>CM056996.1:71945985-72493485 GCA_029891345.1 Dryococelus australis
AATGCAATTTATTTCGTAACGTAGCCTCTATCTCTGAGCATTCCCATGAATGTAGCCTGTATAACTACTACTGTCATTACAATTCTGATGGTATACAATTAAAAATTATCGAAATGAAAACATTAGCCTTAAAAATACGGATGCCGATAATCCACTGAATTAGCAAACGTATAAGGTGGCGTCCTTAAGAAAAATTACATTTATTTTATTTTTGTGTTTGTTTGATGTAATTTATATTGTGCTAAATCTGTTAGAAGAGCATAACTACTGAACTATTTCTACATCAACTAAATGTGTTATATCGTTCGTAATTAATATCATGTTTGTCATACCTACGAGTTAAGAATATGCACGCTATATACATATATGTATATATACACACACATACATATATATACACCTACACACACATATATATGTGTGTGTGTGTGTAGGCGTGTGTTTATACTGCAGGTGTAAAAAAAAAGTATTCCGTATTTTGCGGGGAGAAAAAAATGTCTAATAAACATGGGCCCTAAAACCCATACCTTAACATCTATCACCACTTGTTCACCATCACTAGTGTGAAACTGCATCTCTTCATAACGGGAGCTGGGATTAATAATTTACATATTTAAAAAAAACATTTATGGGCTCAAGAAAATCCTCACCCAGTTGAAGAAGCAAGGCATCGGCACCGATTTTCAATCCATATATGGACAGGAATTATTGGCGATAGACTGATTGGACCTTTCCACCAAATGGATTGAATGGTGCAATGTACCATGATTTCATAGCAAACGATTTGCCTGTCTTGCTGGAGGATGTGCCATAACTTCAAAGGCTAGACATGTGGTACATACATGATGGAGCACCGGCTCATTTTCCCCCAAACATCTGAGAACACCTAACACAGACATGTAATGGGCAATGGATTGATCGGGGAGGTCCCGTAAGTTGGCCTTCACGTTCCCCTGACCTTTATCACTTGTATTTCTGGTTGGGGGGACACCTGAAGGCTTTGGTGTATGTAACCGCCATAATTGACGTACAAGCACTACAGGAACGCATCGGCAATGCCTTCCAGCACATCCTAGACCAACCAGGAGTGTTTCATATGATGCATGATTCGCTACGACGTAGGGTACAAGGATGCATCACTATGAATGAACGTCACATTGAGCACCTTTTGTAACGATGGTGAACAAGTGCTTTATAAACAATAATAATTTTCTTTGCGTATTACAAACCAAAATAGTTAAAAATTACGAGTTAGGTGAAAAGGACACTCTATATACAGTATATTAACAGCATAAATAGTGCTCGACAAGACAAATCTAATACTGAAAGGATGACTCGGCTACATCAATCTATTTCGGAGTTATATGAAGAAGAAGTTGACAATTCTACGCAGCAGCGAAATGCGGACGTGGCGATTGCGCCATGATCACATGCCACATCACGTGACGAGATGCGTGCTCATAACAAATAAATTTATTTAAACAAACCCACACAGTCTATCATTTGTTTTCCTCTCACCACCCACAGATGTCACGTAGAAATACCTACGGCCGTTTAGATGACACAGCCCACCCCATTTTTTCGTTGCGGGTTGACACCTAGACAGTCACCCCGTTTTGGGGACCAAACAGGGAATTTCATCGTGAAGAAACAAACCGTTAACGGTAAAGGACGAAACATGCCCTGAGGGCAGTCGCATTAGATAGCCATGGTCTGTGGCAGCGAACATAGTTTATCGAGGGCCTCCCAGCAGGTCGTCGAGACACTCAATTAGTGTGAAAAGTAATACAATGTGATGGGCTGACCACGATACAAAGATACACTGCAGGGCTGAGAAGTTTCCGTTGGCGCTTAAGAGTGAGATGGACCCCTGCATTTTTTGTGAAATAGTTGTTTACGGAATACACGTATCTCGGTAAATAAATGTTCTGCAAATACGACTTTTTGTCACAAGATATATATTTAAAAAAAAAATGGGCCGTTCACAGTAAAGTGAGCACTTTTGAAGCCCTAGTTATTTTTTTCTTTCAACCAATTTATTTCCTTCTACCACTTGTAAATGTAAACCCTGTCATGTGAGTAATAAACACAGTGTATGCATTCTTCGCACCGAAAACCAAAAGTCGGAGGCCACAATTAAATGTATTTATTGGGTTATCAGGTCTAATGGAACCGCTTCAAAAAGTGCTCACTTTACTGTGAACGGCTTATAATGTGTTTTAAGCCTGCTTTCAGGCATTATATATATATATATATATATATATATATTATATATATAATATATATATATATTATATATATATATATATATATATATATATATATATATATATATATATATATATATATATATATATAATCTTAGCGTTTGTTCATTCCTCGCATTTTGGGGGTTAATACCATAATTAGCATCAATGGGTTTGGAAAAACCTTTAATTATTATTTAAGTACTCAACTGAAAATCTTTTTAATAACTCTGTTAAATATCTTGAGAATAATCATTTGTGTTGAGCAAGTGATTGGTGTGACAGTTGGTGTGAACTGTGGTCTCTGCCATGGAGTTTAAGTTTACTCCGGGTGCTCCTCCGTGACAATACAACACCGTACACATTGTCCTATACAGAAAATGTGTGGAAATTCAAATGTCAATGGATATTATTGGCGTTTTATGCTGGCTTATATTCATGTAAATAAATATTTGTTGACAAAAATGTACAAACACATTTACTAAGTGAATAAGGGTTTGCAAAAATAGGCGAATATATTATTTTCGCGTTGCCTACGTTTTCTACATTACAGCTGAATCCGGTAAGACGTGCTCAGTAGTAGTAGGGGCATGGGCGTGCTACCCCACTTTTTATTAATCGGATTATCGAATTGATATCATAAGGGTTAATCCTTAATCCGATTTTAATCCGATCAAAATTGTAAATCTGATATTAATCACATGAAATTTTTTTGGATCAATTCTTAATCCGATCGAATGTTTTTTTAAATTCTCATCGGATAAAATGGTATGTTGGTTAGATTGATTGATCCAATTAATTTAATTTATTTAATTACTCAAAAATTGTTTTCTAATAAGTGTATAGTTGTACATTATTTTTCTTTCTTTCTTTTTTGTGGGTTGGGGAGCAGCTCTGGTAGATGTTGTCAGCACAACGACTGGCACTCTACTAAGGTGTGGCGTTCCCTCTCCTTTCCAATTCGTTTATTCCAACATGTTTGTGTGCCCTACATTTTTTTGTAAGTTCTCCTCACCTATTCAGAGTGCATTTTTTATTAAATCTTAATTGAAATGTTAGTTTTTCTCCCTCAACAAATTGTAAGCAAACAACTTGTATATATTTTTTTTCGTGAAAGTGAACAAAGAAATAACTTGATTTTAAATTCAAACATACAACTTACCATCACCTAATTGTCTAAAGACTTTTTTTTTTCATTTAAAATGTAGACATAGGTATGCATTTATGACACATGCAATCATTCACAAGATATTATAAAATTATATGGGGAATTTTAAACTATTAAATAACAAGTCACAGTATTCCATTTTAACATATCAAAGTTTTATTCAAAATTATTTTTTCAAAAACAAATCACCCTTAAGAACTAAAATATTTACAATTACGTTACAACAAACATAGACACACTAAATGACATTTTCATTTACAATGTTTTTACAAATTATACTAATATCTACCTAAACCATTTTTGTCATATTAAAAAAATAACAAGAGAATTCAATATACAAAAATCATATTACAAACTTAAATACCAAACACTTTTAACAACAATAAGATATTTGAACAAAACAAGGCATTTTTATCATAAACAAGACATTTTATCATTAACATTTTATGATTTAAACTACCAAACATTTCATCAAAGTTATTTATATCGTAAACCTATTACTACTACTACTACTGCTGCTGCTGCTGCTGCTGCTGCTGCTACAACTACTGTTACAACATTCCAAAATCTTCTAAAATAGATTAACATAATAAGTAACAATAACAAAATATTTACAAATATATTACTTCGGTGTGGTTGGCGTCCTTTTCCTATCTATTTACAGCGACTATTTACATTAACGACCCATTTGGGGGGAGGGGTGTTCGTTTACATGAACAGAAGGGCGTTCATTTATCACATCCAGAGTAATTTCCAATAACTAACACACACGCCGACGACAGGGCATAACACACTCACACGCCCAGAGTTTCCAGTAGAGGATTTGCAATACTGTGATTTTCTTCTTCTTATTATTTTATTAAATGTATTGAAGACAGGTGTATTTTTTATATTATAGTTTGTCAGGCCTTACAGATAAGCAAATAGAGAGCAGCAGCATTTATATTGTTGTAAGAGATGTTGCAAACTGTTGTAGATATTTGTAGAAGTCGTAGACATCTGTAGATATTGGTGAAGTTGATCATGGAATAGAAGGTGCATGTGGTGGCAGCAGATGGACATCATCGGTGGTGTGGGGGTGGTGGTGGCAGTTGTGGTGTCGTTATTGGACTGCATTTATTGAGGCGTTGAAACTATTGTAGGGAGGAAAAAATTACTTAGGTATTCTGTAGTACCCCAAGGTAAGGTTGACATTCCATCTGCCTCAATGTACCGCTTATCATCCATACCTGACAACACTACCTTGATTATGCATTCGGTGTAGACTTCACGAGCAGACGAACAGACCTGATATTGGGTCCCCAAAACCCTTGTGCGATTTTCGAGGCAATCTCGATAATTCTCGTACCTGAGTGACTGAAACAAGTTGTTCATTCCCAACAACATATGCGTAAAGTTAGGGAAATAAACCCACAAAGTGTGTGATGATGCTCCCAGCACATTAATCTTTCATTACCCTGGTACAGCCTTTGTTTTCGTGAGAGAATCCTTGCGGGTTATCGAGCACATAGTTAGATTATCAAACTGCACCTTTAAATCTGGGGTAATTACTTTATAGATGTCATCACAAACAACAGAATATACTAGGGTGTCGGTGTCACAATAAGGTGGTGTAAGGCTAGCGGAAGAAATTTTGTACACATGTACTGATAATGGAATTCATAGAAGGTTAATTTAGAAATATCAAGAATGGCAACATCAGTATACAAAGGATTGTTGAATGCAACAGAACTCTTTGCATTTGGATAAAGACCAAGTTTTCATCGATAATCTTCCTTGCCTGGAATGTAGGATGTCCTATCAGCTCTGCAGCCCTGTAGATCGTGTCATCACTCGAAACGACTGTGCCTTTCCCAGCGGATATTCTGCAAGTTTTTCCATAAATGATATTATTCATTAACTTGATAGACGATTTCTGGAATGCGTTCACAGCTTGGGCACATTTCTCAATGTTCAACTCGATGTACAAAGCGATCCAGGCCATCTGCTCAAAGCACAAAATGCGATAAACAGAGTCAAGTTTGACCTTATATATAAAGTACTGCCTCAGTATCCCCATGTATAACATATTTATTTCACAGCACGAGTGTTAAAAGAAGTTTCTCATGGGAGTCGTTCTGGGGTATGCCTTTTTCTGGGACCAAAGACAGATCAGATAGTGCATCATGACACTCCTCCAGAAAAGACAGATTAACTTCCCCAAAAAAAAAAAGTTTCACCATCATTCACAGTGATTGAAAAATCCCATGTTGAAAACACGTCAGCTTCAACCCACTAAAAATTGCCAATTGGAGGCTTGGATCGCCACATATGACTGTACAGCCCATTGATGTCGAAATAACATATATATATATATATATTTCGATGCCACACTGGGGTTGTAGTCCTCAGCCATGTATATATTTTTCGCTTCCGTACACCTTTTTGAAACCTGTGTAATGCCACTGCTAACCACAGTGTTTTACAAAATATACATGTCAGGATCAGTCAACAGCTCTAGCAGTGCATGTGTCATTGACAATAAAGTGTCCCATGAAAGAGACGGAGCTGTGGCGTACATGGCGGGGTCAAGACCATAATGAGCTAAACATACGGTCCTGAAATTCTCAAAAACATTTTCCAGCAAACAAGTGTCCACATGTAAGTAGCGAATTGCATACTGCAGCAAGTCTATGCAGTTGAACGCATCACATGCGGCTTGGGCATGAGCATAATCCTCATCGCTAATACCTTTGCTTCTCATCACATTGTGAAATGAATCCCTTGGTGGGAGTGACTTACACTTTAGACTGTCTGGCGACTTAACAAAGTCATAAGGAAAAACTCCCTTCTGTTTTGCCAATTCGAATTTGGTGTTGTCTGGAAACATCGAGTGGGTGATACATAATTGTGCAGGTAGTAAATTAACAGCCAAAGTTTCCCGAGAGACATTCATGAATTCGAATTTGTTTGGTGATACATTTTTATTTTTCAAGGGTCATTCCAATCACTTGAATTTTACCTGGTTATTCAATTACCATGGTTCCGTCGAGTTGTGTTATGTGACCTTCAGCCAAAGGCTTTATAAGAAAGTGAGCATCATAGTTTTTCAGTTTATGAAAAACAGCGACAAGTTGTCTTTTGGGCAGTCTGAAATTCAAGTTTCACTTATTATATGCATGACCTCTGATTTCGCCTGTTAGATGGTCATTATCGACCACAATATCATCTGTGCAATGTATTTCTTTATGAATGTGACAACTTTTCTGAGCCACCAACCTAGCTTCATCAGCAGGGGTTTTTTTGCTTCATCGGAACAACCACGCTGTAAATTCCTGCAACCCACTTAAGTTCGACTAATTTATCAACTAATTCGTACATACAATCAGCACCCACAAACTCAAAATACTTAGATAAACTTGGATTGTATGAACAGACCAACAAAATGCCACAAGCATATGGAACATGCTGGTTGATGGTACTTGTAATAATTGTTTCATCATTAAGTAAGCAAGTGGGCCTAGGTTTCAGGCAACTTTCAACATTGCAATAGGCGATGGGACTCAATCTCTGCTGTAATATTTAAATTCCAAGTACTTAGTGTTCCCAGTGGGGAAAGTACTGCGAACAGCCTTTTGTTGCTGGCAAAGAATAGCGTGACTTGCGAGATTATCATCGGTTTGGAAGTACAGGAGGCATCGATCGCAAACAAATGTTTTCTGATGTCTCTTACTCAGCTGACTACCAACTGTGACAAATTTCTAATACAGACAAATTGCAAATGAGCGGCATTTCCACATGCGCGAATCACCAAAATATTTGCATGTTTGTCATGATGTACAGGAGAAATACACATGGGTACAACAACCCCACCCTTTTCGCAAGTTTCGTCAATTATATTGCTATCATTGTCCACCACATAGTAGACATTGATAGAAATAGAATTTATTCTCTTCGAACTTGCGAATATCCTGTATGACTGCAGGTGTCGACTGGCCTCCGATATTCAAAACCTGGTGAGGTTTTGAATATGAATTCATTCTCTTGGGATGTCATGTGACAGGAAACAAAGGTGCTAATACGGCGCAGTGGAAACACATTCCCTCTGGGCAGTGTACGTTGACACCAGATTTCCTATCTGCAATAAACTTTGGTAATTTAGTGTGTGCAGCACCGATGGTGAACAGCCGGTAATGGGACACATGTACATCCATTTATGTCAATATTTGCATACTCCAGCCAGATCCACGTGCACTAAACTCCTTAAGTCTCTGAAATAAGGAACAATATCATCATCATATATTAAACTCATGTTGGATGAATGTAGGACAGGGAGTACTTTGCTTTGAAAATATAAGTTTGCAGTAGCAGCTTTCTTCCGCAATGAGGGATTTCAAGTACTAACCTGCTATGGTAACTGAAACTCTAACTGGTGATGGTGATGCCATTATTATGCTTAATAAAGGGACCTTGCACCTCTAGAATAAACTAGAAAAGTCAGGGTAGCTGTTAAGCCTATTGTTAAGTATCCACACGTAATTTAGTCTTACCACGAATGCAGTAGCCATGAGCTCGTATGTTAGGTCTGACAAAGCTTCCACTGAAGCTGGTGAGTTGGAAAACAAATTCTTTTCAGACTCCCTTGGCGAAATATTTCTAATCTACTCGAAAGTCGGTTGTAAAATGGATTGAGCACTGTCCTAATCACACATATTTCCAGAGTCTGACATAAATAAGTCATCAATAAAAAGATGAACTTTTTCATGTTTGGGGGAAGCAGATACGTTTTGACCTCTGGTTGTTGACAATCTCTCAATAAGTGAATCCATGCTGGAATCTCTTAAGTAGAGACCATCCTCCAATAGATTAACTTGTGTCTGCTTAGGCAAAGGGACACTGTCTCGACACCTTGCTGTAGACTGTCTTTGCATCTGCGATTCTGAATCTGAATCGTTTATGTAAAGATCTTCTTAAAGATCTTCAAGCAAGATGTCAATACTGGATCGCTATGCATACCAATTTTAAATAAGTAACTAAATTTTCTTTAGTTTACCTTCTACAATAGCTGCAACACCACAATAAATTAAATTGAAGTGCTACATCATTCTAAAAACATAGAAAAATTAAGACCACTTTATACCCTCAGCACGTCATAGCTGATATTAATAGCAACATAAACACTGTATTGTATAATATAAATAAAAATTTTTTTGAGGGAACTAAGGGTTTATTTGGGAAAGGCAATCGAGTACAGCGATGTGTTTTTACAAAATATATGGGGACGAATCATTCTAAAGCCTCATGTACAAAGCCAGGTAGCGAGCGAAACAGATGTCTCAAGAGCTGATGAGGGTGATTTTCACATAGTTGGAGCAGCATATAAAACAGTGCAGGCCAGGATTTGGGCCACATGTCGAGCAGGCGAGAGAATGAGAAAATGGTTCAGTAAACTGTCGCTGACTGCACCATGCCCACCTTTCAAGCATGCTACCCTGGCCTGCCCCGACCGGCAATTTCCCTTTCCTCCTGCTCGTGCTCTTGTGTAAATCCTATGTGCACACATGTGTGACAGTAGGAGGGAGAGTCATTGCTTCCCCTCCACTCGCACCACATTGACTTCAGTCCACAAAACGAGTTCCCTTTACACAGCTCTAGGCAATATACAATCCACCCTAGCCTGGGACTCACCTCCCCTTGCTGTTATTTCACAAGTTTTAAATTTTAAAAATTGTTTACACCATTATAACAAAATTTATGAATTTTGCATTGTAAAAAATACACATCAGGGTACATTGTTTAGAACATCAAATATACTTTCTGTAGGGTACACCATAAAATAATTTATGCCATCAAAATATTTTTATTAAAGATTTTCATTAATTTGTAAGTGAATGTCGTTTAAATGTTTTTGCAAGGGAGCAGCACACTGGATATTAATTATACTATCTAAACAAACACTCTTAAAACTATTAATTTAAAAATTAAATTTTTTAAATTGTATTTAAAAAAACTACTCAACTCTCTATCTCTGTCACACTCACATTTACCTAACAACTTTTAAAATGAAATGACTTAAAAATAGTTTAGATTCCGAATCGATCCCATCACATACACATCAAATCATTTCATTCATTAGAAATACTCCAGGCTCATTTGTCCATTTTTCAATTGTCCTTCACCAAACAGCTCACTCAGAACATGCTTGGAAACTGAGATTATGCACCTCCTGAATATGCTAGGCATATACAGCTTACTTCTTTCTTTTTTAGCAGTTCCATATTTCATACATCAGTCATAACCAAACATCCATCCTTCAACTGCTCATTAAATTAATTAAAATTGACTTTTTTTAAAATGAAAACACTTTTCCCTTGCACTCACACTAACACATATAAACTAACATTAATTAACACAAGAATAAACAAATTACACAGCAGGGTGGGACAGCATCGCCTCAAGCACCCATTCGACTTAACATTAATTAACACAAACAAACAAATTACACTTTAACAAATTCTAAAAAAGAAAATATATGTCAAACTTAGAATAAATTCTATGTAATTTTCATGAACATTCTAAAGACTTATTCAGAAGTTTCTAAAATTGCATTCAGTTTGTTACAAGTTTCAATGATTTTAATAAATGTTCATTCAAGTTATAAATGATTCATTAAAATGGCTAATGATTTTAAGAAATTTTCCTTCAAATTCTAAAGACTTCTTTAGAAAGTTTACTAATTTTAAGAAAATGCCATTCAAGTTGTAAACAATTCATTAAAATTTTAATGGTTTTTAAAAAATTCTTTCAAATTCTAAAGTGTTAAGAAAATATCATTCACTTTGTTCAAAGTTGTAAACAATTCAAAAAATCTATTTCAAATTCTAAAGACTTTGTTAAAAGTTTTAACAATTTACTAAAAGATTATATATTTTTTTTCAAATTCTAAAGACTTTGTTAAAAGTTTTAATAATTTGTTAAAAAAAATTTAATGAAATCATATAAAAACATATTTAAGGAAAACTTTAAAATGTTTGATAAGAAAGTTACTAAATATTCAAGAAAAAACAGTGAAATTAAACAATTTTAAATTAATTTTACGAAAAGTTTTAACAAAATACTGCAAAAGAATTAAGAAGCCCGAATTTTTTTAATGTATCAATTTACTTTAACTGTAGTAGCGAAGGAGGTAGGCTTCGAATGAGACCTGAACCCAAGGTCAGACTGGTTGAGTGCTAGCCCGCTCAGGAAGGCGAGAATCCCATGTGTCTGCTTTTGCATGTGGGTGAATTCCCAAGCGAGCAGTGAATTGGGAGCAAGACTGAAGGTCGAAAATGTGGGGTTCTTTCACCGCACAACCCCATCGCATCAGGTCCCGGCAGAGGTTACAGCTGCTGGACCGGCAACCTGTGTCCTTGAATAATCAATGTCAGGCAGGATGCTCCTAGTTGTCCGGACTGGTTCATAGGATGTTCGCAAGTGAGAGGGTAGGAGGCTTTGACTCCATGAAGTCAAAGCAGCAAATGATGAGCAGGGAGGTGGGAGGTCCTATTTATAGACCACCTCTCTCCGTTGTCGAAAAAATTGATATTTTGTAATTCATTCTAAAAAATATAAAATGTACATATTACGTATTTGAAACATTTTAATATCATTTTGAGCAAATTTATCATATTGAAAAGGATTTAACATGATTTTATTAAATGTAGCATGTGTATGTTAGAATTCAACAAAGGATACGTTTATTTGTCTGATTTTAAGCAATTAGATTAGAATTATGTTCTCATTTAACAATTTCGTAATCAAACTATTGTAATTCTAATATGGACTTTTTTTATTTAGAAGTGAAAGGAATTTAATACTCTGTTTAAACCTTATCATGAACAAATGATTATCAAGCTACTGTATATTTGTTAGTTACATGATTCATTCATTATTTTTTTCCTTTTATGATTACAAAGTTTAAAACTTACCTAACCTATCCAGGACTCGAACCCAGAATCTATATTTTTACAATCATACCTACACAGCACTCAAACCTGGAAATTAACAAATAATATATTTTACCCAAAAACTAACTATTATCAACCATTCGTTATCTGGGATTCGATCCAGAGCCTCCTACTATTAACTGATTACTCTATAGAGGCTGCAGACATTTAATAACTTATTTAACATGTTTAAGGTGCTTTGAAAAAAAATTACTCAGGATACTTTCAGCAGATACTTTTTTTTTGCCAGGAGACAACTTCAAATATATTTAGTTTCAAACTATTTTTGGTGAACTAATAGTTTGTTATCTGATGTTTTCCTTTACAGCACTATTTCGTTTTAATGCAACATGCTTTCAGAAAATTTAAGAATCTATTTTGATGTTGAGACAATTTAATTACTTTGCCCTCAAATATCTTTTAAGACATTATTTATCAATATTTTTTCTTAGGAAAACAATATCATTTCTAAAAAGGAATAGGTTGAATAAAAGTGAAAATTAATTTTTACAACATATTTATTGATAAAATATATACAAACACATTTTATTATTATTATTGTTTCAACAAAACTAAATATACAGTTTTGCATAAAATGCAAGTCGCTATAGTTCGTCCCAAAAAATTATCACACATAACATCAAAAAAGTACTGGATGATCTAGAAATTTATATACAATATTAGCAAATACAGGATGCCACACAAATTACACAATTATTTAAAAAATACAAGTATATCCATAAATTCATGTACAACACTATCAAGTACACCTTGATCAAAACAACTACAGGATAACATAAAACATTGAACACTATCAAGTACAAGTTGATTCAAAACATATACATATTTCTTTAAAACAAGTATTTAACTGTACACAACTTCTGTGAACAAAGTTTTCATACATTTTCTTAATATTGGATACGGATCCCCTTCTTAAATTCGACTTTCAAGGAGGGAGCATTTCTTAAGCCCTGGTTTAACCTGTCTGTTTGAACACAAACATATTTACAGGTAAGGGCATGTAAAACAATGCCTTCAACCAAGTCAGGAAATGATTCAACATAATGTGAGTGCACATCGTCAATACTAGGTGGAAGAGGTGTGCTTGCAGTCATATAAAACACTGGGAATTTCTTGTTATCACTTCATTGAATGAGTTTGTGGCTCTTTTCATCTCATAGAGGATAATAAATTACTTAAAAATTAACGATACTGTTGCAAGTGCCCATAAATTTGTGCAGAAGGCCATTACACTATGGGTCATAAGTTACATCGGACTTTCCTTGTTCGACACTGACATAATGATTTGCAGGATGAAAATACATAATGTTACTGACATCCAACACTCGACTGAGAAGATCTATCAAGTAACAATATATGCATATTGATAAAGTCACTGTCTATATTTGCAACTTGAAACATGTTTGAGGGTAAAATGTTATTTTTGCTTATTTTATTGCTTGATGCACGTAACATTTTGATGAATCATACCCAGTATGAGATGTGTAACTTGATATAAAGTATTATGATTAGTATCACATTCTTCGAAATACTGATAGGTCAAAACAGTGTCTGTATTATAAACAAGAAGTTTCAAACATTTTTCTTCCACACAATATGACATTACAATGCATTCGCCCTTAATCTTGTGCTTGTGATCTACTCTGTGCAGTTTGTACTGGTTTACATGACATTCAGAACTGTTGCAGTTAGTTAAAGATGAATCATATCTAGTTGGTTTACTATGTGCTGTCAAAATCTTGAGAGAAATATGTACATTTGAAATGATTAACTGACCTACATATTTCTTTTACAACAAAATGTGAATATAATAAGCTATAAGTTAGAGGATACAAATACTTAGTCAAAAATGTATAATTGTATTTCATTGTGAACATTATACTTTATACATTACATTAGCCACTTCACATGCATATAAATTACACAAGGATGGAAAAACTAATCCTCCTTGTTCGAAAATAGAGTTGTGGATGTCCCATTTGCTTCTTCCAGTGTACGGTTATGCTCTGGTGAGGTCTGGTGAGTTTGTGGGCGATTTCTCCATTTCCCTGCTCCTCTTATAGCTCCTCACTAAGACTGGCAATCATCACATCTTATAATATTGTTGGTAAGTCACTGTTGGGGCGACGATATTTCACAGCACAATCATTGCATGTTTTTCATTCACCAAAGCAAATCCAGAGACTGATGTCAAAAGTGTAGCACCAAAGTTCTATATTGTTGCAGAATACAGTCATATGGTGTAAAGAAAACTCTTCTGTATCTAATTTGTAGGACCTCATATAAGTCTGTAGGGCTGAAGATTCTAGCCATCACTGACTATTTAATACTGAATTCTCTCCCTTATATAGCTGTTGTATCACAACTTTTTCTCATTTTTTTAAAACTCTTCTTGCTAAGCCAAACTTTACAATTCCACATGCCACAGAGAAGTTAATTCTTGGCCACTGATGTATGTAAAATGTTGTTTGTTGCATTTTTCTGTCCAAACTGTAGTACAAGAACAGTAACTACATTCCTTCTGCATGATGTATTTGATTTTCTGGTAGTACTTGATTTTGGTGATGAATCCACTTCGAGCTTCAAATTCTAGTTGACCAGCATTGCAAGGTAACTTGCTATCAGTACATAAATGATATAAATGACAAGAATTTCGCCTATACATATCTCGAAAACTTTCAAGTTTCTTTTGGACTGATCAACAAGAAATGCCATTCTTCATCTCCGTAGCACATCTGTATCTGTAGTGGACTACCTTCATCTTCAATTCTAAACCACACTTGCCTTTATCCTGGAGTAACACTGGCATAAGGAATTGCTGAGTCGAACCTCTTCATTGTAACTGAAGCACTGGTGTATGATTCTCTCTCTTTATATTGTTAGATGTTGTTCCAGTTTGTGGTAAAATTAGTTCTTCAATGACAACTTAGTTTACAAACATAAACATTGCTGTTCCAAACCTAGTCCCACATTCCACAGGGTGATCTTAGAAATCCAATACTGCCTTGCATTTGCGTGAAGTGTTCCTTCCTGTTTCAGTCCATAAGGTGGGTCTGTTGTAAAATTCCCTACTCACTTTATATTTTATTTGATGAAAACCTGGTTCTTTGGTTATTTCTACACTTCTATCTTTAAAACACAGGTACCAAGAAGAACAGGGCAGTTCGCTGTCAGGCCACATATTAAAAACTGGACAGTCTTCTTCATAACATATCACTCGTTCTGTGTATATGTTTTCTCTGAAACATCTGTGTTTGGAAATATATGTTGTCTCGAGACTGGAACCCTACTTTCTTGTATCCTCAAAAAATTCTGGAAAGCATTTTCACTGGGTTGAATTTTTTTTTTTTTTTTTTTTTTTTTCAAAATTTTATGCAGCTATATATATAATTTTTCGAAAATTAATATCATTACACATAAGTAGGATGTTGGTACAAATATACTTGTAAGGCTTTGCTCTTACATTGTGAACAGCATGTTTATTCCTCACAGTGATTAGCATTATAACATTTGACAATTGGATTAATAATCGAACAGTCATGATATCTTCTGATCTTTATTACGTCTGCATTGGCTAAAATTTTTAAAATTCCCTTCTGCATTTTTCCAAGCATGTATATGGGATAGTCATCGAGTAGCACATTATTTACATATTGAAAACATATTTTGTAAGCTATTTCAACAGAGTGCAATTTCAGGTTGTGTAGCTTATAAGTCTGTTCCCGAAACATAATTTTAACTTCAGATTTTAAACTGTACCAAGTCAGGGATATTTAAAGCATAATCTTTTTAAGTCATTGGCATTGGTTGCATAAGAAATAGCAAAATCCTTAATAACAATGGATTTATCTTGATAGTTTTTGAAACCTTGTGCATAGCGCATAATTTTTATGTTATTTCTTTATACACTATATACACATAGTCTCTCATAAAAATGTTATTTATAATATCACAGTGCTCACTTCGGAATTTACTTCATAGACTGCGGATTAATCCATTACTACATCTGGAATGATTCTAGTTTCAAGTAGCTGTTACAGTCTTTGCGACATACAATCACTCCATATATGTTGCAAGTTCCCATAATTAGCAAAGGTAGGCATGCCGTAAGGGCAGTCTTCACATGGAAAATAGGTTACAATATCCTCATCAGCTTGAAAGTGTTCATCAGGGAACATATACACTATTTTTATTTCATGGCCGGCAAATAAATTATAAATTCATTTGGCAGCACTTATAGTTGGGTGCAGTCTAAACTCAATAACATTTTCGCCTTCCCATATTGTAAAATCGCATTGAATACTTCAACATATCCAGAATCACAATTGTGACAGCAGTGACCTCGATGCATTGTAGCTGTTGCGAGCTGATGCAAAGATGAAATTCCTTGTAAATCTAGATGATGTAGTGAAGTTGTAATAGATGTTTGGCGCTGTTCTCGGTGTGGACTCCTATTGTTCTAGACATCTAGCATTGATGTAGACATGATGGAAGCCTGATGTCGTTCTTGGTGTGGATGCTTGTCATTGTAGTAGATGCCTAAGTCTCACTACTGCAAATGCAATGCACATGCATGTGTATGCACACAAAGTGAGCTTGACAGATGGCAACTTAACATTGAGAAAAAATTTATTTATCCCTCCTTACATAGTAAATGGATTCAAAATCGCAGCAATTTTCCTTTAAATTTGCATACATTTGTACTGTTTAGGAAAGTCAATTGAAATATCGCGAAATGTTACAGATTTCAGCTTCAGTATCAGTCATTTGAAGATGAATACATGTTATTTCATTAATATCGCGCCAATATTTATTTTCTAGGGACAACAATTTGTAAACAACTTCGAGTATATAAACATTTTATGGTAAATAGTATAGCCGAAATTACTTCAGGCTAGGAAAAAAACTACAAGTGAAATACACACACATGTTTTTAACAAACAGATGGAATATGTGTGTTTTCTCTGCTAGATGAATAAATATATAAGAACATTTGGTTTTAACTTGAGTTTGTCTGGCATTAGTTTTCAATGGTTGAAAAAAGTTTAACTTGAGTATTACTTAAATCTAATAATGGTGTTCTACGTTTATTTTGTGTAAATGGAAGGATGTGTTGTTTTGATAACTTAAAAAAAATTTAGCGAGTTAAAAATTTGTCTTATAATTCTGTTGGTGTGAAATGAATCGTTGATTAGTTTAGAGTTAAATAAGTTTGCTGGAAAATGGAAGAAAGTTAATTGTATTAAATTTAAAATTTTACCTAAAAGGGTTTATATTTTTAATTGAATTTATTGTGTGTTAAAAACATTTGGAATGTATTTCTTAGTGATGAGGAAAATAAAGTTTCACTGGCAGGACTTGTGGAATTTTTATTTCGCTGGAAATTCACCAGATTCTTGCATCTCGAAAATAGGAGGAAGCTTCAGTCTCCAAGTCAAAGTAACAGTTGGTAGGGAATAAGGGAAAGCTAGCCCAAGTCAGTCCGAAATCTGCTGCTACCCTGAGGGATGGAGCCTTCACAACATTTAACACAAACGACTCACTTTGGCCTTGAAGTAAACCTCTGTTCCTCGCCAAGACAGCTCTCATGTCGGAAAAAGCTAACTCTGAGCTGGGAGATGAATGGAAGGGACCAGGGCTGTGTGGACCGGGCATTTCTCCGGAAATGCATTTTTGTCTGGTATAAGGGGTTGGGGGACTGTGTGGCCTTGAATCGAAAGGGGTTGTGTAGCACCCTCCATGTACAGGACAATCATCCGAAAATGAATTCTGCATTTGAGGAAGAGGGGCTGGTTTCCACTAAACAGGTTTTTGCAGTGTTGGATCGATGGCAGGGTGCATGGCCTTCGAAAGGGCAGCCCTCCGAAAAAGAACTCTACATTGGTGGGGAGGGGGACAGATAGCCAATGAAACTGTCTTTTTGCACAAAGTCGTCTTCTTGACAAGGCGCGGGCAAGGGTTGCAGTGAGGGGCGGCGTGGACAGTTCTCACAGTCCAACACCATGTTAGTTTCACTATAACCTTCACCCTGCATAGACGCTAAACTGGACACTAGCGGTCAGCGGGCTTCAGAGAGTGTTATCTGCAATTCTTGTTTTAATATGAAAAAATTTAATATATTGGGAATAAAATAATTTTTGTGTAAACTACGTTTCTGTATTCAGCCGACAAAACTTCGAATGATTTTCAACTGTCGTTTTAGTAACTAGTGTCGTGAACTTCACAGACTTAATGGAAAAAATTTGTAGTACAACCGTTATTTTAAATAATATATAGTACTTTATATAAAGTGTTGCGGGATTAAATCCTTCTTCATATCATCTGAGTGTCCCTATGCTTCGATGGAAATAATTTGTGTAAAAAGTGAATTATTTTTACAATAGTGAGACTTTCATTAAAGAATTATCATTTCGTTGTCTGTTGTAGGACGAATAGTGTATTCCGAGTTTTTCTTGTAAATTTTAACTCAGCCATGCTCCAAGTATGCATAACAGTTGGTGCACATAAATTCATTCACCAACCTCAGAGGCAGACGGATGTGCATTAAAAATACTTAAGGTAGGTATAGAAATGAGAGGGAGATGTATGCTATAGTGTCTGTTTAAAATTCAAAATGTGAGTTTGGAAATATTTATTTGTCCGTGTTAACTGGAATTGCTAAACCATTGTCTGTGCATTTTGCTGCTTAAATTGCACATTGTTAATACTAGCTTGGTAGGGATACCTTATTTTCTAAATATAATTCCTGATGCATATGAGTAGTGTGTAAATCGTTTAGTCAATCGTTTTCAGAGTTTTTCTCGTAAATTTCAACTCAGTATATATATATATATATAACAGCTTATTAACTGGCACATATCATCCATTCTCCAGCTTCCAAGGCAGATGGATGTGTTTTGGGGGTGCTTCTTGTGCAATTTCATTGTGTGTTTAGTCATGTTCATGTACTTGTTTTCGTTAGCCATTTAATTTATAGAGACATTTTTTGATGTGTTAATTAATTTCATACTGGAGACTCGCACAATTGTGATCGTTTAGCACTTGTCGACACCAGATTTTATTCACATAGTTGTGCTCATTTGAAATTTGCGATTCGATGAATGTAATTTATTCATTCGTAGAACTCTTTTAAACACTCTGAAATTATTGCCCTCGTGTTTTAACTCTACGTCTACCTGTTTAATAAACAAAAGTCGCCTATCTACCATCTACGAAAATTACATATGCCACTCTTGCATAAAACTCATTATATATATATATATATATATACACACACACACACACCATCCCCAACACACCTCGTCTCAGTCGAGTGCCACAGTCGTCATGCTGACAACATCAACCAGTACTGCTCCCCAACCCAGAAAAATAATAAAGAAAAAGTACAACTATACACTTATCACACAATTTCTGATTGATTAATTCAATTAAGTTGATTGGATCAATCAATCTATTCAACATACAATTTTCATCGGATTAAAATCGGATTAACAAATTTTTATCGGATTAAAATTGGATTAAAAATTAACACTTGATATTAAATCGATAATCCGATTAATCAGAAGTGGGGTAGGACGCCCACGCCCCTACTACTTTCAGCATATCTTGTTATCCTGACATTCGTAACAGATATTTAAAAAAATTTAACCCAGGTAAACAAATTAATATATTGTTAATAACAATCTATAAAAAGACTTGCGTGTCGCTGATCGCTAATATAAAATCTTTCTGAAGCTGTGACTACTGAACTTTTATCATTGCCGAATCACCAGCATGCATGCTATTTAAGGAATATTCTTAAATACTCTAAATCCGCGCAAACCTTTTCGTGTCGCAGGGCCGTAAGTTATTATGGATTTATTCGTACGACTATTAATCGGAAGATGGTAAGTGTGCAAGCCACCACAATTATCAAGATCACAACTATATGTTAGATTTACAGACATGAAAGGGCCGCTTATACCGCGAACTCCAGACTCACGCGCAAATAAAAAGCTCCCGCACTCTAAAAAAAATTTGTAATTTTTACTGGGAAAATATTTGTAATTTTACAAATGCTTGTAACTGTACAAAGATTTTTCTTGCAAAACTACAAGGTTCGTGTTTGTAATAGAACTTAGAAAATGTTTGTAATATACTCAGCCGTATCCACGAGCTTCAGAAAATGGCGGACACTCAACAACTTAAATCCGTATGAATCTGTTTGTGCAAAACCTATTGGTGATGTAAATTGTAGCTGCGTGCAAAAATAAATGTATTGAAAGCTTCAATTGCGTAAAACAACTCAAGTAATCATAATAAATCATCAATTTCAATAAAACGTGACCCTATTATTAATAATTTGTTAATGTTTCCTAGCCACAGGAACTCTTACATCGGCTCTGAATACCCCAACTGAATTCTTAAAAATAAATACTTGTACATCTTCCTTTTAACTCTATAATTACAATATAATTTTGTATGTATACGATATTATATTTAGAGCAAAAATAAGCGCTGATATCTTAAGTCAAGTTGGTCTTGTGGTTAAAGGTGCGGGCTAGTAATTCAAGGGAGTCCTAATCCACGCGCTGCCGAGGTGTAATGCTTCTTTGTAAATTATATTTGGAATTCCTTTTCTTTAGTTGTTGTCTGTTACTAATTCAAAACATTTTTTAGAAGAAAAAATTATTTTATGTGTACTTCTCAATAATGTCAGTTGTAATACAAGGTTATCATTTGTAATATTACAAAGAAATAATTTGCAGATTTTACAAGAAAACTCTTTGTAGTTTTACAAAGGATTTTCTTGGCAACTGGGTTTCCAAGGATTTTTCTTGTAAAAGTAGAAAAAATATTTTAGAGTGCATGGTTAGCGATAAGGTATGACGTAGGACGTCGTTCGCCAATCACCGCCTACCAAACTAACTTGCCAACCGACAGTGCAGCCGAGAGGTAACCTTCTGCAGTACGCAGTAGCCAATCAGACGCCAGGCCCGTTCCAGAGCCTCGCACAGCCAGTCAACAAACGGGAACGCCCATGTCGAAATAACCGCCACGGTGTTACTTATTCTGCAGTGGGGCCGCGGGGGTTTTAGTGGTTAGACTACTCACCTCCCATCCAGGCGAACCTGAATCGACTCCTGGAAAGGTCGTTGTCTGAATTTCGCTTACAGGAGTCATGACGGACGAGTCCAACTTTCCGAGTTTGGCGAAATTTGGTCAAACGGTATGGTACATAAAACAAATACATCCGAAGTATTTATGAGGAAACCAATTATAAAATAAGTGCATTTTAAATTCAAACTCGATGAATTTTCATGGACTATAATACTGTTACTTATTTACCAAATTTCGCAATAATCGGTCGAGTTTTTCCCGACATACAACATAAAAGTTTAATTTTTTTGTGGGGCTCTCTTCCAAAATAGTGGACTTTCAACTTTGTCACTTTAACTTTGAACTGTCAAAGTACCAAATTTAGTTTAAATTGGGTTAGTGGTTCCGAGGTATAACAGAAAGCCCCAAATTTTAAATTGGCAGACATTTTTAAAATAAGCATTATTCCTGTTGAATAACTAACAAAGTTTAATGACCTCACTAAGTGCTATAGTCCTATGTGTACTGAGTCTGGTAAAATTAGGTTCACAGGATCAGTTGGGGGGGGGGGGGGTAAAGAGGGGTGACTACATCCAGACAGACATTCCGGTGATTTAATAAAGCTATCTTTACAAGGGAAATAAACTAGAAATGATATTCCCGTGTGTTATGTGCAGAATTGTGTAAGATTACACTGGGTCGGGATGGGATAGAGAAGAAAACTGGCTGGATTGTTGAATAGTCTAGCCTGTAGGCGGAAGGTCGCGGTAACAGCAACGCGAATGTCCCCATTTCGAGTTCTCTGTGGCTTGCTACGAGCTGTGAATGATTATAGTCTATTCACGGTGTCTTCGGCCATTTTGAATCAAACCTTTGAAAAATCTCCCCAAGAATGATGTGCTTGGTTGTTTCCTACATATGACATTTGTCACAAGCGGTTTATACTTGCCTTAACAAAAAGTTACTTTTTTTAAATGTTAAATTGAAATGTTATTCATATTTTATCTATAAATTGTATTGCTTCATATATAAATAAGTTGAATAAAAACAGTGAGAAAGCATGTGTGTTGGTAGCGCCTAGTAATAAAAAGTTCTTATACAAAATACTGTTAGAACAGAGTGCGCACGAAGTCCCTCTGGTGTAATCATCCATACAGGTAAGCTTAGTTTGCACGAGGCGGAAGAATATCCTGGGGTAGAAATTGTAGCAGGGCTTCAGAAAAGGTTGAAGATACCGTGGACCAACTATAGATTACCCAGCGGGAGGGGAACAGAACAATAGAGGTGTTGGCGCACCGAGGGCGGGAGATTTGTTCGGGGGCGCGGCGAGTATATGTAATTTCTCCTGCCTCCGGGAGGCGTGCGTCTCGTCAGCGTTTTCAGCAGCCTCGTCAGTCGCTGTCCGCCTCCCGCACCGAAATAACTTCTCAGAGGGGCGGGACGTCCCTCCCGTCAACAGACCCACCGCTGAAGGCAGCTCCGCAAACATCTGAAGACCTCGACGACGCAGCCGACACAATGAAGACGGACATTACTTACAGTTCTCTGGCGTTCTTAAAGAACGTGCCGGGACGTTCAGTAAACGAGCTGTTCGAAGGTCACGCTCTTCGAAAATATGAAGAAAGGGCGACGCTAGATATACGGAGTTCACGGTAAAGTAACCTCTCTTGAAACAAAACTTACAATAATATATCACTGATGATAAAGGGAGGGGGAGGGGTACACAATATAATCCATTCAAGATTACTTCCAAATTTTCTGAAGCCCTGCTGAAGTTATACTTCCAGGATATTCCTCCGCCAGAATCTGGAATATTACACCTAAGGGACAGTGCACCGTATCCCTACTCAATCACTTTAATAATATATTGCATAAGAACTATATCTTACTGGGTGTAACCAACAGACAGATTTTCTCCCTTTTTTCTTCACGCTAATAGTGAGTTAGATTTTATAATTTACAGATAAATTATAAGTATAAGTTCAATTTATCCAAAATTAAGTACTTTTATGTAAACACATGTATAAAAAGCTTGTGATATATGACGTATTTAGAAAACAACCAAGCACGTCATTCCACGGGGTGTTTTTTCAGAGGTGTGATTCAAAAAGTGTGAAGAAACCGAGAACAACCTGCAGCACATAGGCTTCAAGTTCAGTTTTCAGTCAATTAATAAATGTATAGGCTATTCACTGTAAAATGAGCACTTTTGAAATCCCTACTTAAGAGCTACTTGTATGCACGTTGTGTATTCTTCTGCCTTATGTAAGAGTAACATTGCCATGGGCCTCGTCACTTTATTCCTGCGTCGGCCAAGTGAAACTGTGAAATTATTAGAAAAGTAAATATTTAAAAAAATCTGCTAATTTTTACACTTTGATACATTAAAAAAAACAGAAAGCGAAAGAAATAATTTAAGTTGTTAAAAATGATTTCTTAACATTTTTTTATTCGGCGTTAAAGAACTACTTTCCATCTATCGTTACCAACTTTACTGGGCGCATGCCACTCAGGGTGCCCGTTAAAATATGTGCAACCAGAGGTAGTTACTTTCTTCTAAGGTTGATTTCAAAAGTGCTCACTTTATCGCGAACAGCCTGTAGTCCCAAGTATTCGATGTTGTATTGCAAGTATAATGTTCAAATTTACGTTTATGCGTATTTAAGTAAGAATTTGCATAATAGCAACACATTTACATTCCTAAATTTCCATGGTTTTGCTTTTTTGGCAAATAAATTAAGTGATCAGGTCAAGGGCAATATTAATTGCACACGTGCCAGAAGGATACAACATGAGAAGTAAAACTAGATCCTATGTTGGTATTTCAAAAGTCCTCAATTAATCGTGAACAACCTACAAATACCATAATGCCAACTTCACGTGCATATATGCATTTCTGTCGAACTATTTATTACACCGTGAATTAGTACAATATGCATTGCGGCTAAAGATATTAATTTTAAGGAACGCGTGTTAGCGAAGAATATTTTGAGAAAAAGTATTTCTAATGATAGTGTACAACAGTGCTGAAATATTTAAATATTTTTCTGTTGGTGGCAGTTAAGGCTCGTCTACAACCAACTCGATGCAAAACAGTAAACACTAGACGTCACCATAATAAAACTGGCATGACTACAATTAACGTCAACAGGAATAAAGATAAAAATAATGTAGAAGTGTATATTTTTATTTGTGTTTGTAAATTACGGAAAACTCTTTTGTAAAAAAATTCCGCAGACTTAATAGTTACACTCAATTATTTGTAAATGCGTTTTGCGTTATTTGCATGTTGATTTCGTACAACGTAACATAATAAAAACGTACGGCGATAGTGGTGCCATCTATTGCCAAACGTCTGTACCATTTGTTTTCACTTATTTGTGACGTCTTGAATTCTGATTGGCTGACGTTAAACGTTAAACGCAAATACTTTAATGTTGGTCACCTTTTATTGCGTCGCATTTGACGTTTAACGACGCGGCAACGTTTTACGTCGATTGTAACCGGTGCCATTACTCTCAATGGATTCATCAGTTATTGTAGCGTCAACGCGATTGTAGCCAAGCCTTTAACGAGAATGTGCTGGCTAGTTATAGGCTATTCACGATAAAGTGAGCACTTCTGAATGCCGTCTCGTTTGGAATAATAGTTAGTAAATAGATTTCATTTTAGCCTAGATGTTAATTTCCGGGTGTGGTGGAATACACACACTGTGTTTATTACTTACATGGCATTATAAGTTTAAAAAAGTAGTTAAATGATAAAATATGTTTGAAAGAAAAAAGTAACTAGGGCCTCAAAAGCGTCCACTTTACCGTGAACGGCATATAAGGTATAATACCTCCCAGTGGCTTTATAACCTGACGTCTTCTTTTACACTGGCATTCACATGTGTGCTGTGTAGAGTTGAAAAGTTTTTAATAAACATTGTACTTCATACTTCGTTAAGTACAGGATATTTAAAAAAGTTTCATTTGATTTCATAAGACGATATCTTTTGAGCTAAATAACAGATAACCATGCGGTGAAGAGTGAAATAGGTGCCTAACATTAAAGTTTTTCTTACATTTATAACAAATGCTTAGTTAACTAATGCTGTATTTAAACAAGTACAATGTACGGTTAACAAAACTTTTTTTAATCAACCTATCAGTCCCTGAGCTAACTAACATAATTGAATGTTGTTCTTCTTGCCGTTATTGTTACCAGCGAATTAACATAATTATTTAATTTATTTCGTATCATCTTATTGAAAGTGAAATGTTTTCTCTGGTGTCCGCTGAAATCGTTTACTCACTGTTTTGTTACACCAGTGTAATAGTTGGTGTAACAGTTCCATGTTTAAATTTCGAACAATATTTAGTTTTCACCTAACTGACGCATTCACGTATGTTTAGGTAGGTACTGTGCAGTTACTCATCGCCTAAGCCATCAGTTAACTTCTAAGTTAGGCTCATAGGCCTGTGTGCAGGTAGGGATCGTTTCTTGGTAAGCATGAACCAACTTATATTACAAGGCTGCAAACTTAAAAAAATTACTACCGTGTATTAAATAGCAACTAAACCTAACTGCCCTGTGTCGGCATCCATACTGAAATATTGACCTCATCTGCTTTCCTCAAGTTTTTTACGGCTGTTCACGATAAAGTGAGCACTTTTGAAATCAACCTTTGAAAAAAGTCACTGCTCCTACCTGCATATGTTTTAACTGGCGCACTGAGTGACCTGAGCCCAGTAAAGTTGGTAACGATGGATGGGCAGTAGTTCGGTATTTTAAAGTCGAATAAAAATAGTTAGGAAACCATTTCTGATAACTTAAATAATTTATTTGGCTTTCTGTATTGTTTACTGCATCGAAGTGTAAAAATAAGCAGATTTGTTTTTAATTTGCGTTTCTAATGATTATACAGTATCACTTGACCGACGCACGAATAAAGTGATGAGGCCCATGACAATGTCAGTCTTACATAAGGCGGAAGAATACACAATGTGCATACAAGTAGATCTTAACCTGGACTTTTAAAAGTGCTCATTTTACCGTGAAAAGCCTACAGTTTTTATCTTTGGTGATGTCAAGAACAGATGGTCAAGTAGTAGTATCTGACAATAGCAAAATTTAATATGAATGTTTTCATTGAATTGAGTATAAAAATTGTGAAAACAGGGATAATTTTTTTTACCACGAATGTTACTTTTCGACAGGCACTTGAGATTATTTTTAAGGCGCTCAATTGTCTAGCGCTGCCGTGGGTAGCCGGAGGTCTCAACCTTTGATATTGCCGCATCGCAGTTTTCTGCAGAATATCAGTCTTGTTACAGTCTGACGCATAAAAATGCAAAAATTTAAGTACGACGTAGTGTTAAGTTAATTCGGTCACTTCCTTAACTGGTAAAATTTATGATGTAGGCAAGCATGCGGAAATTATTTGAGTTGATTTTATGTGTTTTCTTTAACATAGACTTTTTCACAAAATAATAACTACACGCTACAGTAACATTCATAAAATACATGGCAACACTAGTATTTATGTGATACGGAAAGAACATAATTGCGACAAAATAAAGTAAGTGACGTTCTTAAAGGAAATACACAACCGAATATCAACTGCAATAAATAGATTATAACCTAGTGTTGAAAAACTTGCGAATTACTGCGAGAAGACCCTATGGTGATGTCTCCCTTAGGCCCATCAAGTGAATTTCCTTTATTTTATTTACGGTACCGACGTAATGAAGAATGAACTAACCTTCGAGAAGTATTATTGGAAAGGTAGCTTTCGTTACGATGGGTCCAGATATCAAGTACATGTGAGACATACATGTGGGTATTCGTCTTAGACATATGTTTCGACGTAGATTCTCTTTGAGGTCATTATACTACTGCTGGTTTTCTTTTTATTATAACCATTGCCGAAAGTTCTGTGACGGAAAACAAAAGACTCACACGGTGTACAATATAGAAAATTACAATTTACCGTTCATTGCGTCTATTCATGATTAATGAACACATTTGAGCTCGTGTGCGTATTTATGTACCCATGCTCCCTTGTTTGTATTCATGCACGCTTTTACTCTTTATCATATACGTACGGAAGCATAGGTTTCATATTTGAGTTCATGGAAAAACCGTTGCAAATGTCTGAGTGAAAATTTGTAGATCAGTTGCTTGGTTATGTTGCTCAAAATACAAGAAACTGGCACCTCGGATTGAAAAGAAAAGAAAAATCCGAAGGAGTTATAATTAAGGGATTACTTGTGGCTGTTTTGGGTATTTATTTTAACTTGTGTTAATGTTCAAATCATCGTAATGATGACGATTGACCGCCTAAAAGTTTCTAGTTACCTCAGGCTTCGTCGTGGTGATGGAAATCTTGGAGCGTCCAACGCAACTGAGCAGGACGATTCTGCAGTGGTTTGCCATTGCGTTTTGAAGTACGGATATATGTTATACATGCCCACGAACCACTTAAAAATTTTCAAATGTCATTACCCAGAATTAACCATGGATGCCACAGGTTAGAGTCGAAACTGTTACCTAAGTCCATCATGGAGATTAATTAACGTAATATTAAAGTATCAGTTATGTTTCGCCTCGTAAACTTTTCCAAATAACAAGTAATAAATTAAGTAAACAATTATCTAAACATTCCTTAAACATGTATGTTATAGTGAGATATTATTGCTAATTACTGAAACTCAATTTATGCCACGAAAACGAATAGATTTTGCAAAATATAAATCAGACATGTCATCATTATTTTTTATTCGGTGGATATGAATAATTTCATTTACAGATGTCTTGTAAACGAAACTCGAATTTTCCGCCACCTTACAACTCTAAATTCGTATTAGTGGAAAACCAGTGATTCGCAGTGAATTTCAAATACTCGAATCAGTGAAAATGGCTCCACTTAGAATTAGTGGAAAATCACTGATTCAAAGTGGAGCCATTTTCACTGGTTGAATTAGTGACGCGAAACAATTTCACTGATTGAATAAGTGACGGCCGACTGGAGTGGCGAATTAAATATTGTTTTTACTGAATGTTGTCAAATAATTACGTGCAATAAACATATTTACATCGCTTAACTATTTATATTGCGCAATTTATCGTAATTAAAAAAAGAACAGAAAAATTCTCGGAGCTGCCAATAACCTTTCCACTTTGATTTTCAGCTTTTACCTTACCATTTGCGTTGCCAAGCCTAGTTGAGACATATGAGGGAAATACATGTTTTATAGTTGTTATCAAAATCATGAAGATTTCAATTGTATGCCCTTAATTTTCATTTTTGGTTTAATTGGTACCATTAGGATTGTTAAAACAAATAGTATATATGAGTGCACTATCCTCACTCCATTATCATTATATGCAGTTTAAACCTTCAAACAGAGCACTTTGATGATTACATGAAAACTAAATGAAAGACGTAAGAACGGAATGAAAGGCTAAATGTTCATATTACCTCGTAAAATGGTATTTTGAAAGACAAAACACATTTTAGAAAGTATTTTGTATTGGTGTTATTAGTTTATTCGTTGTTCACTTGATACACGTTGTATAACGGACGTTTCTAAACGTTGTTAGACGGCCATTTTAAAAGCTGTTTAGCTGACCGATCAGTCAAAATAAACCACGGAATAACCGTGAAAAAAATGATGGACGAATCAATGAAAAATGTCGCTGAATCAATAAGTGAAGGAAATCTGGCATTTTTTCACTGACACATCAGTTCAATCCACTGAAGTGACTGTTGTATCAGTAAGGCACTGTTGACTAATTGAAACAGTGATTAATTTTTATAGTGCAATGAGTCCGAAGAAAGGAACGAAGGGTATAACACAGACGTTAAGCAAAAATCTTATCCTCTCTCCTTTCCTTCGATAACGATTCAAAGACCTTACTACTCTTAAGCATGAAAAATATTTCATTTGGTTTTACATAAGATGTAAATATATAGAAAATTTAAGAGCAACTCTTGGTCACAAGCGGCGAGCACCTAGCCAACTGAGTAATATTGTAGCTCGCATCTTCCTCGCCGGCCCGACCAGCCTCATTAGCACTCGAGCGTGACACATTAGCCGAGTACGGCCTCCGGACACACTAAATTAATGGTAAATGATGTATGATGACAAACACAGGATGTCGCATTACGGCTGACAGATGGAAGCCGCGCTGAACCTACCAGTTCACACATGAATTAATACACTGCTGAACATAATATACGGATTGATAGCTTTTATTATTTTCACGAATGGAATCCGCACTATATTCCATGCACGCTTTCTTCTGCCTTTTAGAATCAAACCTTTGAAAAATCTCTCCATGTATGACGTGTTTGGTTGTTTCCTAAATACGCCCTGTATCACAAGAGTTTTATACTTGTGTTCATTAAAGTTGCTTTCTTTTCTGTTAAATTGGAATGTTATTGATATTTTATATATAAATAATAATGCTTCATTTATAAATGATTTTAATAAAAACAGTGAGAAAATATGTGTGTTGGTAGCGCCTAGTGAGAAATAGTTCTTATACAAAATATTATTACAACAGAGTGCGCACGAATCCAGTGCGTTGTCCCTCTGGTGTAATCTTCCAGACTTAGTTAAGCTTAGTTTGCAAGAGGCGGAGAAATATCCTGGAAGTAGAACTTTAGCAGGGCTTCAGAAAAGGCCGAAAATATCGTGAATTAACTATATTAAATAATTTAGTATAATCCAAGAAATTTTTTACGATAGAAATAACATAAGTGAATTGTCAGAAACCAAATAAATTTTAATAAATGTTATGGTACAACGTACTAACATGAAACTTAAATAATATCTGAAATGTTGCAAATGTATCCAACATAAAATGTAATTAAAATGATTCCCCACTCAAAACCGCTCAGTAAAAAGCTGCTGTGCGATAAATGCAGGTAATATGAATTATCAAGACTCGTCCGTAGTTTTGGTACAGTAGGCAATTAAAGTAGCATTTTTGGACTGTTATATGCCTGCGAACAATGGAAAAAGCCAATCAAATATGTTCATAAAACAGTGACAAATTGTCAATAATTATTGAGTTAGACAGTGCTTCAATAGATTTTCCTTAGAATTACAAGCTCACTGCTATAAAAATACGCGAAAAGTATAAAACAAATCACTCGCTTAGAAAGATGGTAGACAGGCACATAGTTGCATGCTAACGATTTAACTTCAATGTGTTGAGGGATGCGCGTTTGCCATACGAGGACGTTGACCAGATGAACATCGCGCCGAAGTCCGGAGGGCCGGAGATGTGCCTATAATTCTTGCTTCAATTTACAGCGCCACTGATTTAATACTTTTTTAATGTCTGTTCGCAGTTTATTCACACTTTTCTCAAGCCGCGCTTAACTTATACTTCCTCGTCAAATTAAATCTTAATTAAGACGAGAAAATTTCACCGAAGGACTGCGCACCGAATTCGTGAGCACTCAGTTGTAATAATATTTTGCGTGAGAACTCTTTCTTACAAAGCGCTACCAACACACATGTTTTCTCACTGTTTTTATTCATATTTATTATAAATGAAATATTATAATTTACAAATAAAATATAGGTGCAACTTTCATTTAACTTAAAATAAGAGAATTTTATGATAACAGAGGTATGAAACGTTTGTCATGCATTACATGTTTTAAGGAAATAACTAAACGCATTATACATGGGGTGATTTCTCAAAGGTTTGATTCTAGAATTGTGAAGAAACGGCGAACAGACTATAATACTGTTTACGTTCTTATACGTATCGTGTGGTGCACATTTTTCGTAACTGTTGTTGTGACATCCATTGTCATTTTGCCTTTTGTAAACAGCGTGAAATTTCTAAATTTTATTAGAATGGAACTATCTTGTATTAAATTTACATTCATATTTTTCACCGATAATTAACGCACTTAAGAGTTAGTATTCCGGGAAAATGTTCTGTACATTTGTCGTTTGCGTGCTTAAACGTATCTCAGCAAATAAATGTCCTGAGAATACGACTTTTTCCCAGAAAAGATAAAGAACAATTATCTAAGTTAGTACAGTTATGTTCTTACACTATTAAATTTGTCGTAAAAGAACAAAATCGTGAAAGCCGCCGAAAAAATAAAATAAAATAAAAACTGTACAGTCTTAGTTTAATATATGGACATTCATCACGTGTTATGAAATTTCACTGCCTCGAAAGCGGGAAAAAAATCTCGGGGCCATGCACTCTTAAAGCGAGTTGCCACATCAACTTCGTGACAGGCTCACATAGCAGTCACCCTGCAGCCAGGTCTCAAGAGTATACACGGGGTAGTTTATGGCAACATACGCAGGTAGTTTCTCAAGGATTTCCCGCAGGTGTGTGTAATACCAGTCAGCGTCGCTTTGTATTTCCTGCAGCTGATGCTTTCTGCGTGAGCAAACTGTTCAAAATAAGCAGATTTGAAAGCCCTCTAAGTAAGATCCACGTTTATCCTCTTTTTGTATCATTTCACTATACGTAAAATTAACTTGTGCATAGGCGTAACGACTCTGTTCATACGACTGTCACGTGAAAACTTGAAATAGTAAGGAACCAAAATGGGTAAATAATATGCCAATTTTTATCTTCATGTGCACAGAGCAGAAATAACGCTATCTCTATGCGCCATAAATTCAAACATGCTACAAGCATGATCTGGGAAAACATCGCAAATAATCTTCGTTCACCGCCGGTAGTGATAACAGGTTCCTGAACTTTTTTTTATGCCGTTGAAGCTCCGTCTGTTTCATTTCGTATTTGAGTGTCCAGGAGCCGGTTTCTGGCATGATATATCTCCCGTGTACAAGAGCCCCGGTATCCTACGATTGTTCACGTTATGTTTCTACAGTTTTGTAAACTAATTTCCGGACATTGGTGAACCAGAAGTATCGCAAGCTCCCTTCGTGTGAAAGCGTTCGTGACTTGCGAAACATCATTTGCAACGTCTATGGACAAATTTACGCAGTATAGCATACGACGTTTGTTCCATTCAATGCTCGTTGAAGTTCTAGATATGATTTTTTTTTTTGCCTTAGGTGGGTGGAAAATTGTTTCGATGCTATGGCATTGTAATAACTTATCTCTTTCAACAATACCGTCACACTAGTATATTTTCGTTTGAATCCAACAGTTTGTAATTTTTGCGCAAATTTTTATGGCAGTGAGTGTGTATATACGCACGAGCGATTGTGGCATTGATTATATGCTTACGTATAGCTACTGAAACACACACCTTCCCCCACCTAAAAAAAAATTTAACGCAGTAAATTCGGTAGATCTTATAATTCTAAAATTTTTTTATGTTGTCTTGACATCGTTTTTGTTTTTTTTTTTTTACGCTATCTTCTATAGCCTACTCACTTAATAAAGGCGTGTGTGAACTTCTCAGTGTAAAAGCAAATAGGGCAGATTATAGTTCCACGTTTTCTTCGCGCTCTGTAACTGAATGGCAGGTGAATTTCACCACACGTGGATAGAAATCATCCGTTGCGGTTCCGTGCACTTGATTTTGCACCTTGTCAATAGACAGCAGGGGATTCATATAGCTACTGTATACGTTTTATAAACAGAGAAAATGCACTCATATCAGAACTTAAGGGCAGAGTAAGTTATTATTTTTCGTCTGACTGAGGAGCTACGAACTCCATCAGTATATCTCACAACCACATTCAAAGAAATTCTTCCCATATCATTACTTTCCCTGTAGTCAAATGTCCGACACGTAATAAAACTACACAAACGTCCTTCGATAAAACGTTTTTTCCAACGAAAGAATAATTGTATCTCAAAATCAACAGTTTCACACTTATTTTATTTCAGAGAAAGAACAATTTTCTTACAAATTGGTTTACATTACTTAGACCCTAAAATATATAATCGTTAATAACTGAAATAATACTTTTAAAAATATGACCTACTCAAAAAAATTGAGCTTGACTGAGAAGTGAAAATTTAGTCAGTGAGTCTAAGGTGACGAAATTTCTTTCTACTCATGGTATTTTTTTTTTTATCAAATTTCGCCATTAGTAATTTTTAGTATTATTGCACACAAAAGTAATTCTGACCAAACGTGTTGTATTATATCACATCTGTTTCGATAAAAATTTAAAATGCTCGCAATAACTATGCGAGTATGCATTAGAAAATATTATGCAACAAAACTTTACCACTGTTTGTCACTATATATATATATATATATATATATATAGTGAATAAAAACGTATGGTTATTTTTAACATTAAGGTTTACCCATTCGACCGAAACCTGATTAGCTACTTCTTGTTGACGTCTCTATGAAATATAATTTTCATGAGATTCTCAATAACTTTTAAATAAAACATAATACATGCGATTCAAATTTTTAGTTAAAATAATTCACTTCCTGTGGGTCGTTGGCCTTATAATTTGCAATAAAATTTTAAAATATACATCCACGCGCCTTAAGTAACATATTTGATACTTCAAAAACGTCTCCCTTTCCAACATTCTGTTGGTATAGTTGATACACGTGTTGATCGTGTGTACCATTGGGACGATATTATCTACTTCGTATGTTTAATCACTGTCACTATACGCATTGTGATCAATTCCATTGTGTACTTTCCTACGTTTTTTCAAGGTATGTATATTTGTTCGACACCGATATGCATATTTTATAATTATAATATAATAATAATAAACAAAATTAGAATGCCGAAATCAAATCTGGGGAAAAAATATAACACAGAAAGAGCATGAGGCGTTAGTGAGACAGGTCGTTGAAATTTTATATATTTTTTTTAAATTTTCTGTACATATCTAAAAATTATAATTTCTATTAACATAATGTCGTGATCAATATTTCTTGGAGCTTTGTTTTGCGATTTGCCGTATTTATACTTTAAATTTTGAGATAAAATTTTAAATCGTTAAACCGTTACCTCAGTTGAAACATGGATTGGATTTTTAAAAAAAATTTGAACAAGTCACTCCTACGACTTAAATAAGTACTTTCTCCGAAATCAACATGGGCGCAAATGTGACTTTTTGAAATTTGTATGAATTAATATTTTATGTTAAAATGTTTATATTTACGCAAACATAACACGATGAATTTTATTTTTCAAACGAGTTGTTACTTTTACTAAGTTATCGATATTATGACATGTGACTATAAAATATGCTCAAAACTAGAAAAAAAATTTCGCTCTTGTGCAGTAACGACTTGGCAAGTTTGTACTTGTCTTTTGAGATGAGAAGCAGTCTGCTCTTATAGCCCGCAGACGCCTGTCTACATTGAAGTTACGTATGACTAATTACTTAAACGCTCGTCACTTGAGAGTCTGACACGAGCGGCAACACGACGCGATGTACGGAGATGTGCAGAATGGCCTCGGGCCACAATGTTTTGATTTCATGCTTGAACTCAAACTAGACTTGAAGTACCCTGCCAACTAGGAAGTTGTGGCAAAGTTTCAAGTGAAAAGTACTTCACAGTTCGACGTGGATTTTAGGCAAACTAAACTTGTGTCGTCAATGCTTATGAACTTTGCTGTGGTAGATGATTCAGGATAGCAGGAAAACATTTTGGTTCTAATAGCAATATAGGAATTCCAAACAGTGCTACTTAACATATTAATATTTATACTACAATCATATTCGCTACGCTGAAAATGGAGGATCTGCCCTCTTCTTCCCTTTACCTACAAAACTTGTCTGCAAAATTCATGTGTGAATAAATATCAAGTTACTTTTGCAAAGCAAACATAAAAGTTTCATGTTTCCTGTTTTGTTACGTAAAATTTTTGGTTAACTTGTGTGGATGTTCACCGAAATATAATTCTTTCGTATTATTTTATCTCAGTTTTCATTTCCATTATAACACATTATGGTATTCATGCACCAAATGTTTTACCTCAAAACTACGAAAGAGAACACAACGTCTGTGTTAATACTGAAAGAACCAGTGAAACGTGAACAATGGTACATACACTAATGCATACACGCATATATAACAGGTAGACCTATGTATATATTCACACGAGGTCGTTATTTTATAAACAGAAATAAATTTCTTACCAACAATTTTTTTTTAAATTATGATAATGTTATAAATTAAGTAGGCTTTTATCATATATCGTTTTCTTTGTAGTTCAAAATGCTGTTTCAAATGCGTGGCAAAATAATATTTTTCGGTGCTTTAAGTATCATTCACTGTGTATTTTTTAAGTAGTCTCAAACATAAACACATACATATACGGGGGAGAAATATCACTCATCTTGAATTTTTTATACAAATACTTGTAATGAAACTTCATGATCGTACATAAAATATCAAAGCTTGGCATGGTGCAGCAAACTACTTAACAGAATTTATAAATAAAAAAAATACTGTTCCAGTCATGTCTACATTGTCCCATGTGTGATGAAAATCATTAATTAATAAGGGGACGTGTGGTTACGGTTACAGATTTGAATCGTATAGCTGACGGAAAAGGATTTTGAGTTCGAATTAACTGTTAATATGTTCTCTCTGCCTTGAAGTGCTTGGTTATTTCCATAATGATTCTGTAAATTATGTTATGGAGGAAATATACGTATATATAAGGTGGCGGGGATAGCTCCGCTCAGAACAGAAATACTAAAACGTAGATGAGCTTCAAAACAGAGCTGTGTTAACTCGTATAATCTATTCACAACATCTTCAATCATTCTGGATTAAATCTCTGAAAAATCATCCTATTTATGACGTGTTTGATTGTTTTTTTTAAATTTGTCATGTATCAGTCGCGTTAACATCAAATTATTTTATTCTTTGTTGAGTAATACGTTTTAGTTAAATTTTAATATGTAAGTTATGTTTTTTGTATAAATTAGCATGGATTTTAAAAGGGAAAATATTGATATGTCGGTATTGCCTGGTAGGAAATAGCCTTTATGCAAAATATCATTAAAGTGAGTGTGCACTAATATGGTAAATTGTCCTTTTGGTGTAACTTTGTAGACTTAGTTAAGCTTTGCACGAGGTGGGGGGGGGGATAGTATGAAAGTTTAACTTAAATATTGCTTCAGAAACGTCTGAAGTAACCCTGAATTGACTATAAGCTATGAAGCGCCTTCCTTAACCATGCACTAAACACCATCCTGGTGATATTACCTACAGACTAAATATGGGGTAGACCGATCTCGCTGGCTATTTCAGGTTAGAAAAATTATTTGTAACAAATACTTTGAGATGTGTGAATACTTCCTCTAATCAATTTATAATGAAGTTTGATTAAACTCATGTTGGTAAAATTGTTTTATTCGCATAATAGTGCTTGTCATTTAAAAATTAAGACATAAACAAACACGTTCATCCCTGTTGACCATGTGACTTTAACAGTTGTGTTCTTTTGGGAAGGTCAATGTTGGGTATAGGCTGTTCACGGTAAAGTGAGCACTTTTTGAAGCTGTTTCATTAGAAGTAATAACCAATAAATACATTTAATTGTGGCTTTGACTTTTGGTTTTGGGTATGGTGAATGTATACACTGTGTATGGCAGGGTTTACAATAACAAGTGGTGGAGGGATGGAGGGATATAAATTGGTTGAAAAAAAAAAACTAGGGTTTCAAAAGTGCTCACTTTACCATGAACGGCCTATACATGCGCAGAAAACGAATATGCGGTATACCTCTTCTTTAGTCTAACGTAGGGAAGTGTGGCCGCCGTGTTTGCGACGATGAGAAAGATGGGAGAGACGAAGCATCAACTGACAATTGCCACGGTGAAAGAGCGGGCACGGTGTATCCGCGTCACCGCAGAACGAACATCTTTGTTGCTGGACGAGGCGGCAGGTGGGTCAGCTCGTTAAATAGCAGCGCCGAGCAGAGTTCATTGCACACCGACGCAGTGGCCAAACGACGGTGAGCGGGGGTGCGGCGAAAATGATAATGGGAGCTACGCGCTGATTAATTCGACAACGTAATACATGTCCTAGTGTTAACTTCACATCTCTCTCGTTAATCAGCGCCTCATGCCTCAACTAAACAAGCGCATTTCATAACCAGTGAAGTGTACATGCACGCTTACACGTCGACGTATTTGAACAATAAGAGAAATGTTGGTTTATTGCTGTGTGTATACACCTCTAATATTACACAATACCAACCATAACATTATTTAGTGTGGTTTGAGTCCATACATCAACGTGGCTCACATTATGAATACCGAGTCGGTCCCTGTATCATTCTGAGCCCACAGTCAACAATCATGGAAACTCAATCTTATTCCGTTTCCCTGCGTGATGTAAAACCCTAACGTGATATTTTAACTTTACTCTCTTTATTACACAAATTCTAAACTGAAAATAAATCTACTTTTTTGTTAAAGAAAAATCCATTGTATTCTATTGGGCCAAGAAAACAACTAACTTAGAATAATGTATCTGCTTTGAACATACAATTGCTGTTTCGGTATACGAACAGTCATTCTTGAATAGATTTTGTCATGTTCCTTTCGATCGTGTTTAAAAACATTCTGTTCTGTAACTATAATATGTATACCAGAAATCTTATATTTCCAAAGCCTATTGAGTAACTGTTAAAACGACAAGTAAGTTTGGTGAAAAGCCTTATCTGAGACAGATATGGTTTGTAATACTTGTACAAAATCATGAAAGAATGCTAAAATGTAAATTTTGAGGTTATTTAAATTCTTGAATACAATTTAGGTTTATTTTATATCAATAAATGTAACAAGTGTATACATACACGTAATATAGTAATGTATCTAACAATTAACAATACGATGTCATGGACGTAACGGTGCTAGACAAATAGAACCACAACAGTGTTAAAATTAATATGTGGTGTAAGGTTAAACATTCAATTTGAAAAAAAAAAACCTTAGTAAAGTTTTTAAAAGACCATAGTTAATACTCTATTGGCGCAGCAAAAACATAATCTTGGGAAGGGCACACACTTACCACACAACTCCATAATTTTTTTATACTTGTACTTATTTCCCATTAAATTATGATTTAAGTTTTAATACTCGTTTTACAATATACACACATGTATTTATACAACAAAAATTAATATCACCACCGTTTGTTGTCTTTCAGCCCGCCTGTTGAAGTTCCTTTACATTTTGTGCATATGAAATATGCGGAAAATTATGGTACAATTTGGTATAAAACAATACTAAAAGAAATCAAATTTTCATAAATAAATTTTAACTACATAAGGCCACATGTCACTGTTGGCAATTTCAGAAACTCTGTGACACGTATTAACAGTAGATAATATATCTACATGTACAAAGTATTATTTTAAAAAAGGATACTGTGATAATGCCTAGACATCATTATCGGTTTGAGCAGGGGTTAGGTGCTCTAGTGCCCCTTCCTTAATTGTGCCTGTGTATCATATTCTAGTTGATTTGTGAGGTTAGAATATAGGACACTTTTCCGAGGTTTGCCTACGCCCAGCTCTCAAGACCTCGATATTAAGAGCAGCTCAAATCTCTTCATCTCTCCTATCTACGCTCTGTCAATAATAAGAAGTTATCAAGATCGGTATTTAAACTATCATGTTTAACGCCAGTATTAAAAACGTTTGAACCGATTCACCCCGACATATGAAGCCCACGTGAATGTCATCTGCTTCGAGACCTCTTGGTTGTGACGGTCAAAAAGAAACTGGTATTCTTTTGTGCTTGAAATGCATTTGTTTGCGCTACGAAACTTACAGTGAGAATCAGTTCACCCACGCTACGGTAGTAAGGTAATGAATGCTACTTTGTGTGTCTACAGTCATAGCCTTCATTGCTTTGGCCTGCAGTTCCAGTTAGCTGCATGGAAAGCCATAATTGTAGTGAACCGCACTTCTATATTTATGTATCAAAATTATAGTTAACATTGTGGATTACAGAAGAGTAAACGATTATCTTAATACATGCACGCGTTTGTGTGTGTTTTTGTATACATACTCGTAAATACATTTGGAAATGTGCATTACTTTATTTAATAACAGTGGCGTATTGTCAGATTATACTAAAACTTTAGCAGAAATATTAGGTCGTTTGTGTTGAAAAGCCGCATTATAAAACTGATATATTATTTTTGCACTAATTTAGTCATTGTAAGCAGATTATCATCCTTAGTAATAAAATATATATTTATAAAAATAATTATTTATTAATTAACCTTAAATTCGTTATGTTGGCCGACTTCAAACTCGTGGTATACAAGCCACTTGGCTAAGCAATATAATTAGTTCGCTTAGTGACTGCGACCTTTAACAACGTAATTACGTGTGTTTTAAACTTTTAACTTCCAACATGCTGTCATCGCGCTTGTGTAGAAGATGCCAAGTAGTTAAACCTTCAAGGAGCGAAGACAGAATATTGAATTGAAATCCAACTCGTCGCCGCTCTCTTTGCTGCAACTTTGAGGCGCGTATCTAGTATAATTATTTTAAACTGAGTACTTGCGGATGTTCCGATGTTCCAATCTAGAAGTTTTTTAATTTCCTGACTTTCCTTTCTACTCTTCATATTTTTTTTGTTACTAATGAAAAATTTATAACTTCGCAGTGGTAGAAAGCTAAGTTAGTCAGAGGAAGCACATGACGTTCTATTATAGCGAGTCGACTTTCGCACAAAATAATTCGAAAGTAATAATATTTTCCTACACCGTGTTCGGAAATGGTCATGGTATAGCTTACAAGGAAACAATTGCTAATATAAGGAAAATTTTGTGTTTGAGGAGGTTGGGGGGGGGGGGGGGAGGCGGTGCGCTTGAGATAGAGATTGAGAAGGAGATGGAGCATTGTTAAGTACACAGTATCTATATATTTGCTGGTTCCATTTTTATGTCGAGACAAATATTCTTCACGCTCCGGGGCTGTAAAAATCAAAGAGTATAAGCCATTAATTCATTGAGCTCCTACGCTGGGAGTTGAACCGACGAATTGTGCCCAGTGCCTAACACCGAATACAGCCTCCTTCCCAACCCTCCACATACACCTATCACGCTCGGGGGGAGGGGGGGGGGGAGGAAAGGAAGACAAATTTTCAATTCTCAAAAACAACAATATAAGCAGCAGAGTAAGGTATGTTAAATTCTTGGAACTCTCTCTGTCCAGAATAAGGAAGGTGTCACCAACACTACTCTTAAAACACGCCATCCTTTTCACAGATCTTTACTCTGATTCATCAGGTACAAATTTTCCCAAAACTCTAAATACACTTACTCAAGTATTTCACTTTACAAAAACACATATTAAAATTCCTTACAAAACTATCTGGTTCTATCAATTAATTATAATCGGTAATACTGATGAAAGCTTTTACTAACAAACATTTTTTCTGAATTTAATTATTGTCCACAAAGGAAGTACAAAATTCCTTCTTGCACCATTAAAAGTACTGAGGGTGCTCAATATAATAAATACAATTTCAACGCCTTAATTAAACATCATATAAAAGTTCAAACTCCCATTAAGTTTCATAAAATCCCTTATGACACTCATAAAGTACATTACTTCAAAATACTTTTAATTATTACGTTCTTGATCCAATGCCTTCTTTAAGATATTCACACTATACTATTTTCCACAAAGGCATTAATAAAATTCTTTCGTTAACAATAATAAATCCTAACCATATTAATTTATCAAGAATGTCGAACCTACAAAATGGTCTCAGCAGAACATCCTGTGTTATTCACAAATAATGCCCCAGCTCCATCCAACAATTTTCACAACACAGAAACCGTACAGATACTGATCCCAGGGATACTCTCCCCACTATAACGCTAGAAGTGCTGAATTACTCTCGTCTATCATCCATTCAACACAACCTTGTACACATAACAACACACATGCCATTCCACGCAGTCTTTGCCTTTTCCAATTCTGCGCGTACAGTTATCCGGTAACTCCCAACAATACATCAGTCCCCAATCCTTCTCTCGATATCGGCCACGTCCACTTCTTCCTTTCTTTGACGGCAAAAACACGTTCCGATCACCCAACGTCGGCGACTCCCTCCTCAAAACCGCTCAAAGTAGGAAAGGGGCTGGCCATCCCCTTCTCGAGATCCGGAAAGTTCCAAACTACCACTCTATAACTCCGAAATCCAATATTACACCTGCAGCTACTACTCAGTCACAAATATTAAATCCGAAACCCCTTAATCACTTTACGGGCAACGCTCCAAAAACTCCACTGTATTTCTGCGGGGGAAATTAACTAAGTCCACAATCAGGTGCTAAACGTTCAAAGCCTATTTTTCACCTCGATAGATTCTAAGTCACATGATCACGAAATTTTCGGCTAAGTCCTCCATGCATCAGTTTACAAATTATTCTAAGTTCCTTTCTTTGCTGAATTATTCTATAGTCCCACGAGCACCTCCATACAAATTTTCTAAAAGTTCTTTTCCTTCCTCCAAAAAATTTTCAAAGTTCCTTGAACTGCCGAAACATTCAAACATTCACTCGCAAACAAATAAGCCCCGACAATTGTATAAATACGCCTAAGTTCGCTAAAAGATATACTTATCTCCTCGTAGACGTGTAAGCAGCCCCCTTGTTCGGCGACCCTCCACGCTCTAAGCGAAATCCCTTCGCTTTCCAGCCTAGCCCTCAGCCGGCGACGTTCCCCCTGAAACCCGCGCCTACACCCGTATTTATATGCGCCAATATCCCCTCTTAGCCACGCCTGCCCCCACCCCCGAGACACCCTCTTTATGGCACCACCACTCTCTATACCAGCAAACATATTAATTTTACAAAACAGTGGGCCAATAGCAAGAGAGCCGAAGTTCCGAGTCCCTTGGACCTCCTTGCTATCACCCGCTGTACCCCTCCGTTGAGCAGGTAGAAGAAGCACAAGGGTTCAGATGTTACAAAGCGCGGAAGGCACGAAAACACACCATCTCCTAATAAGAAATTTACACTCAAATATCAGTGATCGAGACTACGATATCACAGAATCATCGTAACGGAAAAGTTATTATTTTCTAAGTAATTTTTTATAAATGCAATATATCAATTAACTTTCGCGGGGAAACTAAATCAATGCGCACATAAAATTGTGTTGATTTTCGTTAATTACGTTTGTTGTAACACTGATATTTTTAATTTTTCGTAGGGGATTGTTTTAAATCAAATAATATTCAAGTAATTAATAACAATTTTAGCGCAACATCAATTTATTTCAAATTGGCATTCGTGAGCATAGTTCACAGAAAGAGAGTAAGATAAAAATAAATATTTGAATTGTTTAGGGTCTTAAACAAAAATACAATTTTCGCATAAAAAAAACATTCCATTAGGCTACCTGTCACCCAAACTATTTAAAAGGTTACATTCACAGGAAAACACAACGTCAACTCTATGCTCATCTCCAAGCCCTAGAACACTTAGCTGGAATCGCGCAAATTCTACTACTTGCTCAAAACCCACTATTTGTAACTAGTCATGATACATTTTAATTTCTTTAATGTATAAGTACAATTAAATTTACTGTATTTTTTCTATTAAGTCCGTGTTTTGTAAAACAGTATGAGCTCTCTGTACTACTTCTGAGTAGGCCTACATTATACAACTTAATTTAGTGTATAAAACATTTAAAACACGCACAGCAAAGATTTGGCCCTATCGTGTGCAGAATTGAACGGGTGACTTCTTAAATCGAATAGGGTATCTGGACGTATTTGCCATCAGGGAATACTTACTGTAAACTTTCGTAATAAATAGGTACTTTGTGTATTGATTTTGCAGGTAAATAGTGACTGGAGTTATTTTCAGCTATTTCCACGATATAAGTGTTTGAAATCGTATGATTATATATGTATTGTTACGGTTTGTATGTAATTGGACAGGAATAACAACGAAAAGTGTAAAGGACCTAACTGATCTGATAGTACAGCTCGTGTCCTGAAGTGTACCAACGTAGTAATAGAGCGCCTACGTTACGTGTTTATTAAAGGAGGGGAGACCCGCGAAGCGTTGGTTTATTTGGACGGGTACAAATGCGAAGCGCGTATGAAAGCAGACAGCTGCCACAACTGTTGACGTGAATGTTGAGATCTGCAGCACTGCAAGATGGAACACACACATATATATATATATATATATATATATATATATATATATATATATATATATATATATATATATATATATATATATATATATATATCTCTCTCTCTCTTCATATCCACGCTGTATTTCGGAACAGCATTCACTCCTACCAACTCAACGCTTCTTAATGTTTTCCCTACCGTACCAGACACCCGTCATTTTCAGTAATCGTGCACAATATTAGAATAAACTCCCCCCCCCCCCCTCCAACAATTTACAAAATTACAGAAATATTTGTATATGATACAGATAATTGTTTCTTACGCCAAAAACCAGTGGATTGTATTATTTTGTGTTCGTGGCAGCATAACTCAAAGATAACTATTACCCGTCGAATGTTCACGGCTCTGAGCTGATTTGGTATTGTTTTGTTTCTAAAAATAATACTGGTGGTAAGAGAAATGTTCGCGCACACATCTTATAGCCATTTTTGAGAGCTGTGAGCAAATGCAGTTGCAGTAGCGAAAGAAATAACATACTTCATGGTATTTCATGCAGTTAACTGATGTTTTGGCGTAAAGATACGAATAAACTGTGACATTGTAATGGCTTATGGGCACACACAAAGATTTTGCATGCCCCACTCTTGGTTCGCCAATATTTATCTGTATAGAGTAATAGACTCCACCATTGTGTAGCCAATAATTTATGTTCTGTAGCGTAGTTGAAACATATTAACTTTACAGAAAATAATATATTTTGAGCCGATATAACCCAATATATATAAATGTGTGTAATCAAATTAAAATTATGTGTGTGTTAAAATCAGCACAAAGCATAACAATATGTATTATTTCCTCCTCATCTCATAATCAGAACTATTAACTGATATAGGTAAACATAGAATTAAATGTTTCCCAAAAGCACTCTGTATAATTCTGCTTAGATTACAGAGAATAAATACATACAACTAACACATCAGAAGGAAAAACACTTTGAAGAAAACTTATGAAAATAAAACTTAAGAAATCATTGAAAATCTCATTCACCACACCTTTACTACATATTAAAACTCTTTTCAACAGAAGACATCAAACATTTAGAATTCTACTGTCAGTTCTCAGCGAAAATTAGCTATTCCAAAATTAATATGTGATAAAAGAAAAAAAAAATTATTTCCCTAAAATAATCACGTAACAGCTCTGTTAAATGACAAGCATGCCATTTAACTACCAAACTTAAACTGAAGAATGATCTGAATAGTTTTCATGAGGGCAACCGGGCTTTTCTTAGGTAGAGCTGAAGAATAATTTGAAATTGGTATTGGTAAATTTTATGCCACATCATCGGATCACTGGACTTGCCATATTATTAAATTTTGCATACAATTTCAATGCGTATAATGCATTAACTGATTAAGGAATATAGAAAACCTTACTTGAGAAATTTTGTAGATTGAAAGGCACAATAGCTGGTATGACAGACTGCATCAGGACACCGACCAGGAAATGCAGACTTCTGGTTCCAAAATGCACTGTTTTTGGATAATTCTCCTGAATGAAGAAACCCTCCGGTGTGTCTAGCAGCGGTACATAACACTGCTCAGTCTCAATACTTGACTCTCTTCTTAAAATACAATTAACATGAGATACATCAGTCGTGCATGCAATTTCTGCATGAAGGCCATTTGTTCTTTCTCTAGAATATTTTTTCCAACATAACATTTTTTTAGTCTAGTCATTCCAAACAAACGAAAATACGTCTGCATCGTCACAACTTCCAAAACACTGAATTTTTTTCTGCTAAGCACACTTTCATATTATTCTTACCAATTATAAACAGATAACACATTATTTAAATATCAATTTCCATCAATAAAAATTTGTATCTAAACTGTCAATATAGTAGTTTGTGGATAAAAGTAGCAGTAATTTTATTTTTACATAATTAACATTGGCTGATTTAAATAAATTACAATATGTGAAAATACATATTAATTTATGTGACATAAAATAATTTAGATTAAATCATTCAAATAAACTTAATAAAATATGTTCACAAAATTTAAATGACCATAAATGGCGTGTGTTGAAATTTAATAATACTAAAGTGCTTTGTGGAGACTCCTTGTAAAGAAATTCCTTACAACGTACACAAATAAATGTTGACAAATACACTTTCATTGCACGCACACGCGCGCGCACACACACACACACACACACACGCACACACAACGTTGCGGAGGAGCGCAAAAATTAAGTTACACTTAAGCGCTAAAAGGATTTCTGTTGATGTTACTAAAACAATTTATTATTTAAAGCTTCTATTTAATACTGAAACGATATCATGGATAACTAGACAAGGTAAATGGAGCATATGAAAGAAGAATAGCCTGACGCGACCCCTTAAGGTCTTCTTCAATAAAATACCGTATAAAACTTACGATAAAAGATTACGTCAAATAATAAGCAATTGTGAGGGCGATCCTATAGATACTTCCAAAGTCTCAAAACTAAACATCTTTACTATGCCCTGCATGAGTCGTGGTGAAACAAGCCAGGTTGAAAACACTTGAGTAGAGAAGTTGGGCCACAGACAAACACAAAATACTAGACGTTAAAAAATCAGCAAATACACAGCTAGCAATATTTAGCTACATCGAAAAAAATTTAAAATGGCTACCAAACCACGATTTGGAAAATACTACTGAAACTGCGCGCCCACCATTAGAAAAAAAACTACGCCACAAGTCCAGTTAAAAAATTACCAAAGCCTTATCATGGAAAAATGCTGGCACCGCAACTCACCGTTATTAAAGTCCCTTATACGGCCGCACAGGCATATTACACTTGAATTACAAAAAACTTGTTGTACGTCGTAGAAATGAATGAATGACAACTTTACTCGGGTAGCGTCGTATGTTGCTGGCACAGGCGACATCAGGTGGTGTTGGAACATGATGCAGGCGAAGTTAGGTGAAGCTTAAGGCGTAGTAACGACGCAAGATGAGCAGCAAAAGACAAGAGCAGCCAGTCCTTAAATCAACTTTTAAAAAATGATGACGCACCACGGAGGGGTAAAAGAGGGTGGGTATAGAGGGGAATCAAGGAAAGGGCGACGAGTTCGCCACCGAGAATACCACTATGCGGAACTGAACTATCGATATTTAACGGCGATGGCAGCGACACCGTCGCAAAATTTATATTTAGAGACATGCAAAATTCGCGTTGTTATTTCAGGGCAGACTTGACTCCAAACACTCGTGCTTTTGTATTTTGTTTTTTATTGGACAACAGTTTGTTTGAGCGCTGCAACAAGTGTCCTTCCTCCTATAGTTTGTTATCCTCTAATTTCTGTAATTCCTACTCAAATCTTATTAAACACCTTAACTTGTTAGAGGTGGTAAGAAGTGTCACGGGGGGAACTCATAACGGTAGTTAAACAATGAAGATTATTTATAAAAATATATAATTTAATATAACAAACTTTAGCTATAACAACAAGATGCATTTACCCGTACAATAGAATGGTACTATATTTACGTTGATATCACAAGAATTGAATACAATCTATATAGTACGCAGCTAGTTCCTAGCATTGCCGTTATTATGATTTAAGGGGGGGAGTGGACGAAGGCTCGATACCAGTTATGATGCCCTACCGCAAACGCGATTATGCTCACCCGAAGTGTAGAGAAGATAGGCCTCAGAGCTCCTCTGGGCCTGTGGTTGTCTGCTGCCTTCTGCTTCAGCCTCAATCACTCACCGATACATCTGCCGAGTCCTGATGCCTTCTGTTGGGGGGGGGGGGGGTCCGCCATGGAGGGACGCTTTTATAGCCGGCCTAAGTAGTTCATGTTTTACAAACAATTGCGGCCGGCTACCAGCTATATCCCATGCAACCTTAGGCGGTGTAGCGACGCCAGGTTGTCGCTGCAGCACGCTTTGGACGGTTTTGATTCAATAGCAAGCAACTAACGTAAGGCTAATCCAGTCACGTCTTAGCAAGTCATAAGATAAAATGGGTCCTCACTGCTGCAGAAGTCAATAAGCAAATAGTATCGACTCGGATATGTATAGGATGGTGAATTCTAGCGTGCTGCCGGAAAATTACGCGAATTTTGCCGGTCCCTACTTATAATCCATTTATTTGGTATGTCATTCAATGACTTCATAAAGTTTTATTGAGATAAAAACCAATTTACAAAACCTACCGGGTTGTGTTCGTAGTTAATTTTAAGTCAAAATTTACAGTGTTTCAAATTATTACCATTACAATTATTACTTTGCACCACAGATATCGACTTTATTACTGCTCTGTAAAAACTTACTTGACAGTTTACTGTAAATAATGTAACACTCTAAGCGTTACATGTTATGGCCACTATATTGGTGATAAAATGTAATTTCTATACCATGTAATAAAATATATAAATGTGTAGTGTAATGATAAAATATATTTATATTTGCATTTTTGACGCAATACATACTATAGCGGGGCATTCTGGCCATCTTTCTCGATACACTCATCATCCAGACCTTGCTCTAAAACCTACTTAAACGTTCGTTGGCAGCAGGTGGACTCTTGAATCACAGTTTCCGGACCTTGCCAATCGAAATTTCTGCTACAAAGATTTATTACCAGTGTAAGATTCAGCCGCAGGTATGGGAAGAGCTAAGTACTTGCACGATTAGGAATGATGGAAGATTACCGAAACTTGGATGTGTTCCGCTGGTAGCGGCATATACTTCACTTAGCTTCCTGGTCTGGTAGTTAATTACAGCAGTTGCTAGTGAGCAGATGCCCTCTCTCCGTACGAAATTGGGACGCCGGCCCTGAGATAGATAAGAAAATGGTATCTTCATCTCTTCATTCTAATCGCAACGAAGACTCTCAAAATTTCTGTATTTTATAAATTTATAAACCAATTATGTTTCTGAAATGAGCGAGATGAAGCTGAAACGAGCCTGCGAACTTGTTACGTATAATCTTGTAGCCAACATATAAGTGCATCGCATTCTTCAATGGTCTGCCAATTATTTGTTTGATTGCTGGATGTCAAATTCCGCAGAGTGACTTAACTTCCCGTATGTTTTTGTTACTTAATAAAGCTTTCGCTTAAATGCAGCGAAGCTAAGGCCCGGATTAAAATACGATTTCACGTTAAAAGTTACGTGTTATGAGTAAGAAGTTCTCGCAAAAGGCTACAGCTTGACTTCGGTATTTCCACACCTGTCACGTTCGTTTCACGTAACGTAAATCGTTCATTCACTTAAAGCGAATTTTTCAATATTTAGCGTTTGCGTGATAATGTGATATGTAGTTATGTATACCAAGTGAACATGCGGACCAATCATTACTTTGACCATGCTATGATACCTTTGCTTTTCATATTTTGTTTTTGCCATGCGCTCTGCTCACGTATTTAGCCTAGCGTGTAACTCGCCCTACAATTTAAGCTACATGCTGAAGTAAGTTATAAAAATTATCCACAATAATTTACAGTTTATAAATAAGTTATTTTGGATTTTGCTTCCATAAAAGTAGTTACACCGAACATACGGCTTATATCTAAATACTGCATGCTTGTAAAGTGGAGATACAAGTAGTACGGAAATTGGCATTCTGAAATAAAGAATTCAGGAGTAGGAGCCAGGCGCCGACTGCCACCAGGAAAAAAACTCCCGCTTTTCTCCCAAAATTCCCCCTTTTACCCCTCGAAATTGGGCCGATTTTAACTATAAATTATTTTTCCCCTTAAAATTTCCCGTTTTTTTCCTCAAAAAGCACCGATCCCCTCATTTGCAAAGAACGAGCCCCCTTATTTTGCCAAAACGATCGATTGGAAGGATTTGGGGGACGGGGGCTCGTATTTTACCTGCGCCCTTCATCTTCGACCTCGACCCTGTACCTGGTGACCTTGAATGACCTTCATCCCAGAAATTTAAAAACAATTGTATAGTAATAATAATAAAATTCCAAAAATATTATAGAAATAATAAACTAAGCTCCCGGCACGACCAGCGCTCGCCAGGTCAGCGGTGTCCATCTCGTCAACCATGTTAGATGTCGATAAACTTGACCCATGAACTTTGACCTTGAAATAATTCCCTTGACTTTGAAAGAACTTGAACACAATAAATTCCCAAAAACATTCCCTAAAATTCCCAAAAATCGTTGTCCCAAGACCCAAGACTCTTGACCTTAGATCCTTGACCCAAGACCCAAGACTAAAAAACCCAAATTCTAAAAATTCCTAAAAATTAATTTTAAAATATACAATTTACAAAAAGAAATATTTAAAATTTTCATTTAAAAATTTACATAAACAATTAAATTTCTGGAGGTTTACTGAGCACCATAACTAGCAGACGAATGACCACTGCTAATGTTTATCATTGGTTTATTAATTGGTTCCCCTTCAATCCCTCCAACAATGATTCTCACTGGTTGATTATTTGTGTTCGCTTCACCCCCCCCCCCCTTAGGTGTTTTTATTGGTTGATTATTCGCCTTTGCACATTTCATTGTATGCAGCCATCTTGTTTTATTTGTTTGTAATTTGTTTTAATTTTCGATACGTAGGTGACGTTAGTGTATTCATTATCTAATCGAAAAATCGAGAAAGATTGTCGTCCATACAATTTATAATTACTAGCTGTTCACATAGTTACCAAAACCATTATCACTACTAATTAACAACTGACTGCACAGAAGACCGACTCCACCCAAGTCTAATTCCACCCAAGACTAACTCCTCCCAAGATTAACTTCACCAAAACTGGTTCCTGACGAGACTCACTTAGCCCAAAACTAACTCCTAGCGAGGCCAGTTCCTGCAAAACTGCCTATACCCAACAACAAAACTAATTTACCATACCACCCACATATACAATCAAATGATGAAGGAAAATCTCTAAAAAAGTTTCCTAATAAGAGTCTCATAGCTAACCTCTTCGCAGAAAATCTTCGTAGAATCAACGCAAATCATTTCTACCAGAGCTGTCCATGCCAAAGATTCGTACTAACATACCGAGCAAACTGACCAGATGAACCAACTAGTTGCGAAACATTGCTCAAAAATATTCACATCACTTCATTTTTGCAGGCCAATTAAATATCTGAGTCTATCAACAAGTTCATTTTGGTCTTCGGGAAATATGTAAAGAGCATTCTTGACTCCTTCTACCTTCTTCACACCACTTGTCGAAGGAAATTCGTTGGTGAAATGTGTGGGGTCGTCGAGAAAATCATAATCCTTCTCATCAGATATTTCATTAAACCTATCCCCATAGTAATTATTATCAATGCTGTCTTCATGATCGTCTTCATCTCCTCTTTCATCCTCAGTATCAAGTTAACTTTTCTTTGTAGAAATCACACAGTCATCGTCAATATTTAGAGCCTGCAACTGTTGATTCTGAATTTCGTCGACTTCATGCGAACATCTTGCAAGTATACATTCCACACATGCTGACTCTACCAAACCTCGTAGTTCTCTCATTCCATCATTAGCATTAATTGCCTCGTCATAATCGTCTATGGAATCAGTACCCATCGATGCAGCAGGGGGTATTGACATCACTTGCTGGCTCTCAAATGACGAATCCTTGCAGTTCTTCATGTGGTTCTTAACAAATCACCTTGCATAAAATGCATGTGCTCAATGTCGAAATGCTTCATCGCGCGAAAAGGACTCTTCGTACGGGCGGTTTTCTAATGTCACCGAGCATAACAGCTTTTGCTGAAGATCTTTCCACAGTAGCAACACTGTTTTACACGTAGTTTTCCAGCAGTGGGAGAAGGTACAGCCATATAAGTAAGCTCTACAGTGGACTCAGTACAATCATTGGCTTGCTTCATCTTCGTGAAAAAAACTGAAGTTCTTTCCACAGTGGCAACATGCGTATCTACTTGACCTGGTTATTGCTTTATGCATATATATATAAAACTACTAACACATTTCATCAGTGAGATTTAACAATTTTTAAACCTCCCTTAAAACGGACATTGTTTGTAGTTCCTTGATCACATTACCAAGTATTTATATCATCAGCAGTTTCTTCTAGACAAGTTATTCACACAGCTTGGAATCATGGTCACACTTAAAGCAGTCACCTGATACCTGTGAGACCTAACCTTAACAAAACTGATCCAACGCACATCACACACACCACAATCAGCACCACAATCAACACTGCAATCAGCACCACATACAACACCACAAGCACCAAAATCAACACCACGATCAGCACCGCAATCAGAACCACTCTTAGCACCACAGGTAGCACTGCACTTAGCACCACACTTAGCACCGCTTTCAGCACCACACTCAGTACCGTACTTAGAACCATACTTAACAAAACATGCACCATAAATGAGCCCTAATGATCCATAATGCCCCGAAAATGACCCATGACTGATTTTAAACAACCCATAATAACCCACAAATGACCCATAAATGATCCATTCTGCAAGTTATGGTCATCTAGGTGGTTTTTAGAAATCGAATTAATCACAATTGCCAAAGTTTCGCATAGTGATGGCCGCTTAAAAGTTATAACATAAATAAACGGGTAGCAACAGTTTTCTCGATATTTTTATTCGTTACATGCTACATACATACGTGAAGCATTTACAATATAGCACCCGAAAACACTATTTTATGTACACGCTATAAGTGTGACGTAAGGCCATTGTTTCCTAACCTAACCAGTTCCTAATATAATACGTCATGGTGGAGATCCGAGGTAGGGACGGGAGCTAAGTGCGTCTCTGGCCTGAGCCCTATACGCCTTCAAGGGAGTGAGTGAGTGAAAAGATTTAGGCGGCTCTTAACATTGGTGTCTTGAGAGCCGATGAGGGTGAAGCGATGTGAGTATGGAGCAGCGCCGGAATACAAGGGCTGGGGAAACGGGAGATCCCCTAATAAACATGCCGACCAGCAGCATCGTCCGGCACGATTACCACGTGCAATAACCCGGGTGTGACAGTACCGGGAATATATAACCTGTTCGCCTAGGCGGGAAGCGAGTAGTTTAACCACCCCACCACCACGGCCCCTGTACGCCTATAAGAAAAGGAAATGCATGCAAGGCGGCGAGCAGTGCCCCAGAGAGATGGACAATCATACCGCGATTGGGGCCAAGGCCGCCTTCCCTAAGGATATCTATAGTTAGGGACACCCGAATTTCGCGAAATGATTTACATACATGCTAGATTAAAATACACTACGGGAATACTAGCAGTTTCATTTTGCTAATAAGTGGTGTGTCTTTGCTAGAAGACATTTATCATTTGACTGGCCAATCATAATTATGCAATTCCGATTGTGTACGTCTGTAATTAGCGGGAATACACCCAAGACGCGTAAATACTAGATCATCCAATCAAGAAAGTGAATCTGAACATAACTGTTATGAAATACAACTGGTCGTGAAACAATTTCTCGAAATTCGGGTGTCCCTATCTATAGTTAGGCCCGTCTGCATTCGGTATGGTGCTAACATACCACGTTATAACATGGAATTCAATACCTCTATTTGAATGACAGCGTCTGCAACACTAGTTCAGAACTAGCACTTTCTGTACTTAACATGGCGTGGCGTTAAAGGTAACCATTTTTATCTTTCTTATGGTATGTTTTTTACGCCAGCCAATCAGAATGCAAGACGTCAGAGGTACCTCGGTGCATAAGAAAAGACCGTAGAAATAAATTTAAACATGAAAAATATTGTTTCCACCATGATTGTAAATAGTCATATTCCCGCCTACAGAGTTTTTCTTTTGTAGATAGTGTCCTCTTTCGTGTCTACGAGGTATATGTTTTCAAACTGCTGAGAAACTGATTACTTCATAATAGCAGCGGTCAATATATTTCAAGTTTGTTCAACAAGTGTGATATTGAAGACGGCAGATATGGCATGCTACGGGAATGTTATGTGTTATTTAATGCTAATGTGCCATAATCCCGTCCTAACGGAGTGACGTGTTATGTACCGAAGTAACCTATACTTTCATATTGAAACAGCACACACATCCTCGGCTTATAGTCTATTGGCGATTTCTTCACACTTTTTGAATCAAACTGTAACAGTGTAATGTGTTCGCGGCACTCCTAAAATGATGTAACATGTAGTGCCCTCTGGAACAAACACAGTATCATAATAGCCCATATGTTGAAGTGACCACTTTTTATTCCGAAAATGTGTAAAACATAACATAGGCCAAATCAGTGTAATATCTAGAACTTTAATTTATAAACCACATGACAAATCAGAATATTATGTGTGTTGGCAATACTTGTGATTCAGTAAGGGGATAAAATGAAATAAATACTGTTCCAAAGAAATCTTTTTATGCTCGGCTGTGCTCAGTTTAGGACCCAGTATGTAGGATGCGTAGAAACTCACCCTCCAAGTTACACTGCAAATGACCCACAGCTTTATTGCTTCACAAGTGATACAAGTCTAGCTACAACCAAAGTAATCTTCTTGTACACATTAATCTCTCTACTCAGGTATGTCCTGACCAACAGTTAGTGCTGAAAGAATTTTATTACATTTAAGCCTAACTGACAATACTCGTCGTGGCCTACTCTTATGCCTGGCAGCTTCGCGTAGAGCTTATGGAAGGGATTTCAATCACCAGTGTATAAGTTCAGAAATAGCGTTCAGCGGACTTCTGGGCCCCGTCGAACAAAGTTGATCTCGACCGCGCCTCGCCATCGCGATGTCCCAGAAACCTTAGAAAATTGGAGGGGGGGGGGGGGTAGAATTGTCCTCGCAACACCACTCTTATATACTCGCGCACCCGCTGGCCTCCTTTCTTCCTGCCGACCCCTAGTTTATTTACACCTCGTAACTCCAAACACAACACACGGCACCTTGTTGGCTCACTTTGGCACTCGGTGCTTCTGCCCAGCGTGCCTATGCAACACGACGAGACTTTCAGCGATGACCACATCATTTCACTGGTGGCAAGTGTGTAACGATGTTCAGTGCAGAGCCCTTGAGTACTTTTGTTTGGATATGACGTGTATATTTTGAGATACAGCTCTTCGAAAAAGCCGTTTTTATCTATATCGTAGTTCTCTGAAATGGTGTTTCTAATGTGTGTGACGTCTTAAAAGCACTCAACAGTCCATCTGTGAAGTATGTGTTCTTTTCGTGATTCAGCAAATATGATACATGTTTACCAGTTTCCTAGAAAAACGCGTATTTCGAACACACTGCAACGTAGTTTAATTGTCAGGTATGCGGGAGGCTTCAGTTCCTTTGAATTTAAAAGCGAATAAATGACATATCTATAGATCATTTGATGAATATCCATGAGTTCACATCCTGCTTTCAATGTAATATATGACTTTTGAGGTCGCGGTGTTATGTGTCAGCCTCGTGAAGTGAAATTCAGCACCCACGTGTACTTTCATTCCATCATCAGGAAGACACATGGCAAGGAAGGTGGATCGGAACTTCTGTTTGTAGTTGGATTTAAAATGGTGATTAAAAAAAACTTTTCATTTGTGCGCTCCGATTTTACATAAGTGAATACTGTAGCCAAGATTTTCAGTGTAGACTAAACACATAGCCGAGCAAAACTGGGATTTTGCTGTACTGAATAAATTTAAATATTCAGTTGTTTTGTTTTCATAAATGTGCCACCTTGGAATTCATTTTTAATTTAATCACTTATTTTGTTTATAACAAAATTGTTAATACTTTATACGTAGGGGCAGTTGAGAAAATAATAAAGAGAAAAAACAATTCAGGCTACTCTTTTCATATATTAGATAAATTACTGTACATGTAGTCAGACCAACAACAAATCACTGCTATATAAATAAATGATACGAGTATTTTGAGTTCTTTCATAGTGAATATTTTGTATTTGTTTATATATTCACCTAATTTTATACCCCTATTAGCTTTTCAGCGAGTACCCGGTAAAAAGTAAAAAAAGGATAGGTTATATAATACTTTTTCTGCACACATTTGTTACATGATTACTTATTTGCCTATTAAAAAATATTTAGAATAAACCTCATGATTTGAGGTTAATAACGCCTCGAACACTAGGTCATTAAAATGGTTAAATTACATGTGTGCCTTGTGGGAACATTCAAGCAAAGAAAATAATAATTTTAGATAAAAAATTTTTTGTTATATAAAAACGGAGATTTTAATATTTCCAGTGAAAAAACAAAATGTATGTATGTATATATATATATATACACACACACACATGCCTTTTAGTTCAGTCTAACAGTTCTGAGCATCACGATCCATCATGCACAAAATAATGGAAATGTATTACTTGATTTTTGACGAAGAGAAGCGGGCAGGCAGAAGTCATGAAGTAAAGGAGAACATTTTGGCGCAGCTTACGCCACAATTAGTGGTTCAGAAACATCCAGGGAAGGATGTTGCCAAGAAAAAATTACATCCCGCGGGAAAATATGAAGTTAGGAAGCCATTTGTAATTGCACACGAACGTGCTCCCTGAAACTTGTGAACCGCCCTAAATCACAAAAACTAACATGAAGGGGATAAAGCAAGAAGTACCGCAAACACACTTACCCTAAACTGTGGTGGAAAACTAAATTGCATTGAAAGATGTAATGAAGATACGACGAGAGAAAATAATTCGTAGCTGACTACATGCTTGTTAAAATGGAGAAGAAGCCAACGACCTAGGCAGGTCGCATAAATATCGAATCGTGTGTGCTCAGAACTCGGTGTTTCACACACACACAATCGATGATTTAACTACTACTGAAAGACTTCTAAAATGATTACCAAAACTTTTTCATTAATTAATCTCAAGTATTAATTTGCAAAACTATGGATTTTAGAGCTACTTGACATCATTCAGAACAAATACAATGGCAATTATAATATTTGCTTACTGAAACGAAACGAGCCAAAAGTACAATATTTTTAAGCATATTTTTCATTGAATTATTTAACCAGGCAAACTTGTAGTGAATAAAATAATTTATTAATTAACCTAATAATGATAGTCGTTTGATATAAATAAATAACACAATGAAGTAATTAACCGGAGCACATATTCATTAAAAAAAGTATTATTTAGGCAATAAAGGTAATTAATTAAGTAAGTATTACTAGAATATCAACTTTGTAAAAAAAATTAATTGTGCCAATACATCTGGCACAACCGCATAATGTATTTTTCGATTGTCCAATAAAGAGCTTAATCGAATAAATATATCACGACGTGATAGGCATATGTTACCAGGACGTTACGTAAATGGAAACCCTTTGCCCCTTGCTTATAAGGCAAGCACTACTTAATTTCAGTAAAATTATAAATAATATTTAAGTTATTAAAAAATAGAGTTACTGCCGCCTGGTAAAACAGTGAACAATGTGTTTATTTTTCTCACAATGAATTAAAACTTATGTTGACTGAGCCTGCTAGAACGGGTGACAATAGAAGTGATAAATAAATGTTATACCTACGGAATGGAATAAGGATATATTAATCTAAACTAAGTGGGACCAAATGTTAAAACTAATTAAGGCAAGTAAAAAAACTGCCGTTATGTGTTTATAAACAGAACTAAATAATTTGCAGTTCATATACTGTACAAATATGTATCATGTTATGCTACGGAAAACAGAGAAGTGGTTATCATTTAGCTGTCAAGTATGAAGTATACTTTGATATTTTATCATTTTACATATACTATTCATATTCATATATAATAAACTTGCAACGGCGATAACTTATTATTGAAAACAGCAAAAGCTGTCGACAATTAGTGGCAATCAAAAGAAGTGATAGTTTATCTTCTACCGGGCAGAGAGACTAGGTATAAAACAGAAAAGAATCCAGATACAAACTATTCTCTTTGTCATAAATGATGCTTCGGTATAAACATAGAAAATAGCTCCTCAAAGGTTTAAGACAATTTTTCCCGTACCAGAATACTGTTTCCTACACTTGCCACTTAAACTAAAATAGTAACGGTGTACTTCTACAGAGGAGAATAACAGTAACTTGTTGCCTGCACAAAGAAACTATAATCCCTCCGAAAATATCATTTTCCATTCTGACATCCTTCTGTCCAGCACTACCCTAACTTGAAGTGACCATCGTCTGAATAGAATAAAATGAGGATAAAATGCGCAGCGAGAAATATGAAAATATGGGTATAAAAGCAAAGTGTCTATTAGAAATCTGAAATTCGGTCCTGCGGACATATGAACACGTCATACATTTAAGCGTCCTTCCAAGACAGATTAGGAAAGTACAAATATTAGTTATACTTGCTCCTTTCTTTTAAATAACTTCGATAATGAGGAAATATGCGGGATAGTATGTTGCTACGTGTTTAGGAACTTCTTATTGATTAAAATGGCAATGGAGAAACATTCACGTAAACCACCCCAAGTCTAGATCGAGCCCAAGACATCCCATTTATTAATGGTGTCCAGTGCCACATGACAAACATGATTACTAAATACTGTTTCGTGCTCACTGCTTCGCATGCCGCGCGAAATAAGAGTAGGAGAGATTCGCTATACGATAGCGGCGGCAGCGCGAGCGAATAGGCCGGTGGCCATGTATCAGTTACATAAAGCGAGGCGACAAGATAATCTCCTTTATTGCGAATTCTGTTGACTCTGGTCGTATTTATGTCTGAGTTTATCTGAAGAATGCTCTGGATTACTGACCTCGTTCTCTCAGCGCGACTTGGGCTGCATTGAACCTTCTAGAAGGTCGCCCTGAGAGTATAAATAATGCGGCAGTCCTCCGGGCCGGGAGTTGTTGCGTTGGAGTTGATGAACGAACGAGAGGCTAAGTTCCGAGCGATAGAAGACGAGCAGCGGGAGAACCAGTGGAGCAATGAACTAGTGGAATGGAATTCAGCGACTGCGGGTATCAAGCAGTGAAGTGTGCTGCTTGCAGGCTGGAATATTGGACTAAATGCGTGAGTGAAAGTCATTATAAATGATGACAACAGATAGACTGAACACGCGTTGATAAGGAGTACGAGTTAATTGACTGTGACCAACAGTTAAGAAGGGCGTTGATTAGAGTTGAAATAGACATCAAATATTGCGCTCACTATCAAATAGAAAGAGTAAAAATGGAGACAGAAAACTTAATGCTGTAAATAATAGATATGTTAGCAAAGTAGAAATCAAATTTAGTTCTTTTATTTTTATTTATATCTCCATCACTCACGAAGTCATAAACGCCCCTCAGGCGTCACGTTGTAACAATACGTTGACGATATGCAGCAAGTACAAAATATCGGTAACGGTGTAACGGTAAGTAAATGGCCGAAAGGGATATACTTCATAACTTTCTCCTTGTAGTTTGGAGGATACGGTTTACAATGTACCTTCAGCTGTGGAAATGCAGCAACACCAGAGATCGACGTCGAAGTAGTAGCTGCTCCATTTACATAGTAATAACTTGGGCGTTCATTCAAGCGATGTATTCTGTATCTACAATACATTTTCGATGAGTTACTGAGTTCTATCTCATTGCACGGAATTGTGCAGCAAAGCTGCCTTTAAAAATTGCACGCCTTCAATTGATAAGCAACATATTATTTAAACCTATTTAATGTTACGAAATTGCTATGCATAAATCATATAATTTATTTTATGAATGTAAAGTATTGAAGATACTTCGTAATCACAGAATTTATAGCATATATAATTGAAAATATTTGACAATTTTTGCTTTACAATCATTTCTCGTAATAAGCAATTATTTTATGTTCAGTGTAGCGTATGATACTACTGGAAGTAGGCTTATTTAAGTGCAGTTTTGTTGTAAATTTCGACCGTGAACCATAGTATTGCTTACTAAATAACCTCAAGTACACCACTAAGGTTCATAATGAACTGCTCACTACCATAATACATTAAGTTAGGCAGTTTTTTTTATATACACAAACAAATACTATGTTAATATGAAATTGTGTTCACTGAAGTCACTTTTGGAATTCCTAAAGTACTGCCTGCATATACAGTTTACCTTTCGTTAAAGGTCTGAATTTTCTTGACTGCAAATTGCGATTATTATGTGCACTGTTATATATAAATATGTGTTCGAAATATTCCGAAAATAATCAAAGTGTATTATTACATTTCTATTTGGTTTTGTTACCGCCTGCGCTTTTATGATTACGTGCTATCCCAAGGAAATATGGACAATAAACCAATAAACACGGAAAAGATATTACATGTCAGATACCCAAAGATGCATTAAGAATGTCGCATGGTCCCATAGTTTACTCGGGATTGGTAATCGAACCTCGTTACTCTAAATTAACACCTTGGATACATCAACTTCCTTGATTACCAGAAGCTTAACTTTATGCACCTTATTTTCATTTTTTATTTAATTTAAATACGGATTTACGTTTCCTGGCAAAAACCAAATTGTAATCGAGATATTTCAGACATATTTTTTAGTGTCTGTCATTATCATTTAAAAAATTGTCAACATTGGTGAAAACTTCCAGAGCTTCATCGGCAATAACGTGGAATTCGGCTCATACTTACCATTTTCGTGTCACAATTTTTTAGAAAGGTTTCTACTGAAATAAATGCACGCATAAAGATGGAAAATATGATTTTAAGCGAAGGGTCGGTAAATATTAACTATCCAGATTTGATCTATAAATGCATTTTTCAAGTTATTTCTTTATCCATTCCTAAAGTTTGTATTCTTTTTTTATGCCTCATAAGCTATGTGTGAATATGTACAGTAGAAATATCAGCAAACAATTAATATTATTACTAAAATTTATTTTCGGTTGTGCTTTTATGTATCTGTCTCACGGAAATCAAAAGCTAACTTGTCCACAACAAAGATTCGAGTGCTTAATAAACTCAACGAAGCTTTACGTAATAACTCGGTTTTGATTTGTCGCTAAGACTGAAAGTGAAGATTCAATGTTTCGATCGACAGCGTTTTAATGGCCCCACCTTTGCGGCCGAATATAAAGAAATATTCGGAGTTTGCTCAGTGAGTTGCCCCACCTCTGAAGTACTCGAGTCGAATCCAGACTTCGGCGGCAGGGAGATTTCTCGCGTGGTTCTAGTTTCCTTATGCGCCCTCGATCCGCCGCTGCTCCATCACCATCTCATCTCACTCGTCTCGGGGGCCGCGGGTAGACGTAGCGGCCGTAACGCTCACCTCCCTATAAGGCGAACAGGGCTGGATTCCCGGCGGGGCCGCTCTTGGATTTTCGGACGTGGGAATCGTGCCGGACGATTCCGCTGGTTGGCGGGTTTCCCCCGGCCTTGCAATCCGGCGCTGTTCCGTATACAAATCGTATCACCATTGTCAGCTCTCAATACCTTGTTGTTAGGAGCCGCCGAAACCCCTTTACTTCACTACCTTGTCCGTCCATATTCTTCGGGCTAGCCGTAACGATATGTCCATTTCTCAGACTGTGAAACCGACTCCAGTTAGCGTCAGCATATTCTGATCAGTGCTGCTGGCCCTGCCTTAGGACGGAACCAAAGAGCACATTTCACGCTACCTGCCGTCAACTTCAGCCGGAGGTATACTGGCAAAGACGTGCCACAGTTAAAAGCGGCGGGGAGAAAAAGGAGATTAAATAATTCATGTCTCATCGTGCCTCCTCTTTCGCCACTCTCCTCAGCCTCCCGCAAACGAAGTTACAGCCAAGAGAGGAAAAAGGATGATAAGCCCGAGGACTACAAAGGATCCGTACAGTGTCTCTCACCCAGGAAAGTAGACTGGAAGTTATATGCCACCTGGCCGTGAAGTCAGGATGAAAAGGACTTGGGAATCTCGGATATCAAAGGACACTAACTCTTTAAAAAGAACTGCTTATTTTTTATGATCAGGTCTTTGCGTACGAATTGCTTGCTATTGTTTGCTTAATTGAATCCTTGTTTGTAGGCCTATGTGAAAGTTTTTCTCTGTCTTACTATAATATTATTACTGAACCAACGGTGCCGCTAATCCCGTAGTTACGCTTTGAAACTATTTGATTTCTGTATTTTATATAGTTATCGCTAACCTTTCACTGTCATGGGATTTAATGCCATTTCTGTAAGTTAATTTTGCCGTGAATTGATATTTTGTACATCTTGCTATCAGAAGACTGTTCCATTTAATTTTGTGTGATAAATTCATAATGATTAATTGTTGTTCTGTGGCGGTTTTGTTAAATATCAATCTTATAAATTCTAGGCATTCTTTCGACCAATAAATGTCTACAAATATCGTGAAAATTAAATTTAAAATTCTAACGAAACTATTAACTTTAATGCGTTAAGTATGCTTCCTTTAAAAAAATTTATAATTACCGATTTAAACATACAATTTGGAAAACAGAGTGGGTCTTTATTATGTAATTGGTATAAAAACCTTTAGCTTTGTTCCCCAATGTATCGCTATAGATGAAGATTCATTAGAGCGATATAGACCCGCTCTCTGAAATTCAAATCCCAATTTCTAAGCAAAGATTGTTTGACATTAGTATAAAAACCGTTGCACCAACACTTTTTAATTAAAAGTTGTTATGCCGGATTCTTTCCTTTTGAAAAGCAATAATGCGAATACATAACCTACTAGCTACATTTATTTTACCAAGGGGGCTAAATTTAACTTTAAGTTGAGGCACGTGCCTCATATAAACTACGTTTCTCCACTCCTGATTTGCCTGCCCGCTTCGACAGCGGTGCGACGAGGAATACAATACGTGCAGCGCGTGACCAATAGCCAGCAAAAAACGAACTTTTACATGAAAAATATGTGTGTTACTTCCCAAAATGATTCAAATAACTTAATTGGTGACCTTGCATACCTCAACGTGTTGGTTTGCGACGAAAAGCCTACCTCAGCAGGCCTACTTACGTGCGACAGAAAAGTGTCTCCCAGCGAACGGACATAGATTCCAGCTGTTTCGCGTGCGCGAAGTAGACTGGCAGCTAAGTGTAGGGGACAGCATGATCCACCCGAGCCAAGCCGCGCTGCAATCGCGGAGGTTTCATAGCCGGATGTTAAAACACGTGACATGGAACTGTGATGCCAGAAGTGGCTGTTCACCAATATTTTGGAATTGTATAGAATCTTTCCGAGAGTTTCTTGGACTCTGATTGGCCGGACTCTCGTTGCTCCCTCCCTGGGAGGGGTAAAAGTTTTGTATATAACGGCAGGAGTTTGGTAGTGTTGGCAGAGACCAGCACTCATGGACGTTCACCTCACAATTAAGTACAAAAATAATGTCATAACAGAAATAATATTTCTGGCTCGTCTGGCCATTGTCTGGATTACGTATTTTGCATCATGGCAAGCAGAAAAAAAACTTCGCAGTTTCCGAATTGCAAGATAGAAAATTTCTGTGTGATCTATCGGCTGATTAAATTTATCCATGTTTTTATGACAGCCGGAAGAAAAAAAAAATTAGTCATTTGTGTCTTTTGTGGACTTTAATACTAAAATATTGACTCTATTGGCAATGGTAGTATTGCGAGATAGAACTAAAGAGTGCACTTAAACTAGGACTCAGAAAATACTCCAATTTTAGACTTTGTATTTTGTCAGTATTAAGAAAAAAATGTTTAAGTATTCAGAACATTGTCAAGAAAATGCTAAACATGAAAATATAGCCGTGTGGGCTTTTAAAAGGAGTGCCTAATTAAATGTATGATAGCATGTTTTAATACTTGTTCTGAAAGCGAGATCACCCAGGCACTTCTATCTTTAATATTTTATGATGACACCCTTAAACCTGGAGTAGGAGTAGAGTAGTTTCATGGAGTTGTGTTAAGTGACACCTGAGAGAAATATGATTTAACTTGAAATTGCTTTCAAGTACCACTTGTATGTGGAATTCCAGTACAGTTTTAATGGGCATTTGCATTTTTCATTTAAAAATTGTATCATTGTATAAATATTTTGAGTCCATCTAATATTTAATGTGTCCATTTTTTCTGAAGACTGGGAATACAAATAGACAAATAAATTATTGTTTTTTTTCCATAATTCTGTGTAAACTTTGAAACATTTATACAAATAAATCATACATGTTATGCAAATGAAGTCATGTGTTTTTCTGTATTTTTGACCAGAAGTCTTTAAATAAATTTGATCTTGTTCTTATCCTCTTGTGGGTTGGTTCTTGAAGGGCTGTGTATAAGTCCCGCTTGCCACGCCCTTACGAAGGGCGTCGTAAAGTTATGATAACATTCATGTCAGACAATAGTTAATAATTAAAAAAAAAAAATATGGGGCACGCGCTAATTTGTCTGTGTTCGAGAAGAAAACATCAACAAAAAATGTTCGTGAACAATGCTATTATTATCTTAACAACATGAAAAACATTACTAGATTTTTTAACTTTCCTGAATACCAGTTCCTTATAAATTTACATTTTACTGATTGTATACGCTCGGATGAAGAATTTCAAACAGTCCAATATCAGTATCGGCAATGGATCTAGTGCTCCGTATAAATATTCAGGGCTTTCCCAGAAAATGCGGCGAATTATTAGCCAATTTTAGTGAGGTTACAAGTTCCTACCTTCCATTGGAAATCGTCAGTTTAAGCTCGAGACGCCACGGAATATGATAAAAATCTCCAAACATCTGGCTATTTCATAAAAATTCAAATAAATCACAATTTTCTTTAATTACTTTATCAAGACCAATATAATCGAGAGTGACAAACTGCGGTAAGAACGAGTTTTTACAGCATGAATTTATCAAACTGAAATTGATAAAATTGATAAGAAAACATTTTGCAATTAAAAATACTAAACTTCATCTAAGAATCACTTGTATTGTAAAATTAGTGGTCGCTGGAGAGATTGGATGATCGAAAGCAAGCTTGAATTATAGGTAACTCTAGAGACCCCAAAATAAAATAGGTCGAAGTTTCGCTGTCATTTCATTATCTATGGTCTTATACAATAATTAAGATACGACAAAAATACAAAATGAACAACTTCTCAAAAAATTAATTTTTTTCTTCCGAAATATAATGAAACCAGTATTTATAAAGGTAAAAGACACAGTTTAGATTTCTTCAAGAATCTATAAAATTAATAACTCAATAAGGATGCATTCTGAATCGTTGATATATATATATATATATATATATATATATATATATATATATATATAAGTGGTGTTACTGTATGCTATATTATATATATAATATATATATATATATATATAGCATACAGTAACACCACTTATATGTGTTAAAATATTACAGCAGTAAAATATTACTTCTGTGATACATAAGATATGAATGTGTAATGTAATGATAAAATACAGTTTTATATGTGAGTGGTTCTGACAGGTTATATTAATACTATGCCTCGGCAAAATATATGCTGCCACGTAAAATTCAGTACATTTATCCAGATTTGAATTAGCTCTGTAGTTTAAAACAATTGGACCATTCCATTAATTCTAATAAACAACCAGAGAAGTCTTAATTCGAGTAAATCAATAGAAATGAATAAAATTACTTTTATTTTAATACTTACATAGTATACACAACACAACTGTCAAAATAGACAATTATACAGATATCACAATGAACATACGTTAAACATCTTATACATTGTATTAAAGTTTGGCATGTAAATCAAATTTAAAGCCATAGAATAATCATCACAAAGTAATAAATATTGAAGTGTTACAAAACAATTTATGTTTATCGAATTAAACATTACTTTATTTCTCACAACGTGTGTACTTATAGAAACGAGAAGTTACCTTCACCAAACTTACGTGCCCAGTTTACTTCCTTAAACCGTAAATCGGTTCGCCTGCACTGCGATTTGTACAATTCCCATATTCACTGTTCAACGACACGATTCCCGAATAACTTTTGACAAACTTCCAACAATCAAAGTATCTCAAAAATGCTTCATTAACAACCACTCAATTTCAGGATAACATTAATTTGAACAAAGCCACGGTTTTCACATTTTGATATTTTTGTAAAATCTATACAAAGTAGCCAGCGTGCGTGTTTTCAAATAGTAGGGAAAATCTCCAAATGCTGGTGTAAAATGTCTGTATGTGTCGCGTTACTTGTTGAAACAGCTGTATCCAACAAAATTTAGATTTTATAAAAGGGACGTCTGATTGATTGATCATCATCCAGAATTTTCAAGGTCGTGTTTGCCTCAAGTAATTGAGCTATTTTAAATACAACTTTATCTGCGCTTTTTACGGGGATTGGGGCATAAGTCATGGCAACTATTAAATTTCGTGACGAACTGTTATCGGTGCACGTAAGGCCGGTAACACACGGTACCGGAAAACGCCCGGAGCCCGCCCCCGGGCGCTCGGCTGGAGCAATTTTAGCCTTTCAACGTGCCGGGCCCGGCCCGTGCCCGTGTGTGCTGCCCAATGTCTCTACATGTAACATCAAAAGTGGACGTGCTGGACCCGGCCCGTGGAGCTTGCAGTGTGTTTCCGGCATAATGACATCTGTCGCGGGGAAGCCAGGCGGTCCTAGCGCGTTGGCAACGTCAAATGGCGCAGGGTTGTCCTGTACGAGCGCAGAGGAAATCAGTCGTCCAGTGGCCGCCGTGCCAGATGGATGTAACCCGTGTTGAGCAGCGCTCGTACATCAAAACAGCCGTTCTCCGTGGGAGAGAACTGCCAGAGAATGTCACAGGGAGTTGGTAGAAGCTGTTGGGAATGAAAGGCCCTGCCATACCGGGCAGTCACGAGGTGGGTAGGAGCGTTTCAGCCAGCGAGGACGTGTACAATTGTTGGCGTGTTGTTTATTGTCCGTACACGTAGTGCTTATCTTGTCCTGTCATGTGTATATTTCACATTATCCACACGCGCCAGTATTCTCGCACTACAACATAGTTGCCATCACCTTTGTATTATTTGTCTCTTAAACGTAGTCCTTGTATATATTTTTTCTTAATATCGCAAGAACTCCAAATTGTGTTTTAAAAAAAAATCAAAATTTATTTCAGCTTGGACTGCTTTAGAAAGAAATTTAAACAGCCTACACTAGATTTGCATAAAAATGGACTAGTAATAATTGTTAGCATTTTTCATTGTCTGTTTGATTAGGTTTGCTTGCTTGATTCAATTATACAAGTTCTAATACTAGCTCGAATTTGTGAACTATGACAGAAAAAGAACAGTGTGTTGATATACTTTCGTAAATAAAATGCTGCTGAGATATTTAATTTCCTCGCCAGTATTACTAAAATGTTAATAATAATTCTACTATAATACAGCCATGAGTAATAGCAAATAATTCAAATACGTCTAAAACTTTACGCCAGAAAATGTATTTTACGCTTAATTACGCAAAAGTAATTAAAAACTTTGCTTGGTATATTTTAGCTGGAATGAAAAATGGTTCTCTAACTGGTGACAGGGGATAACTACTTTTTACTCCGCATGTCGCAGCCACGTATTTCAGCTCTGTAATGAAATGTCACGCGTGCACCACGATAAACCGCGAATAGTTATATTTCGCTCTTGCCATTCAGTGGCAGATCAAAGGATCAGAAGGCATATATGCTTGTATACTGATGCGATAAACTTATTTTATATTACGATCATAAAGTTGGCATATTTGTCACCTTACATAGCAATTAAGTATTTTCACAAACTTCTAAAATAAATTATGTTAAAAATTATATCCAAAACTCATCAAAAATATATTCTTTTTCTAAGAATAAGGGAGAGATGGCTGAAACAGGGTAGTTGCTTAGAAGTGGGTAGCAATTTTTTGCTAGTATGCACTTCTATTTGTGTGTATGAGCCCCAAATTAATTATTTATACACGTGCTTTAGAGTAACCGTGAGGACACGTTGGATAATACTTCTTTGTGCATGGAAATAAGAATGATTATAATTTTGTGATCTTCAACGAATAAAGTCATACTTTAATAATACATTTCTAGTATAAATATATCACACTGTCATTGTATAAATTGTAGTATTCTGTGAATGGGGAGAGGTTCGTAACTATGGCTATAATTAGTCACCTTAAAAAAAAGTAAAAATTTACTGCGACAGCATTTTAAATTTTCAGTTACCGCAATAGCTGCAACAGTATATGTAACCAAGTACATGGTAAAATTGAAGACAAAGTGGAATAGCGTCCTATTTACTAAGTAATACACTCGATTTATTTGAGATAATTTAAAATGTATTACTCATGTGTACGTTTGATTGTTCAAAATACATAAACAACAGCAATTTATAAAGGAAATGAAATGTAGTCACGCGTTTACGAACAGCGTGATTTCTTTTACATGCTCGTATTTACAATTTCGTCAACAAAAAAAATCGCTCATTGGTACGTAAGAAGAATTTGCCGGTATAAATAGTGAGCCTACTTTCCTCCACGTGGATGCAAATTATTTTTAATGAAGTTGTTAAAAGCTTGCACGGTACGTAGGACTTCACGTTCCGTTGAAAGCAATCAGATAGAACCAGAAACATATGCAATATTAGTGAGGCAGTTACAAATATACACGTGCTTTAGTCGGGACTCGAATCCATGAAATATTGTACCATTGATTAGCATGCAATCAACTGCATTACGGAGGTAGGCTTCAGAGCATCAACTTCGGATCTAATCAGTCTAAGGCTTTTTTAAAATTATTTATAGAGCAGTCACTTTGAAAATAAGTGTCTGAGCCACTTAAAACACGTACTTTTGCATAACACAATGTAGCGCTACTTGTGTGGAGAATTTGGTGGAAATCGGTGTTATTAGGTGGATATATATATATATATATATGTATGTATGTGTGTGTGTATGTGTGTGTGTGTGTGTGTGTGTGTGTGTGTGTGTGTGTGTGTGTGTGTGTGTGTGTGTGTGTGTGTGTGCATAATTCCCATTTTTGTGGCAAAGATACTGTAGAAATACATTTAAGCCCCTTAAACAGATTACATATTTTTTGGTATAGGCCTATTCTACTTCGTGACCCCCACGCTTGCCGTAGTAATTATCCGTTGCCCATCTGTCAGCGGCATTTATAAATAGTCCGATACGCCTCCACAAATTTCTTGCCCAATGCATTAAGCATTGATAGAGAAAGATGGACTTCTTTCTTTCAACAACCTTCAGAGTTTATGTGAACTCACGTGGCGTCAAGCATCTTCTTGACGACCACACATATGTGCTGAGGATGTGGAGGTGAAAGAGGAAGAGGTGAAACGGGTGGAGGAGAAATAGAAGGAAGAGAATAAGGGGAGAACCCTCCCCTTCACTGTCTCCGGGCGAAATACTCCCCTTACCGATCTTTCTCTTCTAGTGTTTCGAAAATCCTTCCAATAGAATATTATCCTTCCCCATCCTCTGTTTTAGTTAACCTCTTTTTCTTATTCATAAATTGCACGCATGTTTGTAATTATTTTTTTGTCGAATGATTTTTACGGTTTCTATGCCAGGTTTCCCCCTCCCTCTGATGTTCCGTTTAGGTACTCATGGTAGATTAACCATGGCCCCAGTCGCGGCCATGTTTGCACAATCCCAGTTAAGCTGCGAGTATGTGAATTTGTAGTTAGAATCTTCCCCGCATACCTAGGCGTATGGGCTCAGCCCTGAAACGCACTTAGGTTTCCGAAACACGTTGTATTTAAAAATGGTATTGACTACCTCGACAGCATGTGCGAAATTTTGGCACTGAAGGGCATTATTAATACTTATTACGCTCATTAATTAACTTCTAAGCTTCGTTTATAGTCTATGTTAACGTTTCTCTCTTTACTGAAATAATCTGTTGTTTTTAAGAAAGTAATCGCAGATCACTGGTTGATGATTCCAACCTGTCTCTTCTACTAATATTTCAGATGTTAATATCTTCGGAAATTATTCCCTTTATAATGTTAATAATTCTCCTCTGGTGTTTTTTTTTTTTTTTGTGAGAAAAAGACTGCAGAAGTCGTCACATGGGCATACTTAGCTTGTACTTTTTCAAACGCGGAGGCAATTTGTAAATATTATGTATTTACCAAATTTGTATATTTGCTCAGTACAGAGCCGTTGTTCAAGTTTCACGCCCATGGTACATTAAACCATAATTTTAAAAACTCTTGAATCGGAAATATAGCAACATCTGTTGGTTCCTAAAAGAATAAATCAACCTCTATGCATAACTTTTATCTCGTGTTCTTAGTATTACTGTTAATTTTAGGGTCTGTTTCGAATGTCTCAGATATCCTTTAAATACGTTCTTGTGGTTAATCAACTTTTCCGTCAAATATTTGTGATAGGCCTATCAGTTGCAACATACACGAATTTCTAACATTTTAAAACAATTTGCACTTAAAACATGGGAATTTATACACGTTTTTCTATTATTAATATTATTAGACACAACGTTTACTTCCTTTTGGTATAAAATTGATCCAAACGTCGATTTTTTTAACAGATCAAATCTTTAATAATGTAATTAATACATCTGCATTTTCTTTATTCAACATTTAGTGTTTCTTACTATTAAATTTTACAATTAAATTAATGTAAAGTGTAGAGTTACCAAGAGGAAAGTTTTTGGCAACATGCAGTGATTTTCAACGAATAAGCTGTCGTGCAAATATGGGGAGAGATTTTAAAGCCTCCTCAGGAGAAATATGAGCCAAGTCGGGCCTGTAGAAAATTGCAATTTATTTCGAACATCTGCTGAAGAGCGAGCTGTATCTACTTTATGTCACCACACTCCGTGGCGGCAACGATCGCGTACCTGGCAAGCCGAGGGAATTTTAAACTGCAGAGAGAAGAATATTGTTTTCAAGAAGACGTAGCAACCTAAGGCGGTGTAAATGACAGAGCTCTAGTTGCCATTCGATATCCCTGGCGTTGTTATTGCAGCAGCAGAAATTGTATAACCTTGAATTACCGGCGGAAAACCTTCAAGTCGTACTTGCACTTCAACTGAGTTTCCATTCCGTGCTCTTGAAGGCTTAACAAGTGCCCGAGGAAAATAAATACGTTCCGACAGTATTATTTTGCACATTAACACTTCAGTCGTTTATGGTATACCAAAAACATATACATAATTTTCAGATGAATAAATTTTTACTTTATTCACTCTTTAAGAACTGCATTTACCATGGTTGTTATAATTCTATATAGTTTCTTGGTTTCAACCACTTATTTGATTAGAAGCAGGTTTTAGTAGGCTTAGTTGAAGTCAATTTACGGTGAGGCCCTCTCACAACTTTAAATGAGTTTGTTGGAACTATACAGGAAACGCTTGAATTGTTTGTACATTATAATGTTCAAGCACATTATAAACACTAATAACGACACGGAAATTTGTGAATAGATGCTACGCTACAAATTAACCACAACGTAAATTATACCCACCTATTTCACCAGTTTACACCCACCTAACATTTAAAACAAACATTATGCATTTGTATATTTCGACCAACAATTTTCAGCTAAGTGTTGAATTTATTTAAATGCATTCTTTTAGTCTTTCTTTTTTTCCGCTAACATTTTCCGTTTGCGATTTTGTCATTATTTTGGAAGTACCTAAAGTAAAATCCATTTCCTAAACGAAATCATTATATGATTTACGGACAGTAGATTTTTCTGAATGTGTATTCTATAATATGTACAGGAAATGTTATTCGTCATACAATATTGAGCGTCTTATTAACTCACTGCACTCTCGTATGAAATTTAATTTCTTGAAAGTTCCAATAATACAACAAATTTAAAAATTGTATTTGCTCAAAGGGTTGAGCTTCAGTATTGGACCCCGTCGTATTCTTGTCCTAGATTTAATTTCGTCAGCGGAGAGTGTCACGTGCTAATTGCAAGCAGTCACGCAGGCCGAGTTACGTTAACTGTGCGAAGAGTAGCCTAGTTATTCTTTGCTGGATCATCAAAGCCAAACATATCATCTGGCGATCCCAATACCACCAAAACACTAAAAAGCTTATTCTGATGTAATTCTCTTCGCAAATTAAGGTGTCGCAGCCGCTTAAGGCGGAACAGGCTACGGCTACCTCGGACAAATACACAACAAACATATTTGGACGAAGATCGAACCGCTATGACTGAATGCGACATTTGCTAGGCATTTAAAGCAACAGCTATCCGTGACATTCCAAAAAATAATAGAAACACTTTCCCTCCAGAGCATCAAGCCAACGTATACTTTTATGAACTTAAAAATGTTCTAGATATTGGTGACCTAACGCTCTATCATCTACTCGTCTGGAAAGAAAAGAAAGAAGAAAAAAAATCAATTCCATAGCCAAAATATTTTAATAACGAATTTGGCACACGGGAGCTTCAATGTTCAAAGCGTGTTCACCTATGTTCATGTATCAGAAACACTCGCTTTAAAGAAAATTGTATATTGACAACACTAAGGAAAAAATAACTCTGTTACCTTATACAGTTGTCATGAAACATGCCATCCTTTGTGTTAGTAAGACTTATGTTCAATATTAAGCTAACTTTAATAAGTGATAGATCGCATGACAATAAGCTGTTTATTCCACATTTCATAGTCAATATTTTCATGAAGATACCTTGGGAAAAAGCATTTAAGGAATCCAGTACTGCACATGTACTGTTGCTGCGTTCTTTTGATGGCGAGAATTTTCTTGTTTCGCAACATGGTTATAAAATACAAATTGAATTAATCTTCCATTTTCTCAATTCACTCAGGTTATCAGTACGGTATAACTAATATTGGTCAATAGGAACCTTTTACTATTAAATGTCCTAGTAACGAACTATAAGTTATAATTTGTAATGTTCTTATATATATAGCTATATTACCAAAATAAACTTCTTTTGTTAAAACCTTTAGGTATAAACATAACAAGAGTGCCTCTCGAATTGGTCTGTTTAACTCTGATAAGCAATCATGAAGAGAGCTAAGTCACAAGTTTAGTACTGTTCATGATGCAAATATTTGTATACGTGTTGAGTAAACTTTGCGTTAATTAAAACACGACTTTGGTTTGTAGATGATTCTGTCATGAACTAATAAACATTTTAAACTTAAAATCTCTTCTATTACTATAATCCCACCAAGGTTGGCAAAAGAAATTATTCGCTTTGTTAAGGCAATCCCTTCAAAAGAATAATTTATGTAGTGAAAGGCCATAGTCTAAAGGAAGGCGATAGTCAATGAAGATTTGAGTTCATTCCTAGAATATAACGATTGCTGCAAAAGCCTACGTATTTCCAGAGATTTTCTTTGAAATAATTTATATATGAGTACTGCAACCATTCGCATATGTAAAAATTACTTTTATTTTAGGGTGTAAAAGCGTAAACAAATAAATGTCCAATACGCAAGACTTTTTGTATCTTGAAAATAGTTAACAGTGTGTTCTGTGACTGTTATTTCCTGAAAAACCGAAAGGCCAGCCTAGCTGGCAGAAAAATTTTGTGATTCCTCGACTTAGACATCCGCGGTAAACAAAATTATAAATGTCGCCATTTTGCCTACATTATAAATTATCTTGGTTCACCTCACATGTCTGGGCACCAGCGACCCAAAAGGCTGGAGATAGTGGCGTCTAAGGCAAAATATAACACATTCTTAAAACTCAAATTATAAAATTTGTATAGATATGTTATAATTAAATGGTTTTCAAGATTGAAAATATTGCAATACTAAGGAATATTTTAAAATGCTTAAAATATCATTAAAGGAATGAGCTTAAATGTTTTTAGCTTATTTCCTTATATCTCTTCCCATAAAAAAGTTCTGGTCTTGCCACTGGGTGTAAGTACTAAACAGTATGTCAGTAAATGACTTCTTTCTAAACCTAACCATTTTTAGGATGAAAATAAAAATCATTACTTCTCATCCGTCTTCCTTTGCGAATGGAGCATAGTCAATCCGGCCAGTGATATTATAAAAACAACTCTATTTTAGGATTATAACATGGAAGCCATCTTTTGAATAATAATACTCATATATTTATAGTGTAAGTACGAGAATTTGAGACACCTGTCTCAATTTACTGCAAAATTCGCCTTCCTTCACCCCAACATCACGTACCTGTTTGACCAAGAAGTCTACATGAAGACTGCAAAAGTTTACCGCTTGTGACGTTTCTTGTTGACTGCAGGAAAACACAAAGTGGCTAATCACGGAGCACAGATAACACACGTCCTTGCAGCGTGGACTGCCCGACTCTGAAAACGAGTAACCCTGGTGTTTCGCACAGGTGTCGCCATGTGGCGCTGTCATCGCGGAACTGTAGTTTGCAAGCACAGAGCATGCGCCACGTGGAGCCATTTCCGCTAAGTTACAGTTGTGTTTCAAAAATTAAAAACTGGTGGAACCTTCCATGGACCCTGATTGGACAAGGGATTAGCGGTACCCCGCTAGGGCTTACTGTAAGATTCATTGTATAAATAGTCGTGAAACGGCCTCGGCAGACCAGACATGGACAACTGGGGTCTTCGACTTAAGCTAAGTATTCGCACCAGTAATGTTGTAATTAAATACAGTCATGACCCATCCGGCCGGAAAAATAAAATATACTTGATAATTGTAGGCGCTTTAGATCATGATACAATATCTTGCAAATTTATGCATTGCCTATAAACCGGCACTTTTAAAAAATTGTTTAATTTTAGTATTTGTCGAAAATAATCGTGCAAAGGATAAAAGGTTTTACCCAAGTCGTTTTAGACTGGGTCCAGTTTTTACCATTTTATGGTTAAATTGTTTTCATTATGCACTTTGTACTAAATTAATGTCAAGTTACTTAGGAGAAAATGATCTTTTCATGTTTTTATATTTATATGCCGGTAAAATTTGTTAAAGTATCTTTTACTTATGAGTTGGATGGCTTATTATAAAGAAATTAGTTGCAATGCACCCTGGCGCCCATGTATGTTTGGCCTTTTGTAAAGTTTGATGCTATTACAATCAGTAACGTGTCATGTGCACTTGTATAAACAATCAAGATCCTAAGTTTTGTCCATGTGGGACAGTATTAAACCACTTTTAAAGAAATTAGTTGCAATGCACCCAGTCGCGCACGTATATTTGGACTTTGGTAAAGCTTGATGCTATTACAATTAGCCACATGTCATGTGTACTTGTATTAAAAATATGATTATCACTTTTGTCCATGTGGGACTCATAGAATACTTTTAAGATGTTTTTCAAAGTTTGTCATATGCGCTGGCACGCACATAGAAATACATCGACTTTTCAGCAAAGTTAAAGTTCACCCACATTAAGTTGGAGAGTACTAAACTTTAGCCACATGTCGTGGAACATATGTATATCTGGTTTTCCCGTTGTAATTTTGGGACAATAATGTAATCTTCAGAGATAGCAAAGTTGCAATGCATCGTGGTGTGCATATGCCTGAATTTATGAAAGGTAGTTTTAGTCAGGTTCTTTTAGCTTAAAGTTGCCCACTTGTGATACTGAAATGAGATATTATAGTACGAAAAATACATATTTTACATGCCTTTGTATTTTTTGTATGATGGTATTGTAAACAATATTTACCGTATATTTTGAACAAAGTAAATGAATAATCCAAGTCAAATGTTCTTTTTCCTTCTTTCAGTGATTGTAGATTATTCAGGACAAGCTTGCAGATTTACACTCTTTGAAGTTTACATAGAGGAAGTTTTCAAATACATAGTTGTTCTTGCTGGAATTTTGGGCAGTGTTATGCACCTTTGCCACGTCCTTGGGATAACAGCGTCGCAAAGCTTTTCTGCGCACTCTGATTCGTCAGAGCAGTGTTGCAGATTTTCCTGAGCACATGACTTGGATTACTAAGGCTAAGAGATAAGATGGTTTGTTCCAGTGGTTGTGGAGATTTTTTCTTTTAGTTTTCTTGTTGATATTAATCTTAAAAATGTCTACAGGTTGGATTCAGCAGCTGAGTAAGCCAGCGCTTGCACAGATACTTCGGGAGGCTGGAGAGGAGGTTGCTGAAGGCGACGGCATTGATGATCTCAGGAAAAAGACACACGCTTTCATGAGACGTGAGGAGCCAGCGGCTAGCATCACGGGAGTTAGCTAGGGTGATCTCCATCCTCTTGTAAAATTTTTGAGGCATTTATCTCCAGAGATCTCAGCTCGAATTCCACAATTTGTAAATACTAATTAAGCCTCGGTTATGCAATTCTTTGTTGCACTAAATTCCATCTTGGCTCTGAATTTTGCCTTAGGCAACTGTTATATGCCGCTGTCACATTTAGGGTACCTGAGGTATTACAGCCTACTTTTTGTAAGGCTAGTAAGAAAACTTGGGAAGCCACGCAGTTAACAAAGGCTTATATAGACCAAATGGTTAGTAAGGTGTCGGTAGCAAATCTCACAATCAAACTATTACAAAAGAAACGATCTCTTAATCAGACCACGCAGGAGTTTGTGCAAGGAGATGGTAGGATTAGTTGGTGTTTTGGGGTATCCTTGCTCTGAGGACTATTTTACCCAGATTATGTTTCACAATTTGCTTCCGAAGAATTGTAGTTTTTTCGCTTTTGCCAGCAAGCCAACATCTATGCCAGAGTTACTGTAATTGGTTATTGACGTTGAACATATTCTAAGGGATTGTTCCTTAGAACATACCGGGCGTGAATCAAGGACTGTAGTAAAGGAAGTAGGAAAGTTAGTAACATCTAAAATGTGCATAATTTACGGTAAAAATAACCATTATACAAAAGACTGTTACCACAAAATGTCGGTGTTTTCAGTGACCCCAACATATAATCCGAATAAAGGAAGCGTTAAAACCTGTTCCTGTTATTCTCAAACAGGAAATGTGAGGGAAAATGCAGGAAGAGAGGAACGTTAAAAGGAAATAGCGTGTTTTTTTGTAAATAAAAAGGGCATATAAAGGCGAATAGTCCCTTGAAGAAAAAACCATAGGAAATCATTCGGTAAATAATTTAAAGTATGAGAGAAGATATGGACTGTTATCATTCGGAAAATTGCTTAGAGTATGAGAGGAGATATGGACTGTTGTACGTGCCAGTGGTCATCGTTGACCAGGTTGTAGTAGCTGCCCTTTTGGACTCGGGTGCCTCGTGTTCATTGATTAGTGATGAGTTTTGTAATTTCTTGTTGAAAAAATTACTTGAAGGGCTTATAAAAGTGCAGAAAAGTGTAGAAGTGGGGTTCTCTATAGCTAATGGGGATGTTATTAATTCCCATGTTGTTGCTGTTTTGAAAATTAACTTTGACAACTTTATGCGGAAATTTCAGTTTTGAATTTTACCGGTGTTAAGTCATTATTTATTGCTTGGAGTGGATTTCTTGTATCACAATAGCTAAGAGAGAATGCCTTTTTGCATTTTTTTTCCACCCAGCGGGTTAGTATTTCTTCTAAGCGTTTTTCTTTATATTTACATACAGTATAATCTAAAGATAAGGAACAGAAAGAGCTGTTGATAGCTTTGCAAAGAGAATTTTCAGATGTAGTAACTTTTAAACTAGGGCATTACAGCAAGCATCCCATAGTTCTAAAGTTAAAAGATCAGGAACCTGTATCCTCAGTGCCGTACCGAATCGTTCCTCCAAAGCAAGAAGATATCGTGGAAATTTCTGATAGCAATTATTCCAGTCCTGCTTTCCTCGTTCCTAAAAAGGAACCAGGAAAATATCGGGTAATCTGTGATTACAGAAAGGCGAACCAGAAGATCTATGTTGACCAGTACCCCTTACCAACCATTGAGTCAGTATTACAGCATGTGGGAAAGGCCCAGTATTTTTGGGTCTTTGATTTAAATTCAGCTTTCTTTCAGTGCGACCTTCACCCTGAGTCCCATGGTGTTTGGCTTTTGCTACCCCGTGGGGGCAATTCCAATGGAAAAGCCTGCCTATGGGTGTAAATTGTGGACCGCGGGCTATGTCTCGAGTTCTTTTCCAGATCCTGAGTAAATACCAATATAAGTTCCTGTTCACCTACATCGATGATGTATGCGTATACAGCGAGGCCTTTAGTAAACATGTAGAACATCTGAGAGTCTTCTTAATTGCTTTGTGTGAATCAGGCCTTACAGTAAACCCAGATAAGTGTACATAGACCAAGACCTACGTTCGGTACCTGGGTTTTGTAATATCTAATGGACAACTTTTGATGGACCCAGAAAAGATAAGGCAAGTAGTGAACTTTCCAGTGCCAAAGAACTTGCGCGGTGTTAGGCGTTTCTTGGGTATGGAGGGGTTTTACTCCAAATTCATCGCACAATTCGCCAACATTGCTGAGCCTTTAAACGCCTTAAAATGTAAGGATGTAGAGTTCTCTTGGTGTGAGGATCAAGAACATGCCTTTTGCATGCTTAAGGAAAAATTAGCCACCTCTCCTGTTTTAAAACTACCTCTTTTCGATAAACCTTTCGTACTGAAGATGGATGCCAGCTCAGAAGCACTTGGTCCTTTTTTATATCAGAGGAATGGTGATGATCTGTTGCCTTTTATCTATGCCAGCAGACTCCTGACAACACTTTAGCAAAGATTTTTGGCATATGAAAAAAAAAGTGCTTGTCGCCTTATTTGGGATAGAAAGGTTCAGCGATTACCTTGAGAGTGGAGAATTCGAGCTGTTCACAGATAATCAGGCACTGAGTTGGTGTTTAAAAACTAACAAACCAGCTGAGAGATTAGCGAGGTGGTTGGTTCGACTCGCGCGTTTTCGGTTCACGGTCCAGCATATGAAAGGTTATGATAATGGAGTGACTGGTGTCCTCTCTCACATGTTTGATGTGGAGGAGTTTTATGTGGATACCCCTCATTCGGTTACACACGGAGAGGATGGGGATTTTTCGTTAAGAGATATTCAAAACCATCTTGTAACATCTGAAGAAGTCATTGTTCTTGTAGAAAATAGAACTAGTGATGTTCTGGTGCCAACTGGGAAACAGTAGATGCCTTAGGTAGTAATACTAGTGATATTTCTATAATACAAGGTAATGTGGCATCTTTAAAGGAGAAAAGAAATATTTTCTCAGTGAAAGAAGTTGGTCAGCAAGCTCAGGTACTCCAAGAATTTCCACATGCATATTTAAAACTCCAGTATTATAAGAAAATAGACCTTCAGAGCATCAGTATTAAGGCTGATATTGATGCAGAGAAAGGAGGACACTATGAAATTCTTAAAGGTCTCGGTTTGAGAATCCTAAATCTCAAAAATTTAGTTTCTTTGTACCCAAGGTTCTGTGTGTGTCCATTTCCAGTATTTTCATAACTCCTATTTTGGCGGACATTTGGGACAAGACAAAACAGTGTCGCGCATTCGGGAGATGTTATTTTTTGGCTGGGACTTATCAAGGAAGTCGAACATCTAGTTAGAAGAATGTGAGGATTGTCAAAGGGCCAAATGCCGTAATGCAAAAATAGTAAGTCCATACAGTGCTACGGTAGCCAAGTATTAATTTGGTGCAGCTTAGATTTGTAGGAATGTATGTATGTATGTATGTATGTGTGTATATATATAACTACTATAGCGTGTTAATTCATTGTTAACAATAAAAATCAAATTTCCTCTGTTGTCAATAAATTTACTACGGTTGCTATTTAATATCACAGCTAAAATAAAATGGAATATGCTGTAAACACCTTAAGCACACGCATAACAAATTGAATACTTAATTTCTGAAACGGGTGTGAAAAAATGTTTCCTTTTCTGCTTCCACCGCATCCCAGCGTTCCATTTCCTCGTCAAATGAAAGACAAAAGTGGGGAAAAATGCTGGGCGCGGCGGGGGTGATTGCTAAAAGATGAGGAGGTGGTTTCGGTGGAGAGAGGAATCAATTTCCTATCCGCCACTACGATGTTTCTCCCTCGTCAGCCACCTGAGTCCTCTCATCGCTATTCCTGCCTGGTGCCGCTGTCGCGATCTGCTTACAGCTACCGCTGCGCGCGCACCAGCCCGATATCGCCTCGGGGAAGGGGTCGGCAGATTCGGGCGGTTCTTGACATCTAGGTCTCGAGAGCCAACGAGGGGCGAGACGAGGTGGAAACGGAGCGGCGCTGGAATGCAAGGGCGGGGGAGGAAACGAGAGATCCCCGAGAAAATCCGCCGGCCAGCGGTATCGTTAGGACCCGCCTGGAATCGAACGTGGTTTGCCTTGGTGCGGTTCACCATCGCCGTCCCTGATATCACTTTTGCCCGGTTGCGCCAACATCTTCCCCGATCCGAGATCGAATGATCCTAGTTCCGAACCAGGGTCCAGTTTGATCTTGGCTCCAATGTAAAAGTGTTGCACCGCCGATATTTCATGATTTTGGAGCTCCGATTCGTCGATCTTAGTCCCAAAGTTAGAGATCGATATTAATTATGAGACAAATTTTGCTATTGGTTCGTAATACTTATATGACGTCATGGAAACAGGCATATCCTTCACTATAGATATAATTAGATAAGCGATTTTTTATCTGTTTTAAGTGAATTATTTTTGTACGAATTTTACTGAATAATATCAAGTGCGTATAAAGTTGTTTTAAATTTCTAAGGAAACAATCGAACGTAGTTCTATCTGTTGGCGTATTTTTAATCTCTGATCTCGGATCGAGATTTCTAACTGCCAATTTCGGAGGTTCGAAATTAACTTCATCTCGATCTCCAGTCCAGCTCTGAACTCGAATGGTACAGCAGTTTTCTGTGTCGATCTTAGATCTGATCTCAGATCGAGTTTCGAACTACGATGGTGCAACCGGGCATTTGACGGCTTGCGCACCCCCGCTTCATTTTAGTTTCTCTGTGCTATTTAGGGTTGCTCTGCCACTCACCAAGTCACAACGCACATACGAAGTATATACATTCATAGAGCTGATTGGAGGTATAAGGAAGTAAGAAAAACATTAAGAAATTTTATTCACTACGTAAAAAAACGACTGAATACAAGGTAAATATTTTGAAATGGCTAATCGTTTGGTCTCAGCGGCTCCACGAATCCAGCGTAAAATTGTATTTGGGCACCACACCAGGTACACAGTCGTGATGCGTTGGCACAGTAAACAATTATAGAGTTTCACATACGATACATCATGTCATTACAGCACACAGTAATACCCACAACTTACAGCATAACCGAAGAGGCAGAACTAGTGGTTCACAATAGGGGTCCAGAAAACTTTGTTAGATGGACAGGATTTACATCAGATGATCAAAGTGTTCACCGTCCATTCGCTGGCATATGAGGCTTCACGTCGCAAAATATTGCCGTGCGCATTAGTGAGCATCTCCTCATCAAAGCAGTGATTCCGGCATGAAGTTTCGCCACTGTTTTGGTGTATTGCTGTGGACAAGTTTCTAAGGGTTATCTTGCACCAACGCTATCAACTTGTCACAATCCATAGCAGAAACAAACTTAAAATGAACTGTGAAGCCTTTGGAACTGTGCCACCGACAGCCGTCGAACGTGTACTGTGGGGACAGCTTCGTCTGTTTCTTTGTGTTCTGCTCCTCCACTTAACGGTGTGGTGAACGTTGGCGCCACAACAGCCTCAGTTGGAAATCCCCAACGGCCTATACAAACACCGCCCATGCTGCAATCATCGTGTTCACTCTTCTGCTCCGTCCCCGCACCTCAGCAACGGCCGTCGACCAACGCGATGTGTAAACGCGGGCTAAGGCGACCATAAAAGAAAACGTATGGCGATCTTGCAGTTCAGGTACAGGCTCACCACGTGCTATCAACGTGCCAAGAAAATGTCCTGTGGAGGTGTGGTTACGCACGCAAGCCTGGCAGGCTCGTGAGGTAGCCATTTAATAAAACAACTAGTCGCATGCGCTCGCGTCGAACAGTTGAATTTGTCTGTACGTTATTTCTTACCCAACTCGAGTGTCTCAATCACAGCCATCTCCGCACGTGGCCTAAACATGAAATCTTCTTTGTGTGATGGTACCGGTAATCAACACACGGTCATGCGTTAAATTTATACGGCCGTTGCGACCAAACGGTTGCCCATAATTCAAAATGACACGTATTTTTTCTTCGTAGTTTTCGCTTCTCCACGCAGCCCCGGTGTTACGTCATTTTTGCACGTTGCTTTAAGTATACGTTATTTTTAGTGTGGGTGGAGGGTCCCCTAAGTATACCTTTAAAATAAGTAAAGATTTTGTACAATATTGAAAATATATAAATTTGTTTGATTGTCTCTGGTGATATCCGTGGCCGAGTTAGTTACGACCGTTTTTTTCGGGCAAAGAGGAGCCATGTTTTAACTTCGCTTGGACCATAGCTCAGAGTCCAGTTTCTACCTGTAAGTTGCTGCCCTTATGCAAGTATAATGGCATAAAAAAATGAGACGATGTTTCAAAATTAAAATTTTTATTTAACCATTACTGAGCGTATTTAGACATGGATATTTTTTTCTTCAACGAGCGCATTGCATCAACAGAAAACATATTTTATCATTACCGACCGAACATATTTTTTATCATTACCAAGCGTTCGTGATCATAGTGTTCACATATATATATATTACCGAGAACATTCGGTTGCACTGTGTCTAGTCCTCACCGAGCATGTCTGGCCTGTAGTCACTGAGAGTGCGTGGTTAACTGCGAGCGTGTCTTAACATACCCAGTATGCTGAGATATCACTTAGTATATCTGGTCATACCGACCATGTTTGATCAGCACCGAGAATATTTTGGCCGTAAGGAAACACATTTATTATCGAGCACGTGTGTGCACTACAGGCTCGTTCGACTATCATCAAGCAATTCACATTTAGTCAGCATTCACCAATGTCTAGTAATATCATAATATAGGCTATTCACGGTAAAGTGAGCACTTTTTGAAGCACTCAATTTGGAATAATTTGCAATAAATATTTTTTATTGTAGGCTTAGACGTTAACTTTGGAGGCCAGGGAAATATATACACCACGTTTATAACTTACATGGCATTATTATATTTATTTCAAAAAGTGGTAGGAGGATAAAAAATGGCTGATATAAAAAACGTAACTAGGGCCTCAAAAGTGCTAACTTTACCGTGAACAGGCCATCAGCTTATTGATATAGGCCTAACTTGCAACGAAGCTTGGAACGTTCACCCGTTTGGTCTCAAATGGATTTACGACCTGGAGTGTTGCAATCTTATGTTATTTTGGTGTAGCTCTATACTTGAGTCGGCCATACTTTTCGCAACCCTTGAACAACGCGCTGCGTGTTCTGTGTTGTCATAGTTAACCACTCATAAACGAAAGGTGCGGAAACATTTACAAACCAGATAAATTACATGAGGAGACACTCAAAATACGGAGCACTGATTCTTTGCTGAACAGTTCTGCACTTAAGGATCATTCACATACCACATACTCTCGACCCCGTGGGTGTGGGTACTGAACGGGATAATCATTCACGAAAATATTGCAAAAATTGTTTCTATAAAATATCTGTATGGCTTCAAAATGAAATGCATCCTCCAAAGATTCTGCTAGAATACTGAATATCGCAAGTTTCTTGTAGGTGCCGGGGAGCGAATCTGTTTATACACGGGAGAGGAGGATAGACGTACTTTAACCCTTTCATATCCAGTTTAATTTGCGGTTTAAGGTGTTGCAAACAAAAAAATTTTTGATGCGTTTTTATTGCTTAAGTCGATACAACAGTTATTTGGTTAACACAGCCAATGAGCTGCAGTTTATATGTTCAGCAACACTTATGTGAACCAATTACACTAACGTTTGCGAAAAATGCAGCACCAATAAGGATACATATATATGACTGAAATGAACCTTATGCCACCGATTAGGTACATGAAAATATCCAATTGATTATGATTTCAAAAATGTACGCGATCTCTGTTCTCGAAAATTCATTATGGTGTGAAGCCAGCACGTGCTCCAATTGGAGCCCCTTAATGTCGTAGAATCAAAGAGAACCTGGATATGTTCCTAGGGAATCTCCCTCCACGCGGTTTGTATGCGAGTCCACGAACCATCAACAGTGGTTGCTGGAGGACCGTGACGAACAAGTCGCTGACCAACCATATCCCATTCATTTTCGATGCGTGACATGTCAGGCGAACGTGCAGGCCAGGGAAGCAGTCGTACCCGTCGTTCATTGAAGAAGACTTGCACATTCCTCGCTACATGTGGCTGGGCATTGTCCTGCTGAAATATGGCATTTGGAGTTGCCTGAAGGATGGACAGTACCTCGGGCTCGAAAACCTCCCTGATCAGCACGCCAGCGACGGCGTTCACGTGCTCATTGCAGTCTGAGGCGTTTGTTGTTTCTGGACTATGGAGGCCGACGCAATGGCATGCGTGCCACCAGTCCATACCGCATCAGACGGCGTCGAACCGTCAATGCAGACAGGTCCACGCCCATTGCAGTGCTCCAGTGTCCAGCCAACACTGTGAACGAGGCTATACGGTCCGTCACGACCATGCGGACAAGATGGCAGTCATCCCGTGCTGTGGTCATATTGGGTGGTCCAGTACCGGCTCGTCGCTGCGTACGACCCTCTTCTATACACTGGTTTCACACGCGCATCACTCTCGTAGCAGCATGTCCTGTAAGAGCCAAAATGTCACAGTATGACAAACCAGTTTCCCGGAGACCGATTGTTCTGCCCCGTTCTAACTCACTCACATGTTTATATGGCGCTCTTTGACATTGACGAGGCATACTGACACTTGCTTTCACTTCGCTTGACGGCTCTTCACTGACTGTGCTTGGCGTAACACTGACTTTTCCGGTCACACAAGAGAGGGAGCTGCTGGGCCTAAGTGTACGCCATATCTATGCAGTCGTAATCACTTATCGTTGGTACACTGTTCTACACACCCTCCGAGTTTGGATTCATTCGGGAAATTCTTTCTGGGTGTTGCAATTTACACAAAAAATAATGTATTATCTGGACCAGTAAGACGGTTTGCGGATCATTTACTCACAGGTAAGATCATTGGTTATTGAGCTTCTCAGCTTGCAGCACAGACCAAATATTACTTACACCTGCCTAATGTACACAATTGTTAGAGACCTGTTAAATTCGTGTTATCTTTCGGTGACAGGATAGACTTCACTGCGTTGTACGTAAGTGAGCACAGTGAGTGGTTTTATTGGCCGCTCCGCCAACGAAGTTACATTATTGGCTCAAGATAAAGCGAGGCGCACCAGACATAGCTGCCGGCCAATGGCAGAAGTCAGTCAAATGCACAGTAACTTTGAAGTCATTTCTGCTGCTAAACAATAACGCGAAGTTTGCAGGTCTCTATCAATTGTGTATACTGGGTCTCAGTGGGTTAAGTACGACTATCAAAGAGGGTGGGTGAGGCATTACTATTCTTGATTAAACTTCAATTGCTAAACAATATTTTTTTTTTGTGGCGTAGCTGCCTGAGCCACTCATTTCCGTTGCGCGTCTGTATCTAACGATCCCGAACTGAAACTGGCACACATGCTTCGGTGTCCATGTGTCACGAAATCTCACTGAGTATGTTTATTTAGTGCGGTAGACTGTCCGAGTCGTCTTATGGAAATCGTTGTTGTTTATACCGTCCTGCGTCTCTGTAGAAGGCTTCTTCCAGTCGGCTCACCATCCTTATTCCAGGCAAATACTGGCTTAGTTCCTCGGTATGTAACTCCCTAGCGCCTCACTTCTTTCACAGTAACATTTCATTCGTTCGTATCCTTCTATTCTTTTTGGTATTTAAATATAAAAAATAGTAACCACTGGTATTATTATCTGATTATCCAATAAGTTTTTCTCCTATGACAGTTATTTTCCATAAATTTATTATTATAATAATTGGTATCATTAATAACATTGATTCGATATTCTGCACCATAGTAAAACAGTATTAGAGAACTGGCTCTTAAATATACTTGTGTTCTATAGTTAATTGTAAGGCTAATACTGTGCGAATTTCTATAATTTTCCGTAGTATAAAATAAATGTTCGATGAAATTACGTTCAGAACTCTAAACATAAGAAACGTTATAAATAATAAGTTTTTTGTTTATTATAAGAAAAACTATAGTATTCCAATGATGAGATATAATACCGGTCAGCTTAAGCATAGCTTAAACATTTTAATTAGTGTTTGCGCATTAAATAAATACTATTAATTTTAATATCTGGAAGCGTGGCGTGGCTTCATTTCTTAAATGAATAGTACACGCTACGCGACGCCATTCTACCAATTGACAAAATTCGCCAGCAAATCATTTTACCTTTAGTACCGTCTAGTCTGTGTTTGAGTGATTTTTTTTTTACTTTGTCTAAAAATACGAAACCAGACGTTCTCCAAATTCTGATTCAGTCTGCTGAAAAAATTGTGTTACTGCACTGGCACGTACGAAATAAATCTGTATCATTACAAAAAAATTGGGGGAGTGAATTAATTAAAAGAAAGCATTTGAACAACATAAACTTTAAAAAATTTATGAAGGTTTGCCACAATGAAATAACGTGATCACGTCACAGGTTTCCTTAAATTATAGAAGGTTTAGCGTCTTAGAATCGTTTTTGTTAATTGACAAGGAAATTATAAGAAGTGGCGTGTGGTGAATTGTTTCAAGGTAAGCTGGCGTTAGCTCCGTGCTGTTCCCTGTTGCTTGCTAATTTACGCTTCCACCAGTAAAATGTAGCTCGGCAGCTGACGACACAGGAAGTGTGTAATGGATACCTTGCTGCTCGCTTGTGAGTGGTCGGAATGCATTCTATTTCCGTAAGCTGCACGGTGTTTACTGGCTCCTGCTGCGTGCACCGTGTATGTACAGCTGTGAGCAAGCACCTGCTTACCTCGCAACACTTTACCACACACCACTGGTAAGAAGTAAAATTGTTGTATCTTTTCGAGTGCTACCTCATCAGCACTACCAACAAGTAGGGTTTCAATCTGAATGCGATCGAAAATGTTTTATATTGTCTCCCATCGTTAAAGTGTATGAGTGAGTGAAGAGATTTGGGTGGTTCTTGACAACGAGGTCTTGAGAAACGATTGAGGGTGATCGAGGTGAGAATAAAGCAGCGCCGGAATGAAAGGGCGGGGGGCAAACTGGAAGCCCCCGAGAAAATCCGCTGACCAGCATCGTCGTCCGGCACGTTTACCACATGTGAAAAACCCGGGAGTAACCCGGACGGGAATTGAACCCGGTTCACTTTGGTGGAAGGAGAGCAGGCTAACCGCTCAGCCACCGCCCCTCACTCCGCTCCACACCTCAACAATAAATGATTTGTAAATTTTTCATACCTATTTATGAGCATGAATCTACTAACGACAATTTCAACTCTAAGGAAAACGGAGCTATGAAAGACAATTCTCTCGTAATTTAATATTGGCTTTCTTTCTTTGCTCAGGCAGTGAGCTCATGTCTTGTTTGTGTTCTACTGCTTTAGTTACTAATTTTATTCTATTTGATAACCAATTTGTCCTAAAGACAGCAGTAAACTTTACTTCATTCGTAAGCTAATTATACGAAAATCTTGTACTTTAGCAGTGAACTGCTTCTCTTTACTTAGAAAGCCGGGAAATTTAATGGTCTCTAGAAACGAGTCTGCAAACGAAACCTGAATTCATAATTTCATATGCTGAACACAATATTATTAGTAAGAGCAAAATGTTTTTGCAACAAACTACGAATAAAAATCAATATGTGATAAAGGGATTGCAAACAGTATTTGAACACACTTGATATTAAACTGTCATAAAATAACATAATTAATTCAAACTATTTAACTTCGCAATGTAACTGAAATGTTTGTAGACACCAGAACCTGTTGAATGTAGTCATTAATTGGTTTAAGTTGTAAATTTGTAATAAAATGAAATTTTTGTTACTTGTCCGTATAACTTATTTCCACATACACGTGTTTCTATATTAGCCCGCTCAGCAGTTTTTCACAAATATTTGCTATGATGATGATCCCAGGTGGTTTTGGACAGCGTTCCAATAGTCTTGAGAACGTAAGAAATATTATTATATATAAAATAATTCCACAATTTGTCAGACTGCAAATGCGCATGACTGAATGTATATGCAATGCATTTGAATTATGCACAAATCGCTGTGTTGTAACTTCTTCAAAGGATGTTCGGTCTGATGTCACTCACTTAAGAAGACTGAATCTAATGTTCAGACGTCGATATTATATTTAATGTTGCGTCTGTTGTGGTTCTGGTGTAAAACATAGTTGGAGTGTCACAAATAGTACTTTAAAATTAGCGCGTTTGTTCGCCAACGTATAGACAAGATTCCATACCCCTTATACCACTGCACGTAGTATCCTAGCATGATTAAAGTAAATATTTTAAGTGTACATCATATTATTAAAATTAACTCGCAGAATTTTGTACATAAAGTTTCGTTACATCAATATTTGACATTAAAATAACTATTGAATGTCGCGTGTTCTTACTTGCACTTATATTATTCGTCATTGAGTCAGCTCGTTGAATATTTCAGATTAAGAGTTGTTGACTGTCACTGCCCGATGCAGATATGCTCATGTTTTTGCAAATGAATATTCGAACAATTACTGCCGTCCCAATTGCATATTTAAACATTTGCCAATCAGTCAGCTCTGTATACACTAACGAGCGTTCTTTGAAAACAACGTCGTCAAACGGCATACAAGAGACGAATTATTGCCGATGTGTCCTGTCTGTTTAACAGTTGCTGCGGTTTCGTGAATATGCATCAGAACGCGGTGATTAGGTACATTGAAACTGGCGAGGACGGCAGCGTAGAAACGCACAATTCGTGGGTAGGAAACAGAGCAGTTTGCAAGTTTGCCCCTTATCTAGATATTTTTGCAGATAGTGGGTGAGTATCTATTGAACTACGTTTTTTAAACCCATGAAATTACCACCAGCGCTGTATTGAAATGGTAGAATATGACACTTTTAATCTGGAATGTGATTCAATTCTGCTGTGTAAAGGTTGTTCACGATAAAGTGAGCACTTTTGAAATCAGCCGTAGAAGAATGTCACTGTTCCTACCTGCATAAATTTTAACGGGCGCAATGAGTGACGTGTGTCCAGTAAAGTTGGTAACGATGGAGAGGAAAGTAGTTCCCTATATTAACGTCGAACAAAAGGTTCTAGATAACCACTTGTGATAACTTAAATTATTTCTCTCGTTTTCTGTGTTTTTTAATGCATCGAAGTGTAAAAATGAGTAGATACGTACAATATTTACTTTCCTAATAATTTCACAGTTTCACTTGACCGACGCATGAATAAAGTGATGAGGCTCATGGTAATTTTAATTTTACATAAGTCGGAAGTATACACAATGTTAATATAAGTAGATCTTAAGCAGGGATTTCAAAAGTGCTCATTTTACTATGAACAGCCTGTAGTAATGTTACGAATTTCCCAACGCTGATTTTATTTTTCCATTGCACCGAAGTTAGGTAAAATGAGAAGGTTGCTCTCTTTTGTTTAAAAAATATATTTTATATATAAAAACTTATCAACATTGTATTCTTCCTTAGCACATTTTTTATTCACCCATGTGTTATGATAGTTATGAACTCCTAAACATTTAACATAGATATTATCACCATTTATTTTTTTAACACTTTTCAGCCAAATATTTATCGTGTTACTCAGTCTTCATAATTTCATGTTAATAAAATTATCTTTTATTTATTTGCTGCTCGAGTCCGTTAATATACATCATGATACATCATGCTTCAGTACTTTATCATTAGTAAACAGCCCAGTTGACAAATTATTAGTGTATCACTTTTAAAATATTCCCTTCAGTTTACGTACTATTATCTCATATTTGATATTGCGGTTCAGGAGTTGGTCCCCAACCTCTTGATTGCTCGACTGTTTTATTGGTTTAATTACTTTAATAGGCTTTATACTGACAGATATATGCTTTCTATTATTATATGCTTTACCATTGCATTAAAAATATTAATCCATTTGTAATTTCTCTGTTAGACAAATTTCTTCCACACTTCAATTTTAATCGTACGATCCAATCTTTCGACGAAACTTGCTTGTTTTGAGTATGTCAAATAGTGATTGATGTAATGTTTTTGCTTAAGTAAACTGAAATTATTATTATAGAACTATTTTTCATTATATTTATATTATTAATTGTTTTTTATATACGAAATATTTGTAATCTATTTACAATTTATTTTGTTATTTTACTTCTAACAACCATATCAAATCCATAGTTATAAAAAACCTCAATTATTGTAAACATATACTTATATCCTCTGTCATATAATGTACATGACCTATAGATAATGATTTCAGAAATTCTAAGTCAAAAAATGACGCAGCGTATGGAAATAATGAACTTTATATTATAAACCAGTATTGAATTCTAATGAATATTTTTTCTTAATTTTCAAGAAGACTGCTTAACTTTATTGATTGTTTTGTCGAAAATCTATGTTAATGAAATATCAAACTAGTTATAAAAAATTGATATTAATTAAACTGTTTCAGAGTATATTATACATAATGAAGTTTTTATTAGTTAAAGAAATCATACTTATGATTATTTGAAACAGATGGTCAGAGATGATATATGTAATCAATTATGCTACTAAATAGAAGAAGTTAATAACATTATTAGTTTTATACAATTTTTTGATATTGATAGATTATGTGTACTAGTGTAGTGATAATAGAAAAGCTGTTTCAGCGTATATGAGTAGTTTTCATTCACCGCACTTATTTTGAGTAATAAATGGTGTATTTGAAATACAGTGTTATTTTTGTTCATTTTGAGATAAATAATCAATATTTAAATAATTTCATTGACAGGTACAAAATGTATGTTGACGATAAAAGTTGGTAAATAATATTACAAAAATTTATTCCAATATACAAAATATAAAGAAAAAGATTCTGTACTTATCCAACATCATACTGGTATACTATAATTAATACCCCCATTAGTAGAAAGATGAAGTTCCTTCTGGGAGATGGAATCCGGATCAGGAGTTAGAAGTTTGCCGTCATGACGTCACAGGTGGAGGTCGCAGCCGGCGGCCGGTGGCCTGGACAGCCATGTTATCGACAAAATGGCATGTTTCTCCCCAAAAAATGTTTTCTGAAATTAATTATTTTGCCCATAGATCATTTTTTTCACCAAAAATTTTCCAAAATCGTGGAAAAATGAGAAAAGCGGATTTGAAGCTCCTCGAAGCAAGAGCCGAAAAATCCCCAGTCGAGCAATAGGATTAGAGGCTCTTAGCGGAATGAGCCAATTAATTCTCTGAGCAGGAGAGGAAGTTTCGAGACCAAGCCAGGTCAAGCGGACCATGGAGGACCAGCGGACCTTCCCCGTCCCCCGACCAACATCCTGAACACACCAAGACCACACCCCGCTACCTCCATCTCTTACCCTCACCGCACCCCTTTTCCCAATCTCCTCATCCCTCCTCGTCCCTACCCCTGCCAATTATTATAAAATATCGCAAAAATTATAGAAAATTATTTTAAAAAAAGAGATAACATATAATGTTAACCATAAACTCATCCCACCACACTCGCCCCACCCAGTCACCGTCCCCACCCATTCCAGCCATTAAAAAATTGCAAAATATCTAAAAAAATTCTAAAAAATCAAAAAACATGTTAACCTCACATTCGTCCTACCGATGCAGCATGGGGTATTGGAGACATCACTTGCTGGCTCCTGGTAGACGAGCCCTTGAAGATCTCAATGTGTTCTTTCAATGTATCGACTTCCATAGACGGCATGGTACCAATGTCGTAAGCTTCATCGCACGAAAAGGACTCTTAGTACAGGTCATTCTCTCATGTCACCGAGCATGGCAGCTCTTCCTGAAGTTCTTTCCACAGTAGCAACACTGATTTCCATGTAATTTTTCAGCAGTGGGAGAAGGCACTTACATAGATGTAAGGTATATAGTAGACTTCGTAATCATTGGTTTGCATTATATTCATGAAAAAATTGAGATTAATTCTACAGTAAAAACTTATGTGTCTACTTTGCCTAGTTATTGCTTAATATATAAACATACTACCATATTTCATTAGTGAGATTAAAGAATTTTTATGTATCCACTCAACCAGACATTTTATATATTTCCTTGAACACATTACCATGCAGTTACATCTTCAACTGTTTATTCCAAGCAAGTTACTTGCTCAGCTTGAACTCACGCTCTGCAAATGACCCCCAAATGACCCCCAAATGATTCTAAATGGCCCCTTTTGCGCCGTAAATGGCCCTTCCTCTATACAAATGACCCCTCATGCTCAACAACTGACCCCTCACGGTTCGCAACTGACCCTCACACAATCCACGCTTCACATTCATGTAGTTGCTTGCTGGTTTTTTATGTTGTAATTCCCTGTAGTCAGGTAGAAAAAATAAGTAAGTAACAATTTGCCAAGTGGATTTAGCTTACTTGTTCGCAGCTCTGGATGATTTACTAAGGCCAGGTTCCAACCCGAACCCTCCGAATACATTTTTTCTTCCTCTTGGCATAACTTGTGTATACTACCATCAACAGGGCTTTCTATTGCATCTATATTATACACACAGCTACATTCGAGATACTGGAGGCTCTAGTACAATATTCGTTATCGTGGGGCTCTGGTTTCATATCTACAGTGATTTATCATATTAGGTTTCATTCTTTACAGAAACGAGCAAACATCTATTGATGTGAATTGCACATCTTCGATTAAAATACTACTTAAGAAGACCCTTGGATGTAGATCGCTTCAGTAAAATACTATTATCATTAGACTTCGGTTCGCAGAGAACTAATGTAGGTTATTAAGTACAATCAAGTTTTGTTATTGCAAGTCGCGGCTCCATGTTCATTGAGGTCAAAGGTAGGCCTTCGTAGAGCCCGACCTCTGCTCACAGAAGGTACCCTATCATATGTTTAAAATGTAAAAAATTTGGGAGCACTCTGAGAAAACCCACACACTCGTTTGCTCCAAAAGAAAACCTGCAGATACGAACACCACCAAAAAATACTACACGTCATGGATGAAAATGTAGGTAGGTAGTTGGGCTTAACGTCTCGTCGACAGCGAGGTCATTAGAGTCGGTGCAAGTTGCACAGGGAAAAGAGATTGGGGAAGGAATCGGCCATGGCCTTTGTTAGTGACCCATCCCAGCCCACCCGGCATTCGTCTGGAGTGATTTCGGAAAACCATAGAAAACTGAAATCAGGACGGTCGGATCAGGAATCGAACCCAGGTCCTCCCGAATGCGAGTCCATTGAGTTACCAATGCGCCACCTTGCTCGGTGGGTGTAAACGAAGGCAGGGCCTCCATCTTCAGCTGTGTTGCAGGCAAAGCTGAGGTGTCATTTTTTTTTGCATTGCAGGGTGTTACATCTCGATATTTTATGATTAGGAGGACGTAGGGTTGGAAAGGGGGTGAAGTGAGGGTAATGGGATGAGTATGAGTGAGTATGAGTTTAACGTTATATGTTCCTCAATTTTTACATATTTAAAAAATGTTTTGCGATTTTTTTTATTATTGGTGGGGGGGAGGTGGTAAGGTGAGGGTTATGGTATGAGTGTGAGGTTAATGTTGTATGGTCCGCGATTATAATTTTTTCTTTCGATTTTTTGCCAGTTTTATCGATTTTTTATGATAGGATGGTTAGGTGGGAGGAGGTGAAGAAAGGGAGGGTGGTGGGATGAGTGTCAGGTTAACCTTGTATGTTCCTCAATATTTTAGAATTTTTTTCTCAATTTTTTTGAAATTTTTCTCGATTGTATTAAATGGGGTAGGTGGAGCGGACGAGGTGAGGGTGGTGGGATGAGAGTAAAGTTAACATTCAATTTCCCGATTTTTAGAATTTTTTGCAATTTTTGTATGGTAAGGTAATTGGGAAGAGTTGTAAAGTGAGGGGGAAGGGTGGATGTAGTAGGGTGTGTATGTGATAGGTACAGGATGTAGGTCGTAGAAGGGAGCCAGGTCCATTGATGCTCCATAGCCCGCTTGACCTGGCTCAGAGTCTCGAATCCTCCTCTGCTGCTCTGGGGATTAAGTGGCTCATTCCGCTAAGAGCCTCTAATCCTCTTGCTCGACTGGGGATTTTTTTGCTCTTGCTTCGAGGAGCTTCAAATCTGCTTTCCTCATTTTTCCACTTATTTGGAAATTTTTTGGTGAAAAAAAATGATTTTTGGGCAAAATAAATAATTTTGAAAGTACTTTTTTTGGGGTGAAACCATAAATTTTGTCAATAACATGGCTGTCTCAGGCCGCCGGTGGCCGGCCGCGACGTCACCTGTGACGTCATGGTGGCAAACTCATACCTCTGATCCGAATTCCATGTCTCAGAAGGAATTCTATCATACTACTCCCATTATCTATGCTACTAAATAAAATAGAAGTGTCTGCGATTTTCGAATTTTCAACTTTTAATTATTTTTTCATATAGTATATTTGATAAGTAAGCCACGTGTAATGTTAATTTTTTTCATGTCTGTCTGTATGTCTGTCTGTCCGACCGGAATTTAACTGAAAAACCACTGAACGTATGACATCAAATTTACACAGTCTATATATACAATAACCCCAGGACCAACTAAGTCTTTGTCTCATAGAGATAACGGTTCCGGAAAAAATTATGATCAGGGCTGTACATAGGTACTGGATTAAACTTTTATTAGGATTTATTACTGCATAAAAAAACATTGTTAAAGAAAGTTCCGTCATTTCTCCTTTCTTTTTTGTATATGGACTGTCCTCGTTCCCTTCCAATAAGCCTCCCCAGTTGTTAGAGTTATATCAAGTGAGGCCGCAGTGGGTTAATGGATAGAACTATATCAAGTGTGATCCAGTGGATAGATATATATCAAATGGGGCCTCAGTGGCTATAGCGCTATTATTATCAGTGATGTAAATAGGTACTGGATTAAGCTTTTCTTAGGATTACTGCTACCTATGGGGGAAGTGGGGCAGCAGTTTTTTAATCGATAAACTATATCAAGTGGGGCCGTAGTGACCCAGTGTATAGATATATAACAAATGGGGCCGTAGTGGCTTGAGAGATATGATCATCAGGGATTTAAATAGGTAATGAATTAACCTTTTCTTAGGATTACTGCATAATAAAAGAAATGGTTAAAAAGTAATTTCCTTAATTTCTTATTTTTTTATGGGCTGTCCTTTCCTTCCCAAGAGAAGTAGCTATATCGATTCAAAGTCCTAAATATCATGCTAACGAAGTAGCATTGGCCTGCTAGTACATAATATAGTGGTTGAGGCATATTATTTTATTACATTGTTATTTAATTTAAATGCATTTTGATGATATATATATATATGTGTGTGTGTGTGTGTGTGTGTGTGTGTGTGTGTACATAGTTTTTAAGAAACTCTAAAAATGTATAATTTTATGCATGCAACTATATTTTTCATGCAAGCCACTTCTATAAGGGTGAAAATATGTTTTTCGAAAAATAGGGCTATTTTCTTTGCGTTTCTATAAGAAATAGTCAGGTATTTGCGATTTATATTTTAAGGATATTTGCGTGGAACTTTTTATCGCTGGTAATGTGGCTGAAAACTATCGTATTTTAAATTTTTTTTGCTATGTTTTTACAATATTTTATAGTAATAATAATGTTATAATTATGATTTTCGCTGAATTCTTTAAACTAAAATTATTGCAACAGAACCGATAAATATGCAATGTCTTTCCTATACCTTTCTTTAATCGAATGAGAAGTACATACATGTATTTTTTTTTTTGGGGGGGGGGGGGTCCAGATTTTTTATTCTAAGTTTATAAAACAGATGTTTAATTCTGTAAAAGGTATGTTAAAAGTGACGTTTGAATAAGTTGGCGTCAGTGATTCAGCTCTCATATATGTTATTTACTGACGATATTTTCAATACACGTCCTCGGTAATTAATATGATAGAATACCAGTACATTTACAAACTTTCCTATGGTGTGTTTCCTTTAAAGGAATGTAGGATTAGCGATCTTTGCAGAAAACTCACAGATATCGATTAATTAATAGAGTCTAATTATTATGGCGAATCAGGAACATAAAATATGTAACCACCTATAAGAGTAAAAAAACTTTGCTGTGTTAGTTTTTTAATTTTACCGATTACGTAATGAAATTCAAAGTTTTAAGCAAATTGCTAAATAATATATTAATGTTGGACAGCTTTATGTTTAGAGATAGAATAAAGTTCAACGAGTAACCTGCTGTAGTAGTGGTTGTCGTGGGTTTGGTTCATTCCAGGTAAAAAAATAAATAATTATTATTCCCTTCAGATTATCGGTAAACCGAATTTATCGACAAAAATTTTCACAAATTGAGAGGCACAATCGTAATAGAGTATTCCAGTCACGCATAAAATAGTTCTGCTTCTTTCTGCACAACAACGACGAACTTGCAGCCTACTAAAAATTACGCACGTGCAACAAAGATATATATTATACACACATACATGTGTGTGCGTGTGTGTGTGTATGTGTTGTACTACGTCACTATAACTTTTGTCGCACGTACGTAATTTTTGGTGGGCTGCAAATTCGTCATTGTTGTGCAGAAAGAGGCAGAACTATTATTTTAAGCGTGACTGGAATGCTCTATTACGATATATATATATATATATATATATATATATATATATATATATATATATATACTCTATTTTATATATACTCATATACATATATATATATATATATATATATATATATATATATATATGCTGGTCGCAACTACTACTTATTTAAAAGCTACGTCACTCGCTGGCGCGTTGAAAAATTATCCATACTTATAACACAAATTATTTTTAACTTATGGGGTGACGCTTATTTGTTTTTGAAAGTTTCATAATACTTAGTTCTAAATTTTAAAACACTAAGTAGAAATGTATTTAATTCGAAAAAAAATTGAAGTACTGTTATAAACGTTCCTGTTGTTCTTCTAAATTGTATTGTTTTCATACTTGCCGAGATAGGTAAATCGCGTTTTTAAAGTTACTAACATTATATTTAAAGTAATTTACAATTTTTTTTAAATATGGATATTTTACTTTCCTTGGATATTTTAACAATTAATGTAAGGGTAATAAAAATTTTATTTCAAAATGCTTACTAATATTTATTAATTTCTTATATATGGATATAATTGTTTATAGTCAACAAATCGGCTTTGCTTAAAAGATCCGTCACAAATGCTATTCATTTACATGAATCTTTAATTACGGGCGTCAGAATTCTCAAGCAATATAGTGAATGAAACCTTTTCTCGGAGAACATTAGTTAGATTTTATTATAAGAAAAAATTTTTTGGAATTATTTGCAAAAGCATTATGAGAAGTTAATGCCAAACACAGATTTTTCTAAATACATTATCATTAAAAATACTGTTGAAATTTTTTCCCATTTCTTTATACAGAAATTAATATTCCTCTTAGCAACATCATTTAAGCTCTAAAATCTCAGAAGCACAGCTGGCATGTATTGGAGTAATGTTGTTATCGAACTAACATTGTTATCTTATTTCCAGCCTGTTCCGAACTGTAAATAAACAACAAAGAACACAAAACAGACACATGGAACTGAATTACACTTCGGTGAAAACGTTACGCTAGAAAAAATAAATTTCGAGAGAATGTAAGTCAATATATTATTTCCAGAGATTTTTGTTTCCTTTTAGTGCATTACTTATTCCCCTGAAGGGTCGCCAGCGTAGAAGGTATTTCAAACGAAGTTCGCTTTTCAAAGTTGTTTATGAAAAGTTTTTCAAGATACTAAGCGAAGGAAAATCCTGGAAGTCTCACAATTATGGAAATGAGAACGCTAAAATTTACTTTAGGTAATAAGATGTAAGCACTTTACTTAGTTCCTTGAGATCATTATTCAAGCTTAAATATGCATTTGATCTACGTAAAGTATGAATACTACGGATGAACGAATGTCATTCGAAAGTAAAAATTATCATGTTGCAGATTATTACTGTAATATGTAAGGAATTAATTTTGGAAAGCTATGAGCAGTTATGACTCCCCTATATGTTTTAATATTCTTCGACAAACTGCTACGCCCTAGAGCCTAGGAAGCGGCAAAGTGGATTTGAAAACACTATCCAACAAAAACACAATCACCTAGGTGAAAACAACCTTCGTTAAGTCTAATTGAATAAAACATGGAACAGCAATAAAGTAGGAAAAATTCTACATACTATGAGCTGAAATGCAATACACATGAATTCTGATACTTTTTTTTTTTTTTTTTTTTTTTTTTTCCAAATAATTTTTAATATACAAGTTAAATTTTGTGTGAACAATATTCTTCACAAGTGTGCATTTTACACTTTCCAATTAAAATAATTAACATTTAAAATTCCGGCTTTATAGTCTTAACAGTTTGAAAATTACAATTTATATTCAGGCCACATACTATTTACAAAGGCCATAGATATGCAAGAATATGATGTGGTATATCATAATAATTTATTCAAAAAAATACCATTTTTTTCCCGCCATATTCTAGTTACCAAAGGCCATTGAATTGCAAAGAATTATTTGAAATATCATAATATTTTATTCAAAAAGTTACAATGTATTTTCAGGCCATCTACAATTTTACCTAAGGCCATAGGAAATGCAAGAATATTTATGTGGTATATCTTAATAGTTTATACTGAAGGTTACAAATTATTTTCCGGCCATATTATAGTTACCAAAGGCCATTGAATTTGCAAAAATATTTTTTAACATGTTTTCTCCAAAACAATGAGAAATGTTTCATATAGTTCTCTGATTAAAACATGCTTTTGTGGACTGATCCACAATTGGAAAATTTCAATTTTATTTTCCCAAATTTAATCAATTTCATTGGGAAAATTCCAGAAAACACCTACAAACTTTAACTGGGGAGCTTGCAAAATTACAGTATTCTGTCCTGAATCCTTACATTATTTTTTTAAGGATTATTTTCCATAATTCAGGGAAAACTCTAAACAATTTCCTTTGTTTATTTCGTGTACAAAACGTATGGCCATTTCTCCCAGATTGTCCATAATTTTGTTATTTGTTGATTCATATTTTATTTAAAATTCGGCTTCTCATAAAAAATATTTTAGAGACCAAGACTATTAAATAGTTCGATCATAATTTATTTGTAACGTTCACGGAGTAATTGAACAAAATAAATATCATTTTGTGGAACATATTTGTTCACAACACAATGTATCATGATTTCATTTATTAAACTTACAATAGTTAAAAATTGTTTCATACTTGAGTTAATTTATCTTCAAAAAAAATCAATCAATCATTGCATTACAATCAAACAACTGAATAAACACTTTAGGACATTTTATGTTTGTTGCTCTCAGGAATATCGGATTCCTAGTGTAATATTACTTGTTGTAGCATTAAATTTTCAAAATTACCCGCACTATACTCTGCTTTTCAGTGACTCTACTTTAATTTTGCCTTTGGGCATCAACACTCAATCACTTCGACGCATTATGGAATTCTTAAATCAAGTAGTGACTGTCATCCTCGATGTCGGCTGCGAGGCTGGAACCGTGCGCGAATCAGCACACTTCTCCTTGGCATCTGCCTGATCCTCTGGAAGTTTGGCAGGCTCTATGGTCTCAGCTACCTTCCCACGTGGGCGGCAGGCGCGTGAAAACCTGGCCAGTGTCTCACACAGGCGCCGTTTCAGGAATCAGATGACGAGTACCAGACATCTCATCATAACGAACCCCACCAAGTAATGACTGTGGCGTTCGATGTGTTGACTCAGAACCTTTATACGTTTTAAATCATAAATATCCGACATGAGATGATTCAACTCTACATCTTCTTCTGTATTTAGCTCAGACAGACTAATATTGAAGTCGGTTTTCATGGATGCAACCAACACTTGTTCACTATTTGTTAATAAGAACTGAACTGGAGAGAACTTGACGCCATCCGCTTTGTATTTAATATGTGTTACCTTGTTTCTATGTGGTAACAACTGGATTCTCTAATTAATTATCAGACAACTGCTTACCTGGGACATGACTCCCTGCGCCGAAATCCACTCCTCCACCATGCATGCTTCACTCTTTTCATAAGGACACATTTTAGTAACTTTTATCTTTCCCGGTACTGAATATCCAACTATCACCGTCTACTGATCTAATATACACTGGTACAAATGAGTTACCTAGAACTTAATCGTAACCAGTTTGTGACAGTATTACATTCACTAGACAATTCGGAATCTTTATGGAAAACGTTGGGACGTTAGCTGGGCAAACTATATTATTCCCGCCTTTACATTGACTCATGTCTGCTTCAGACATTAACACATAGACCTGCCTGTTCTCTGACAGCGCGATATAAGGTGCATCTGGCACTATCTGAATGTATCTCTCTAAATTCCTTTCAAACACGGGAAATGGGTGAGCTCTATATTTTGTGAAATACCTATTCGCGGATCTCAAAGGAAACTCAATTATCAACTGTATACTATCAATTGTAGCAAGTGCATGTACCATCGTTACTTCATAGTAATTGTAAACTTGATCTAAATCAGTTCCTGCTATCAAAGTCTTGTTCGCGGTAATTTAAGAGCAATATTTCGAATAATTTCTGACAAATTTCCTGGAGTCAATAATGAAGTGGGTAACCTACCAGTCGCTATGATATCCAATGCAACTTTTATTTTTGTTACTTCTTGTTTATAAGACTGAAGAGTTAATTCTAATTCTCTCAACAAACTACTGTATTTAAGTGCTTCGCCTAAATTGCTAATTGTTATTCTGCGAATTCTTTCAATCATTGAGGCTGTTAAAGTATTCCAAGCAGTCATGTAGTTCAAAGTTTTTATTACTTTCGCTAACTCTTTTGCTAAAATGCCGACGTCCTTTGAGTTCTTCTCTACTCTGGCATTCATCCCTTTCACGAAAGTTAATTGTTTCTCTACTATATGAGTCAATATTTCTTGTCTCGTCCCCATTTCACTAGTGACTTGGTGAATACGGACATAATCATAATTCGTAAGCATACCAAATAAAAATTTCAGAATACTACCACTTGCATCTATAAAACCTCTTTTTTCGCGAGACGATTTTCTGGGAAATATCAAAGTTAATTCATTTACTTCCTCCTTTAATTCTACAATTATTCTATCAAGAACATCTATCTCTGAACGTGGTCTTTCAATCTCTTGGTTTACAGAAAACTTCATCCCTTTAATTATGTTCAGTTGGTTCCTAAATTCCTGATTAATACACACCAATTTTCTTATGGGTATGTCCAGCACTGTTGTTCATCTGTCTCCTGTTAATACGACGTCCATTTCTTCGACCAGAATCACGCCAGCGCCTATGGTGTGATCTGCATTGCAAACCAATATACGTCTTATTTAGTTTTTCGCATTGAGCTCGTAACTATCATTAAATTCTAGGTTACATTATACTCTGAGCCTACGCATCACTTATTTCTGTTTCCTCCTCTTCCATTGAGGGGTTTCTTACCCTTGAACGCAAATTATACCTGACACTAGGTTCACCTATTTTCTCACGAATTTTCCCTTTTAAATACAGCGACGGTTCCCAAACGTCGTCAGTTTCTACATTATCATAACACTCACTATTATCGAGGGTGATGTAATATATCTGCTAAAATCGGACGTGACTTTGAGCCCATATTTTCTTCACTTAATTCTTTATCACTTTCACTATCACTTTCAGTATCGCAAAATTTTTCAACTGATTCTATTTCATCAATAATCCGCGGGGCTTTTTCCCTTCATGCTGTGTCTCGGCCTAGACACGAGCTCCTTGGCTCTGTAGAATTTCTAGACAACTTTAACCTATCACTTTGCACAATAACTTTTCTCTTGTCTAATGATACTTCAAATGTGATTGAGCTCAGTTTTCTCAAAATTTTATGAGGTCCAGACCAAAACTTATGCGTAGATACTCTGCATTTCTTAACACTTGGCGTGTGTAGATATACATAATCACCTACCTCAATATCTGGTGATTTTGATTTATTATCATAATACTCTTTTTGTCTCTCAAAAGCTACTTTATTACTTTCGCTAGCTACATCATGTGCTTCTTTTAGTTTATTACTTTAAAATATATACGTGTTCTTTGGCTGTCGTACCTCCCTCTGACACATTAGACTGACTACTCAATTCACCTAAAGTGGGTAGCCTAACTTCTTTCCCATATAACAAATAATGTGGACTATAACCCGTCACTGAATGTGGGACCGTCCTATATGCGTGCACTGCATATGGCAAATATTCTTCCCAATTACTACCGTATTCATCTACGTAATGATATATCATGTCCGCTAGGGTTCGATGAAGTCTCTCAACACGAGCGTTACATTGTGGTCTGAAAGGGGTCGTCTGTAACTTCTTAATTTTTAACACTTTGCACGTCTCTAGCATCAACCTAGACACAAAATTTCTCCCTTGATCTGTCAGCATGCTTTGAGGACAACTATGCCTTAAAATAATCTGCTGTACAAAATATTTCGCTACTGTCTCTGCAGCTTGATCGGGAATTCGTATCGCTTCACAGTACCTTGTGAAATAATCAATAAATGTCAACACAACTTTATTCCCTTTCTCACTCAACTGTAAGGGACCTAAAATATCTAGAGATACCAACTGAAATGGGGGATTCATTTGCAGTAAAGAACCTAATGGTGCTTTCGTCACTTTCATACTTTTTCTCCTAAGACAATCACCGCACCTCACAATATATTCATCTACATATTTATTTAGTGTTGGCCACCAGTACAAATATTTCAGGAGGTTTTGAGTTCGCTTCACGCCTTGGTGAACAGAAAATGGAGTGGCATGATGATGACTATTTACTCTGGTCACGAATGACTTTGGAATAACTACTAAAATTTTATCTTTGTCTCTTTTGTATAGGATGCCTTCCCTATCAATAGATAAATGTCCCTTATCTACCTTATTAATTATACTTAGACATGTTTCTCTTCCTTCTGTTCTTTCATAATTATTTCTCTAGTTAAATCTTCTGAATTTATCGCATTTACCATTCGCGAGAAAAAATCTGCATTCACGTGTTTCTTGCCTGGTTTATGGACTACTTCGAAATCAAACTCTGCTAAACGAAGTGCCCATCGAGTGAGTCTCGAACTAGGGTCTTTCAAATTCAATAACCATCTCAATGCAGCATGATCAGTAATAACGGTAAATCTACGCCCGTACAAATATGCTCTGAACTGTTTTATGGCAAAAACTAAAGCGCACAATTATTTTTCTGTTGTACTGTAATTCCTATGTGTTGAGTTTAATTATCTACTGGCATATACAATCGATTTCTCGTGTCAATTCCTCATCTGAGACAGGACAGTGCCTAAGGCATAATTACTAGCATCGGTACTCACAATAAATGGTTGTGAAAAATCTGAATAAACAAGAATCGAATATGAAATTATTTTTTCTCTTAACATTTTAAAAGCTTCCTCTTGACCTACTCCCCAATGAATGGTTCATCTTTCTTAGTTAATTACGTCAATAGTCTCGCTATATCTGCGAAATTCGGTACAAATTTCGTATAATACTGAAATAAACCTACCACTGAGCGAACTTCTGTCACATTTTTATGTCTGGGGAGTTCTTTAATTGCTTATAGATTTTTCTGATTTGGTTCTATGTCTTTTGAACTTACAACATGCCCTAAGTATTCTACACTATCTTGTACAAATTAACACTTATTAGGCTGGATTCGCAAATTAGCTTCCTCTAGTCTTTCCAAAACTTTTCTCATGCGCTCGGCATGTTCTATCGCATTACTACTAAATATTATAATGTCATCAAGGTATACTAAACACTAATCACCTAACAAACCTGTTAGAACATAATTCCCCATTTACCTCTCAAATGTAGCTGGGGCATTACACAATTCAAATGGGAGTCTATTCAATTCATATTTCCCCATGAATGTAGCAAAGTTCGTTTTCTCCCTATCGCTCTCTTCTAACTCAGTTTGGAAGTAGCCACTCGCTAAGTCCAATGTTGAAAAATTTTTCGACCTGTGCAAGGAATCTAACGCCTACGTGACATTCGGAATTGGATAAGGATCCTGCTTCGTAACTTTGTGTAGCTGACGGAAATATATATAAAATCTCATCTTAAAAGAACCATCGTTATTTTTCTGTTTCACCATCCCTACGGGAAACTGCCAAGGTGATTTACTCTCTGAAATAAAATATTTATCTAGCATGTCACTTATTTGCTCTGCAATTACTTTTTTCAATGCATGCGGTACTATGTCTGGATTTTGCTTTATTGGTCTGGCCTCTCCTGTATCTATCTTATGTTTCAATATGTTCGTGCACCCGAAATTCGAACTATCTTCCACTTGAAATATATACGTAATCTTTATTAACACTGGGAACATTATATTAAAATCACTCTTTCTCGAATGTTTCAATTTATCTCTGACAATTTTCTCTACCCCTATAAATTCGTCTTTTGGTAGTTCTGGTAACATTTTACCCTTCTGCGTCACTGATTTATTACTCTTTGCCATGTGAGTTTCAAAACTCTAATTACCTTGAGTCACTAAACAATTTGGCACATTTAATCTTTTCTTCTCTCTATTCGATGATTTACACGTATTTTCCGTGCGAGTTTCAAAACTCCGACTACCTTGAGTCTTTACATAATTTGGCTCATTTATTCTCATTTTACGTGAACTATTTTACAGCGGTACCGATTTTTCATTTACGCGCGTATTTCCAAAGTTAAGTTATCTGTTTCTACTACTTTTCACATTACCATGACATCTCAAATTATCTCGACACTTCAACTTTTTATCATGACGTATTTAACTTTTATCATATATCAAATTTCTGTCACATATCCAACTTTTACGACAATTCAATTTATCACAACAATTACTACGATAATTATTACGACAATTCAAACTTTTACGACAGGACTCAGGGTTTTCATTTGGAATCGGAACTGCCTCTGCTCGGCATACACTATCTCGGCAGATTTTGGGACATAGCGACATAATCTGTCCTGTTCCGTGACCTCGCTAACTAATTCACTCACTTTATAGCTAACACAACTCGAGGGGATTACTGTTTCGGAGCCTGGAAGCGAACACTTTTTATCTTCGTTTCTACCGACATCTGCGATGATTTTCTCCAGCAACGTCACTGACAAGTGTGGCAAATCCTATTACCGTACCCTTTGGCACGACGAGCGTCTCGTTAGTAATGTTCACGATTTTTGTCACTGCTCTTAGTGATTTTACTAACGCTCTGTGAGGTTTCCTTGAACCTTCACCGTGAGGTTTTCTTGAACCCTCCAATTGACCTACCCTGTCAGTAGTCCTCTCGACATGACCGCTTACTTCACATGTCGCTCCTGCATCATCCCCGCGACTAGGACACCATGTCATTTTGCCCCCTTTGGCGTGATCGCGATGAGGAACGAAACACTGGGACGCATCCCTTTGACCCGAAACAAAGGGGACAACACACTGATCACTCACCCTCATAAGTGCCTTCTTTTCAACTGCACAGGTACGCTGACGGTCGTTCACACCGTCCTCCAGATTCGTCTCACTGAATCTATTTCATGTCCCTATATAGTTTCTAGCCGTACTGCTCCTACAATACACATCGTTCACTGGGGGGCTCTTACCGGTAAGAGTTAAGTTGCGTATTGCCCTCGCCACACGGATTCCCGGTACATTCGTCAATGTCGGTTCGAATTCCGAGTCAGCGTCCCAACCCGCCGTGTGCAAAGCAACATCTATCACTGTCTCCGATTTTGATGGCAGAATCGTATGCTGTATGATTTTCACTTCATTGCATTGATTACCATCCACACATCCGGATCCAAGTTCAGAGATGGCCAGGCTCTCGGCTTGTTTTCGCTGCCATTTCTTAATTATGAAAGTTATTGAATTATATGTATCTAAATCAAACGCATTTTTGAGATACAATGTCTGTTCTTTCAAGTCGATTCTGGCATCATAATAGCAGAGAAAATCGGTTCCGAAGTATTCCCTCGAAAGGAAGCTCTGATACGCACACAAAGAACCAATATGGGTAACATTGACCATTTACCCACAACTCTACATACTGAGTACCTGCGATCTGGAGAGAGTCTCCAGTTTCACCTTTCGCTCCTAACTGAGATTCATCTATAATATTCCCGCTGATTCTAGGTTGAACGAGAGATATATCGGACCCTGTGTCAATTAAGAACGAGTGAGACTGGCCCTCGACAAGAACTGATACTATGGTCTCTTTTACCCCTACAACTCTAATTACCGCCGTGTGGTGCCCGGGGTTGGCACTCGGCTTCTCGCGTTTGGGTTATTATTACCTACATTCTCGCTAGTTTCTGTAATACCGCGCCCTACGTTCCTAGGTACTTGGGCTCGTTTTGGGGTTCCCAAACTTCGGCATTCTCTGATCATGTGCCCAAAACATCCGCAGTTAAAACATCTAATATTGCAGTTATTACTTTGTTCTTATCTGTAACTCATGTTCTTGGGATAAACGCCTGCTCCCGATAAACTCTTTCTACTGTTACTGCTATCAATCGAACCACGGTAACATGAGTTATAACCTCTTCCAAAACCTCTGTTAATGGAAGTATTTTCGCCACTTCTCGCTTTACCCCGTGGCACACTTGTTTGCTGGGATACTATGTTACACACCTTTCTCCTCCTCTGAGGATGATCAAATTTTGTTTTGCGTTCCTGATGCACCTCTGTAACCTCTAACGCTATAGCCATGCGTTCAGCTTCGTTCATGGTTTGTGGTATCTTATATCTCAACTGCTGACCTACATTACCTTGTAACCCCTCAGTGAAAGCTGCTAATAACCTCTTTTCGGCTTCCTGATCCAATATTTACTGTTTCTCAGGCTCATGCAAATGCTGAACTGTTTTCTCACACAATTTCGGACACCTATCTGCAAATGTCTGCACATCCTCATTATGCTTCTGCCTAACATTGTGCAGCATGTAATAATGAAATTGCAACGGCTGATTTTCCTTGAATCTTTCGTTCAACTTATCTTTCAACATTTTAAATGTTATGTCCCCTCTTAATCTAGGACATGTCGCAACAAACCGCGACGCTAAACCTTTCAATTTTATTTTTGCTAATTTTACTTTGTCCTTACCTGAAAGATTTCCTAGGCTTGCTGCGCTTTCTTTGCTTTCTAGAAAGTCGTGTACCGGTAACGAGCGTTTCTCGCCAGCTCACTCTTGAGCTTGTGCTGGTATCGCATGGTACTACTACTTGTAGGTTTAGTTTCATGAATCGTGTTCAAATTTTCTCTCTTAGGAACGGCAATATGTTCCGAACGTGAAGAGCTAGTATACGCTTGCTCGCGTTTTACGTTCGTGTCTTGCGAATTCGAAGGCTCTGTGTTTGCAACTAGGTCAAGCCTTTCTATCTCAAATTCTGAATAAACACGATCTCGAGGTATGAACCTCTTCACTATACGAATTTCAATTTCCAACACTACTCGTCCAGAAGAATTTTCGTACTAGTATACTTTATATACGGGAGTCGGAAAAGATCACTTTGGCTTTCCCTTGAAAGCTATTTCCAGTCCTGAACATATAGTTAATGCAGTCAACTTAGCACGAAATGGCTCTACTTGAGACAAGTCAAAATATGTGTATTTTTGAAAAAATTTCTGTATCAATTTATATGAATACTCTTCTAAACCCTTCAATGCCTCAGTACTACTAGTTAAAACTGCGTAGATTATCAAAACTGTAAACTCTACTACCTTCCCTTCTTACCTCTGAAAAAATAATAAGCGTCTTAGCATAACGCTTTAGTGCTTTTGCAAAATACAGCATAGAAGTGGGGCTGAATCCAGATAATGTCTGCAATATCCAACTCTAACCCAAGTGTGCGGTGTTATATCTTCCAAATCTACGTGACAATCAACATTTCCAGTTACTCTGTTATTCATGGGTCCGTGGTCATACTCAGCATTAAAACGATATGATTTCCTACAGTACACGTGTTCGTTATAATCCTACAAATCTCCTCTTTCATGAACTATCGTATTTGATGTCTACTGAAATGCGCACGATCCTAAACGCTTCAGGACACGTTAAAAAGTCCCACTCAGCAACACTGCTCAGCTCAATTTCTACTTCACGATTCGCATTCATAACACAACGTGCAAATAAAATAAAACAACTGAATTTCAATTCGTCGGAGGAAAACCTAACACCTATAACCTACAACCTATAAAACTATAACCCTTCGAAGTGGGATCAGTTACAGCCGTCTGGAGTAACTATCCAAAACGCTGCCACCAGTTTGTGATGACCGAGTGGTCTAGGGCTGAGCACAAACAATCAATAAGAAATTATCTAAGTCAATTTAACACTTTTAATTAAATCAAGCACTGAAACGATTACACTTTTAGTTATACATATTTTTACTTAGTGATGTGGCGGAAGACAACTTCATTCTATAGCCACGGTGATGAAGGAGAGTAGAGTCTCAGCGAAGCTCAGGCGAGTCGTCCCAGGCGGTGCTGTGCAGTCTCTGGCGTCCTCTGCTGAAGTCTCTCGTCCTCAGGCCGTGCATGGCATAATAAAGCAACATGAGTGTATTGGGGAGAAGTCTCCCTCCACCAATAAGTCGTGCATGAACAGTCTCTCACCAATGAGAAGTCATGGCGAGAAGAGTCGCCAACCAATGAGAGAGCAAGGTTAGGGCCTCAACCAATGAACTGGAACTTTGCACACGGCCCCAAAGTGTGGTATCGAAATCATGTGATGGGAAAATAGCGCGTGATACAGCGCGTGATTCCAGGATTCATGGGACGAAAATATCGTGAAAAACAGGACGTATTTCCCGTCAAAAGTGTTAGCAACCGCAGTCATGCAGTGCTGAAATCACCGCAGTCAGTATTAAAGCGGATATAGCTTCCTGTCGCAGGCACCGCAGAACCTGATAAGTTGCGAAAATACTTCACTAAAATCTTCTCTCTCTGAACTGGATAGCTGACGGAGTGCCCGCGGCACTACACTTTATTACTAATTCCTTATTATGTGTAACCAGTAATTATGATGGCGCTGCTTGCAGGTTTTGCTAAATGGGCCTTCTTGACGCGTCCAATATGAAAATAAACTTAAATTTGCGTTGAAAACATACCTTTATTAATTGTTAAAACATTTAATAACAATATTTCAGCAAATTATTTTACAGATTTTCAAAATATATGCTTTCTTCTTCTACATGCGCTACATAAATTGTATTTTTCCTACAATGTTGGTGGTGTGTACTCCTTGTTACTGTTTTACTGGAATCTACTCTCCTAAGGGACAGAGTTGGCCATTACTCCAACTATAGATAAATATTTTAAAAGTGATTTCGCTAAGGTATTTAACATTGTTTCAATTATATTTTAAGGGCGGTTTATTGTTTGACTTATTTTACTTCCGCCTCTTCTGTTGTTATTCTCAGATTGCCATCAATAAATAATTCCCTCTTATTCCACATGGTAACCAAATAAAGGTACTAATTTGTTATTGCAATTATTCAATCATCTAAGTGTCAACGAAAGAGAAAATTTAATAGTGAAAGCTGAATATAGAGTATAGCTCAAAAACTGTTAAAACCATAGTTATGCCTGTCTCTCCCCCTTAAGGGAGTAGTTCCCCTTCCAAGTTAGATCTATTTCTGTTTCACCATACCTTAATTTTCGGATCACATATTTTTAAACTAGGGCTCTCAAGGCATGTGACATATCTTAGATGGTATTGATAAGTCAGCAATGTTTTACCCGTCATTTTTGCTATTCTTTTTCAGTCTCTCGCGAGAAAATAGAGCTTGAAATCTGTCCATTATAGTTGCAGTAATTCAGTCAAGTAGTCGTGCATGTGATAATTTGGTTTGAAATGCAAAGTTAATTGATAAGAGGAGTGCACAGCTGTACGTCCAAGGTCAAGGAGCGAGGGAGCGATACGGACGACACTAATACGCACGTCTAGAGCCTCATCGCTCCTACGCGCAAGGCGTGCAAGTGTTTCCGTCGTGACGCTGTACTGTGCAAATTAGATATGTAACAGTAGGGTTTTATTACGTGATATGAAAGCCCACATATCAAACTACGCTCGTATGTTTGCACTTTTCTCTGGCCGTTTAAGGAAACTGAATAGGGAAGCTTTAAATATGATATATTTAACCATTTCGACGAATTTTTTTCTCCGTGAATATACTTAACATATGATAAAAGTAAAAACATACAGGAATACATACTGTAATTGTTTTTTTTAACTTTTCTGTCAAAAAGTGGTATTTCCATAATACTTATTTACCGAGATAGGCCTATTCGCTCAAGACACGATTTCATAGAAAAATGTTTAGTACATAGGCGTAATCCTTTTAAAGGCTGTTCACGATAAAGTGAGCACTTTCCAAATCAACTTTAAAAAAATGTCGCTGCCCCTGCCTGCACATAGACCTATTTAAACGGGCGCACTGAGTGACATGCGCCTAGTAAAGTTGGTAACGATGGATGGAAAGCAGTTCCATATCTCAACGTCTAATAAAAAGTGTTAGGAAACCATTTGCGTTAACTTAAATAATTTCTTTCGCTTTCTGTTTTGTTTTAGTGCATTGAAGTGTTAAAATGAGCAGATTTGTAAAACATTTAGTTTTCTAATAATTTCGCAGTTTCACTTTACCGACGTATGAATAAATTTATGGGGCCCATGTCAATGCTAATTTTACATAAGGCGGAAGAATACAGAACGTGTATACAAGTAGCTCTTAAGCAGGGCTTTCAAACGTGCTCACTTTACCGTGAACAGCCTATAAAAGTACGTTGTACGAAAATGTATAAGCCTAAGGCAAGACGCGATGACAACGATGCTATAGTCTTCTCACGATAAAGTGAGCACTTTTTAAGGCTCTCCCAACAGGCATTAACGACAAATAAATATAGCTTATTGTAGCCTCGGGCATTAAATTTCGATGGTGGTGAAATGTATACACTATGTTTATTGGTCACATTGCAATGTTTATTGTAAAAATCAGCAGGGAAATGGAAATTTGATGAAAGGAAAAATTTAGAAAAGCCCTAAAAAGTGCCCACTTTACCGTGAACAGCCTATACCACACTAAGCGGCGTGTTCCAGCAAGAGAACAGGGCAACTCGTGTCCTGGGAGACGGGAACGCGCCACAGAACCTCGTAACGTTCCAGTCCACATCAGCTCGGGTCCTTCGCGTGACCTCACAAGCGGCGGCGAGCTGACGTCATGACGCGTAGCACAGGCAGCCGCCCGCACGAAAGGAAACATAAATTCACGAGCACTTTCTCTACTCCTGTCTTTATATTAAGCCGGTACCGTCACACGAACTGTCCGTCTACTATATATTCGCAGTTTCCGCATATGTAAGTGCTTTACGGCTATTGCTTTAATTTAAATTATAGTCACCGACCTGTAACCCATCAACATATCACTCCGAGTGTACTCGTTCATATACGACATTTCGCAGAAAATGTGAAATCATGGTCGGAGCTGCTAAAGTCCACAAGTTGGTCCCAATTTGGACAGTGGCTGTCCCTGTATAAGGTTGCGGCTGACACATCAAATACATTATAATTGGCTGCTTTCGTGTCATGGATCTACTAGAACCCCTTCTAAGGATTCAAAAGTGTCAGTTGTTATTAGAAAGTTGTCAGTACTTTTCACAAGACAACTCTCCTCTTCTTCAACACCTGAAATGAAAAATTAATGTTCACGTTAAGAGATTAGACGCAAAATATTTAACACTGAAAAATTGACACCGGTAGCAGGATCAAATAAATAGCTCTTCAGAAAAATAAGTTTTTGTCTCCTCATTATCCTCAGTAAAGGATCTCCCTAGAAAAAAGTGACTGAGTGAAGAGATTTGGGTGGCTCTTATCATCGAGGTCTTGAGAGCCCATGAGGGTGAAGCGAGGCGAGTATGGAGCGGCGCCGGAATGAAAGGGCGGGGGAAGCGGGAGCTCCCCGAGGAAACCCGTCCACCAGTGGCATCGTCCGGTACGATTCCCACATGCGGAAGTCCGGGAGTGGGACCCGCCGGGAATCGAGCTTGGTTCGCCACGGTGGGAAGTGAGTAGTCTAACCACTACACCATCGCGGTCCCTCCCTAGAAAGAGGTGACACTCTCGGAGTGATGTATTTTCGAGGCGCGACTCAAATTTGCCCTTCATACCTGAATGCAGGAGCGTAGTTGGCCCTAGGTATCCTAGGGTGGAACGGCATTTGCTCAGCAACTTGGAAGAAATGTAATATTTGGTAATAAAGAAGCCAAATAAAATTTTTTCATCAAGTCTGGACTTTCAAACTACTTTTTAAATCTATATTAAGTATACTAAAAATATATTTTTTTAATTACATTTATAACAAATACGTGGTAATTACATTTAAAACGACTCCCTCACGCATCAGGAAAGAGAAGATCAAGATTTACGCTTGGTCTCATCCACCATATTGAATTTTTAGTTTGTTGGCTATAATATTTTTTATGTGAAAAAACTATTTATTATTAAATATTTTTCAAATGCCTCCGAATTCAATCGCCATATATCATCTACACATTATCTGGTAATTGTGAAATGGTATAAGTATATTAATAATTTCTAAGTGATGCTGCACTAATCATGCCATAATTATTTGACAAAAATTCGGAATTTTTGTTTGTTCTACAACATAATGAGTATTACCAGAGAGATATATGTTTGTAATTACAAAAGAAGTGCCCCTAAACAACTGATATCAGCTTGAAAACAGTGATTCGACATGGTGTGTAATACCACATGAGAAACCCGGGTATGATCCCACCTGGATTGTAACCAGGACAGCCATTGTGGGATGACTGGCGTGCTAGCCATTCGAGCACTGTGCGTCCTTTTCTCGTGTACTATTTCCTTGGAGGATATCAAGCGCATATAAGTTTGATTACACGCGTATTTATATTTGATCTTCACTGACAAAAAACTCTATAAACTTGCAAGTATGGATTTAGTTCACTGCGTGTTCTTCAAATTGTTACATTTAAGAAAATGTTGATAGTTTTTAGCTGTGATGATTATTTTTCTTACGTCTGAACTGAAACACTACAAAAGTTGCAAATAATTAATTATCCACACAACAAAACAATAACATGTTCCAATATATCAGTATTTCTTCGTGTTCACGGAAGTTAGCGACTGCTGTTTTGCCCATCTCACCAGACATAGTCCTTGATTCGGAGTATGTAGTGAGACTACCACCTTTCCAATTATCCTTATTTCTCATGCTCGGAAAACATGCCTGATTTTTCTTGGGACCATGTTATAGATCGATTTAATTTCTAGACAATTCTTATCAAAGAAAAAAAATGGGATAGAAGGATCGTTCAGAGAGATGGTGTGTGGAAGTCTTGGAATAGGAGGGGGGTAAGGGGGTTTTATGCGATTGGATGGAGAATGAGTTGTGGGGGAGGGGTGCTGGTAATGTGGGGCGACGGGACCGTGGTATTGTTTGGAGGGGGGAGGGTGGGTGGCACACTTATTAAATTCTATATGTCTGTCGGTCTGGTGCTATATAACGCTGTACACTTATGCTTTGGAATTTTTTATTATAAAATAAAATAATTTAAAATATTTTTTTTTTGAAGATTTAAATTAATTAAATTGATTTCTTAGTGTGGCTTGTCAGTGGTGGAGAAGATCAGTGTAGCCAAATGATGCTGTGCGCCATAAACGTCACGTCGTAGCAAAAAAAAATCGCTTTCTATTTTTAAAACATTTTTATATAAACGAATATACAAATCTAAAAAATATTTTTATCTGTGGCGCCACTGCCATCATTTGTTTTTCTTCGCAAACGAACAACCATTATTAAAGAACGAAGGTAGCGTCCCGATATAAAACATTTTTATTAAATTTATTTTTATAGAATAAATCATCTTTATTAAAATAATTCTTAGGGTTACAGGTTGCTGGGAATGGCCGGTGGTGGGAAGGGAGCGTGGTGGTGGGTTGGGGGTAGATGAACATCTAACAAGGCCGCCGACCGCAACCTTCGCATGTGATGTTATAGCATGAGAGTTCTCCTCCCTCCTCCGCCAGCAGCTGCTGACCCTGGGTCTACATTCCTATACTACTAGACATGCTTATTAATTTATCGCACGAAAATTTAAAATTGTATAATAGTGCCAATGTACATACATAAGGGGTGTATGGGAAGTATTAAAAAAAAACCGCTTGATAAAGGCAGAAATGTATGCGAGTGATGCACTTATAGTGTTAATCTAGTAACATGTATGCTATGGAAAATTTGTCAAAGCCGGCGACAGTGAACGGGATTCGTGTACAAGAGAACAAATGAGATCTAGAGAAATGAGGAAATCGAAATGATATGTGCTATTCATGGTAATGTAAGCACTTTTTAAATCAACCTTTAAAAAAAATCATCACTCTTTAATAGCATAAATGCCAGCGTACATACTAGCATACAGGCTTTCAGAGAAGTTGGCACCTAATCAAGTAAAATATCTAAGCCTTGGTGTTGTATTGCGAGTGTAACGTTTAAAATACGTAGCAAACTGTAGTTTTAATTTTTTACTATATACATTATAGTACGAGTTGATATACAGGCTGTTCACGGTCAAATGAATCCTTTTAAAAGTCTTGATGAAGATAAATTTGTATGGACGTTGTGTATTCTTCCGCCCTATGTAAAATTGATATTGCCATGAGATTCATCACTTTAGTCATGCGTCAGTCAGATGAAAATGTGAAATTATTATAAAAGTAATTATTCTACAAATCTGGTCATTTTTAAATTTCTATGCATTAAAAAATGGTAATCTAGCACTTCTTTTGACGTTAAGATATGAGGACTACTTTCCCATCCATCGTTTCCAACTTTACTGGTCGTATGTCACTCAGTGCACCCATTAAAATTAATGCAGGCAGAGGCAGTGGCTTTTTTCTAATGTTTATTTCAAAAGTGCTCGCTTTATCGCGGACAGCCTTTATCAGTATATCACTAACGTTCATAAAATTCCCACGTTTTCGTTTGTCTGGCGCATGAATAAAGTCATTAGGCCCCACGAAAATGTAAATGCCACACGTGGCGGAAGAATATAAAATGAAGGGGCAAGTATATCTTAGGCAGGGCTCTCTGTAGTGCTCGCTTTACAGAGGACATTCAATAGAAAGTATAGTATTTTGGAAGATGTGGAACATTGGAGGTTGGAGGGGCAAAAATAGTAGAAGATAAGGAGTGATGTAGGAAAATAACTGGCTTTGTTACGTTAAAACTAAAACAAAAAAAATATATACAATACATTTTCCCTTGATAATTTGGGGAGATGGCTGATTAGCCTTAGGATTAATTCCCAAAATTCAACACCTCAATTTTTACAAGAATGAGCAACTTTTCGTTGTAAAAAAAGACTATATAATTAAATAATGCAATTACACTGTTTCAGCAGCCCTTTTTAATTTATGAGATGGCGAAACTGTATGCTAATTTCCGTCCTCGTAGTTCCAACGGTACAGGGATGGTACACCGAAATGTTAGAGGGACATAAAAACGCATCCGCTGCATAATGCGACTTCTCACAGCCAAATAGGAGGGTTAAATATGGGCTGGAGGAAGCACGTGAGCGATGGCAAGACGTTTCCGACACAGCCTAATTGCGTAGTCTTTCCTCCTTTCCTTCCCTTTCTCGGGCGGTTCAGACAAAAAAAAATACGGCCCGCCGAATTGGGTTTCCCGGTTCTAAAACTTCCATTCCTGATTAATTAATATATATTGAGCTGGCTTGTGGGATGGCCCGTATCTGCCCAAGCTCCCCAATGAAGGAGAGCTCGCATTGATCGGAAAAAGTTTTCTCCTACAAGTTCTTAACTCTGGTAGGTCAGGCGTGATGGGACGGCAGTATTTCGTTGTGACAGAGAAATTTCTCAACAGGAAGAGTGTACGTTAACAAACTTCTAGGGTTGTAATTTCATGGCTACGGATTCTGCGCTAGGCATTTGGCAGTAATAAAGGGTTATTGTAGATCCCAGATAAAATGTGAGATGAATTCATATGGAGATCAGAAAGAAAACGTGATTCGGTTTACGGCATGCGATGATAAGGACGCGAAGAAAATGTACTTGAAGATCTAGATTTCCAAATTACGTCAAGGACTGAACAAATTTACTGGTACTAAAGACCAGATTGATGTGAGCTGCCTGTATTTTTCACTTCAGCAATAGCAATTGTGTTGGTCGGTTTATTTTCACATTACCATCGTCCTATTAGTCCTGGCCACACCGGCTATCCTTACTGTGCCCTCCAACGTTTATTATTGACTGGCTGTTGGCCAATGAAGACGCGCGTTGACTGTGTGTCAATTAATTGGTCACGACAGAGTTATCATTTTCTACAATCCACCGTGTTCAATTGAGAAATTATTAATAATAACGGTTTTATTCTTGCGAAATGAAATGTTTACTAATTGTATTTTTTTAAATTCGTATCCGATATAGCCCAGAGAATTGGTTAAAACAATAAAACTGTCACTTTTGTCTCCAAGAGCACAGAACTTTCCACATAAACATAGCCCCGTATATATATATATATATATATATATATATATATATATATATATATATATATATATATATATATATATATATATATATACGTATATGCTATTCAAAGGGTTAAGAATGACTTGAGATGAAACAACGAATTCTTTAAGGAGTAGTGATTACTTGAGTTGAAAACTAACCGCTGTAACAATTTGGTTGGTTGTAAAATTCCCTTTTATTAAGAAAACGAAAGGCTTCCGATAGTCCGCGTGTCTGGCTGGCAAAAAAAAAAAAACCACACGATCCGAAACTTTGTAGCTACGAGTATTTCTCTCGAGAGCAGTTCACCTGGTGTTAGTGTTACACCAAAGTAACATAATTTGTTAATTTAACCCATTTAGACCCAGTGTACACGGTTGTGAACGCTACGTACGTGTATATGCTGTTCACGGTAAAGCGAGCACTTTTTAAGGCCCTCCTAGCAGGCATTAACCACTAAAGAAATATATCTTATTGCAGCCTCAGGTATTAAATTTTGAGGTTGGTGAAATGTATGCACTGGGTTTATTGGTCGCATTGCAACGTTTATATTGAAAAGCAGCAGGATGATGAAAATTGGATGACAGGAAAAATTTATAAGGGCCTTATTTAAGCGTTATGTTACGCGTTAAGATGTGTGCAGAAGAAACGAATGTGTGTTCTCTTATGTTTTGGTTCCCAGTGGAACCTTATTAGGTCGTCTGCGTTGGTGGGATTTCCTTAATCATTGCAATAAATAGTTGTATTTTATATCTTTAGAAAAAAATGTGTGGCTACGATCAACCAGTACAGATCAGTCGGCGTTGTTGGCGGGAAACTGTTATTTGCAGTAATGCAAGTACAAAACAACATGACAAAGGTGTGTATGTGCACATGATGACGATTATATTGGTTCACAAATAATAAGCTTCTCTAATTCTCTAATAGCAAATGTCAGCATTGAAGTATGAACTGCTTCAATATGGTTGATTTTTGCGAGGTGTTGTTAGGAACAAAAGTAAAATTAACAGGCTTGCTGCCTGTTTTCATTCGTTGGAATTAAGAATTAAAACATCAATGGAAAACTGAAAATACAGAAGAAGTGTTTCCGTATGACAGATAAGCGCCTACCGCATAACTCGAAATGCATTAGTTTTTGTATTGTAAACGTAGGCAAGTTTTGAAATCTGGAAACGATAAAAATATGTAATATTATAAATGTTTAGCTTTTAGCTGCTTTGGCCAATCATTGTAGCCCGGATATGAAACTTTATACTTAACTGAGACTGAATACAAAAGTATTGTATTATCGCAGTACTGCTTAATGCAATGTTTTTTTTTCTTTACGTTGTTTGTTCATAACATAAGTAGTATGATTATGGGAAGTTGGTGACAAGAGGATCGGGGATAGAAACAGCAGCCGGGGAGTCGCCATCTTGTTACGTTACCAGTCCGCCATCTTTTTTCCCTTTTCTCCTCAAAATTTCCCTTTTTTCACTAAAAATCGATCGAAATCCCTTTTTCCCTAAAAAAAATTACCTTTTATCCCTAAAAAAATCCCATTTTTCCCGGAGCAGGTGAGAGAGATTAGTGACCCAAGGGTCAGGGATCAGAGACCAAGGATCGGACCCAGGTGACCAGGAGACAGGGATCAGTACATATGACCTTTGACCTTGGTTTTTGACATTTGACCAAAAAAATTCCAAAGAGAAATAAAAAAAAAATGATTGAAAAAATAACGAAAAAATTTAAAACTAATAATTTTATTTTATGAAATGTTTTAAAAATCTTTTTAAAAATTATTTTTGTACAATTTTAGTAAAAAAAATTTCGTAATTAAAAACTCTTTAACCACACCGGCTATTTTTTTCCATTTTCCATAGGAATTACCCTTCTTCCTTAAAAAATTTCCCTTAAAAAAATATATAAGAAATTTAATTTAAAAACATACATTTCCGAAAGTCCCGCCAGCACCACCATTAGTCACATTCGTACCATCAATTACTCACTTTAGTTCGACTCCAAGCAGACGATTGACTCCCTCGCCTCCACTCTCCTCAAATATACTCATTCCGCCATTTTGATTATTTCATTCGTCATTTGTTTACATGTTACTGGAGGCAGCTATCTTTGTTTACATGATACTGGAGGCTGCCATACTTGTTTTTTTCGTTCTTAATTTGTTAAGACTTAACTGGAGACTGCCATGTTAATAGGCGATTACCATCTTGGTAAGAATTTCTCATCCGCCATATTGGATGCCAATGAACATGACCTTGGCCCCATGACATTTAAATACCTTGAAAACAAAAACTCTAGAAACAAATACATAAAAGTCTACCACCACCATATTAGAAGCAGACTATCTCGACCATAACCCCATGAACTTGAATGACTTTGAAAACAAAAACTTGATAAAACGTACATACAATTCAACAAGCATGATTTATTTCAGACTACCACATCCATATTATATGCAGACTGCCATGACCTTGATCCCATGAATGAACTTGAAAACAAAAGCTCGAGAAAAAGTACATAAAAGTTAGCAAACATATTACATTACATGCCACTACCACCATATTAGATGCAGGTAACATTGACATTGTGTGTTTATGTGACTAAACCAGACCCATCATACTAATAGCGACCAAATGCACAAGTATGTTATAATTATGGTATTGATCAGCATTTTTTAACTGCCAGGTCCCTGGAGACTTAGAATGTACGAGGGCAGCCAGGGCGATAATAATACAAGTTCTTCTCAGACACCAAGCCTGACACCAATCCGCCACCAATCCTCCTCAATCTTCACCATTCCTCCTCAATCCTCATCAATCCTCACCAATCTTCCTCAGTCTCTAGATATCAATGTTATTGCCAGGTACCTCTACCCATACATATAAGAAAAAAATATTCATCTACTGTCTCCAAAATTTGTACATGTCGACAGAATTAATGTTTGTGTATTTAATCAACTATCCGTACATTTTTATACTAAAGTCTTTATTATCATTATATTTACACTTCGTGACGTTTATAAGCGTGTGCTCATAGCACCACTTTGAAGTAGTGACGGATAGAAGGATACGACACACAAAGAAATTAAGAAAAAAAGCATTTATTTTATCATAATAATTTATTATTATTTTGAAATTATATTTTTAGACGAAATCAGTTTATCTCATCATCTGATATAACCCCTATCCTTAAGTTCTCTTATGATCGAAACCACCTCTTTCATGGCCGAGTAATCCCCACATCGTTGCCTATCAAGAAAATATTTAAGTCTGTCTACAAGTTTGTTGGGATCTTCGGTAAACATATCGTCAGTATACTCGATGTCTTCTGCCTTCTTCACATTGATTGTTGAAGGAAACTCGTTGGGGAAATGTGCCGGACCGTCGAGGGAATAATCATCGTCTTCAACACTATCACTGTCGTTATGGTCATCATAAATGCTATCTTCATGATCGTCTTCACTTCCTGCTGCATCCTCAATATCAAGTTCACTTGTCTGTGTAGCAGGAGTTTTATGTTCATCAGCATTAAGAGCTGACGATCGTTTATTTCGAAGTAATTGGGTTTTTTCAGAGTGCTCCCATTTTTTAACATATAAATGCTATGGCCACAAGATAGACGCTTTACTTCTAAAAGAACCGCATTTATATAGAAAATGGCAGTAGAAGTTCCGACTCCGCGAAGTAAACATCGATTTGGAAGCGTTCGCTCGCTATAACACAAAGATGAATTGCGAAAACGAAAGTCTGCCTTTGACCTCAACTAACATGGAACCACGAACTGTACCATCGCTAACTGGTTGTCTCCAGTGTAGATTCTGCGATCGCGTATTCGCCTATGGTCAAAATGCTCGACGACATGAGAGAACGGCTTGTACGAAGAGACCTTTTCGTGCGATGAAGCATTATGACAATGGCCACATGCAGCTTTTGCAAGATGATACACTGCATGAAGATAGTCAGATCTGCAAGGATTCGTCTACTGGTAGCCAGCAAGTGATACCATCAATACATTCTCCTACATCGATGGGTACCCTTTCCGAAGACGATAATGGCGCCATAGTTAATGCTAAAGTCGGAGTGAGTGCAGTACAGTCGGTTTGTGCGTAACGTACACTTGCAAGATGTCCGCGTGAAGTCGACGAACTTCGAAATAAACGATCGTCAGCTCTTAATGCTGATGAACATAAAACTCCTGCTACACAGACAAGTGAACTTGATATTGAGGATGCAGCAGGAAGTGAAGACGATCATGAAGATAGCATTTATGATGACCATAACGACAGTGATAGCGTATGTACAAATTTTGGAGACAGTAGATGAATCTTTTTTTCTTATATGTGTGGGTAGAGGTACCTGACAATAACATTGATATCTAGAGACTGAGGACGATTGGTGAGGATTGAAGAGGATTGAGGAGGAATGGTGAAGATTGAGGAGGATTGGTGGCGGATTGATGTCAGGCTTGGTGTCTGAGAAGAACTTGTATTATTATCGCCCTGGCTGCCCTCGTACATTCTAAGTCTCCAGGGAACTGGCAGTATAAGAATGCTGAAGAATACCATAATTATAACATACTTGTGCATTTGGCCTCTATTAGTATGATGGGTCTGGTTTAGTCACATAAAACACACAATGTCAATGTTACCTGCATCTAATATGGTGGTAGTGGCATGTAATGTAATATGTTTGCTAACTTTTATGTATTTTTTCTCGAGCTTTTGTTTTCAAGTTCATTCATGGGGTCAAGGTCATGGTAGTCTGCATATAATATGGATGTGGTAGTCTGAAATAAATCATGCTTGTTGAATTGTATGTTCGTTTGATCAAGTTTTTCGTTTTCAAGGTCATTCAAGTTCATGGGGTTATGGTCGAGATAGTCTGCTTCTAATATGGCGGTGGTAGTCTTTAATGTATTATGCTTGCTGACTTTTATGTATTTTTTCTCAAGTTTTTGTTTTCCAAATATTTCAAGGTCATTCGAGGTCATGGTGTCAAGTCGAGAGTCTGCATCTAATATGGCGGCGGTAGTCTGTTATGTATTAGGCTTGCTGATATAGGTATTTTTCTCGAGGTTTTTGTTTTCAAGGTCATTCAATGTCATGTGGTCAAGGTCATGATCATTGGCTTCCAATATGGCGGTTGGGAGATGCCTACCAATATGGCGATCTCCGGTAATGTATAAACAAATAACGAACTAAAATACAAATATGGCAGCCTCCAGTAACATATAAACAAAGATGCCTGCCTCCAGTAGCATGTAAACAAATGAATGAAAAAATCAAGATTGCGGAATGAGTATATGTGAAGGTAGTGGAGGCGAGGGAGTCAGTCGTCTGCTGGGAGTCGAACTAAAGTGAGTAATTGATGGTACGAATGTGACTAATGGCGGGGATGGGGGACCTTAGGAAATGTGAGTTTTTAAAAATAATTTCTTATTAATTTTTTAAGATAAATTTTTTTAGGGAAAAAGGGCAATTGCGAGGGAAAAAAGGGGAAAATGGCCGGCGTGGTTAAAGACTTTTGAATTAAGTAATTTTTATAAAGATAAATTTTAAAACTTTTTTAAATTTTAAAAACGATTTTTAAATTAAGATTTTTTATAATATATTTTTACATGAATTTTTAAATCGATTTTTTATTTTTTGTGATATTTGTGGATATTTTTGGATTTTTTGTCAAAGTTCAAGGTCAGAGGTCATAGGTACTGATCCCTGTCTCCTGGTCACCAGGGTCTGACCCTGGGTCGCTGATCCCTGACCCTGGGGCCACTAACCCCTCTCGCCTGCTGTGGGAAAAAATGGAAATTTTTTAGGGAATAAAGTGAAATTTTTAGGTTATTTTAGTAAATTTTGAGGGAAAAAAAGAATTTTTGAGGGAAAAAAGATTGGCGGATGGGTGACGTAACAAGATTGCGGCTCCCCGGCTCCTGCTCCTAACCCCTTATCCCCTTGCCATCAACTTCCCATAATCATACTAACATAATTTAACAAAAACTCTTTTCATAGTCCTCATCATAATCGTCATCTTGCGCAGTATTTAATAACTGCACTAAATATTCTTTAAGTTACCGCCGTCTCAAAACCAGAGTTATTCTAAAACGTTCAAGGCAATCTCGTTAACCGCAAGTAACCGTGTAAACCTGGTCACGTGACCCAGTTAACCCAGTGATTTTACCAGGTTACTTTTTGTAAGCGCCTCATGTGACCCGATATTTATTAGAAACATTGTGACGTATTTGGTAAATTGATATTTCGTATCTTGTATATGGCGGATGTTAGCAAACATACAAAATTACAAAATCAGTGCCATGTTGATTTTGACATTCAAATCGCATGCGCTAATGCGTACTTATTTTTTTTTATATAACAAATACCGGTTCATAAAATACTCTAGACATGTTTTAAAAAGCAAGTACGTGTTGTGATTTGTTTATATAGTTCGCAACACATGTTTTATTTAAATCTTTATTGGATATTATACTAATGTCTTGATTATTAACACATTCGCAGCATTCCAGTAATGATCGTAGAAATATTACGCCCATTTTAAGCATTTAATTTATATAAAACATAATTTAACTGTTAATGTAAGAATTTGTTGTCCTGATTGCTAAACATATGACTGTCGACAACGTCCGTATTGAAACCTACGAAATGACAAATTACAAAATAACGAATTTGTCCTTACGGACACGGCCTTAGCTTGACTATTAGTGATTAGCACCGAGTCATTCCGTTCAACCGATGTTTAGTGAAGAAATAGTTGTTATATTTTGTAGTGTGCGTAGTCTGAAGTAGAATATTGCGTTTCTCTTTCTTAAGTCTAGTTCCCATGCGTTCGTTAGTGTTAACATTACTGATAAACACTACAGTGTAAAAGTTTTTCGCATTGTTATGAGTCCGAGGTTTCAGTGTAGAATATACAATGGTGTGCTGTGTTACACTCGTGTAAATATAAACACACACAGCTGCCAACTTTTCAGACAATATCCACTAATGTACATCATTATTGTAAACGTGGATCTTACAGAGACGACAGTTGTACTTTCGCTTTAAAACAATCAACATCTGTTAGTGTTTAGCCTTAAACGTTATCATTAATATCTTTTTCCTGCAATATACAAAAGGTTTTCTGCTTAATGAGATGCACGTTCATACAGCGTTCGCATTCGTCTACGTACGTAAATGTTTTATATATTTCGGGAAATGACATACACACGTACACGGGGAAACGAATGTGTGTACGTCTCGCGTCCTTACAGCCCATAAGATACTATTTTGAAAATCGATTTATATGCAGTTCATAATTGTTGTTCCTGAGATTTATTTCCATAAAGAGCGGACTGGGGGCATTCCCTTTTGAGAAACGGTACTGAGTAACGTTCTTAACAATGTATACTCTTTAACATTTAATGATCTACGTAAAAGAGCCGGGATAAACATAACCAGTTTTCGTCGTGATTTGTTATAAACCGGGCGTGACATTGAATTTATAGTTAATATGCAGAGTAGTGAGAACACTACCAATGTTTTTACAAGGCAAGGCATTCATGAATGAAAACGTTATATCAATATCCAACATTTGATTTTTATTAATACCGATATTAGAGTTAAACAGTAATTTACCTCTAGTTGTTACCAGTTTTAATGATACATTATCGATAACTACATGTACAGACTCAAATATATATTCATTCCTTTCTTGTAAAAATTATATGATTGGTTAATAGGAACACTTTCTTTGCCATGCGCTGTCCAGCTACAGCTACTTATGGATTCATAATTCAAAGTATACGCGCCTACGTTCCAGCACATATTCATTACGTTTTTTCCGTCAAAATGCTTGTTCAGAATGTTATCTGCTAACTAGTTGCTGAAAAAGATGCAAATAAGTGTGTATATCGGAATGTATCACATATCGAGCCGAACGCAGTATGCTTATATACATAGTAGTGCATTCCTAAGTTCTAACACAACCTTAATGGCACTCGAATCGACATATTGAACGTACTGATAATTTGTACGAACAGTCACCTATGTAGTAGATCACAACCCCAAACTGTAAACATTGTGTTCAATTGTAGACCGTCGTGCGTCTAACATACAGTACATTTCTCCACTATTGAACAATTATTTCCTGTCCATTTCCTTTCACATAAGAACGGAACGAAAATTTTACTATGATGTACGACATTATTCATGATTAATATAACGTTTGTAAATTGTAAGTGCTAACAGTACTCGTATTTTATAATGTACACCTCAACTATAATAAAATAATATATTATAATTAAAAACAATGACCGTTATATATTTATGATAATTTATTGTCTCAGAGGTAAATAAAACCAAACAGTCGCTGCATATTTCCGCAAACACATTATTCTACGACAGAAACGAACACATGCCATGGTCGCCACTAGTAAATCATGAGTTGGGTATTAACAGCTGCAACGAATGCTGGTAACTCGCGTGTGACAGGCTCGCCTCAGGCAGACCTTGGACGAACACGTGGGTGAGCCGAGACCAGGGTTATAACATACTTTTACCGGCTGCGGAATTGGCAACACCACGCGGAAGACGACGTCGAGAACACTAGCGCTCCTCTGAATCATTCGCGGAATTAACACATAAAACTGGTCAGACTTTTTCCTATCCCATGGCCACTCTAGTATATTTCTTTACTCAATGCCCAGACTTATTTTCATTTTTATCCTTAGATTCCTATAAGAATTTAACTCGACTAGAATTTAACTCGACTGTATCCACTATTTAAAAAAATAATGTGAAAAATTTTAACATTTTGCCATAATTCCGGAACCATTCAACATATTTCCACCGAATTTCTCACACCAGTTGTGCTACAGAAGGCCATATAAATATTCGTAATTTAAGTAGGGTCAGGCAGTTATTTTCAAAATGGTGGCCATATGAATTATTAAGATAGGTTGTCATATCTATTATACAATTTTTCCAAACTCAGCCACACTATGTATGATGACAGTATCTATAAGAAGCATCGCTTACGGAACCTCTTTTTACGCAGATTCATACTATAGCATTAAAAAAGGTGAAATTCTTATGACATATCTCGGGAACCCATTAACCGATCTTCACCCAATTCTTCACACAAGGAACGCTACGGTAGACAATTAAAACTTACGTGTTTTAAGAGTGGGAAAGACACCACATTTTTGTGAAATAGTTGTTTGCGCGAATACGCGTATAAAGGCAAATAAATGTTCTGCAAATAAAACTTTTTGTCAGAAAAAAACTATCTATTCTCCAATAGCTTTACTTTTGTCATAATAAGTGTATTCTTAGAGAAAAAAATCGTAAAAATGGTTAAATATTGTATTTTTAAAGCTTGCCTATGCAGGTTCCTTAAGAGGCAGGAAAAAAGTACAAAGGTACGGGCATAATTTAATATGTGGTCTTTCATGATCGCGAGTAATAAAACCCCTATGTTACATATATAATTTGCACAGTACAGCGTCACGACGGAAACACTGCACGCCTTGCGCGTAGGAGCGATGAGGTGCTAGACGTGCGTGTTAGTGTCGCCCATATCGCTCCCTCACTTCTTGACCTTGGCCGCGGGATTCCCACGGCGGTCCATCCCACTCTTAAGTAGCTCAGGCACAATATCTAAAAATGATGGTCCCACAAATACACTAGCTACCAACAATTAATTGGGCACCTGTCCACAATGTTTGCTCGGTGGTTGTTGTCTCCCCGTTAGAATCTCGTAGGGCCACCTCTTGCGGCTATAACAGCAGCCACCCTGTCTGGCATGCTCTCTACGAGTGTTTGCAGGACATCCACGGGGATTCGTCGCCATTTCTCTTGCAACCATTAGTAGATATAATATGCCGATACGAGGACAACCCCCAGTTATGGTTCAAAACCACCATAAAATAACTCTAAATTTAATGGTCCACCCACACCATTCTAGTAGTGGGAATGTCGATACGAGAACAACCCCTGTTAATGGTTAAATATCACCATAAAATAAATATAAATTTAATGGTCCACCTACACCATTCTAGTAGTGGGAATGTCGATACGAGAACAACCCCTGTTAATGGTTAAATATCACCATAAAATAAATCTAAATTTAATGGTCCACCTACACCTTAAAATACTCCCCAATTTATTCTCAGCGCCTTTTCAGTTAATGGTTCAAAACCACCATAAAATAACTCTAAATTTAATGGTCAACAGACACCATTCTAGTAGTTATTAATTACACCTCTGTTAATGGTTAACAGACACCATTGCGCACACACCACTTATTTGAACCACATATGCTTGTCTTAGTCCATTAGCATTTTTTTAATTTCCTTATAAATTTAATGGATAACAAACACCATACAACTATTTTTTAATTTATTCCCAACTAATGGTTTAAAATCATCCATAACACACGCAGCACTTATTTGAACTCTGTATGCTTACCTTCAACCATTATAATTTAAATTTATATTTTTGATTTAATGCTTTCCAAGGAACCATTAAATTTTTGACACCTGTGGAAAATATTTTTGGTTTAAAGAAATGAAAATGTCATATAAAGAGATACATAAACAAACCATGGATCAGTTGCTAAATATATTTAAAAAACACCAAACAATTTAAGAAACTTTCCGACCTTACAATAGGACAGTCTTATCCCATAAAACATGCTGAGATAAAGGAAACATCGTACGGCCGCAAAGTGGTAGTTACTTCAGGTAATTTCGAGGTAACCTTTCCAGACAGATATGTTCATATTTTCAATGATAATGTATTAAGGGATGTTAATCATGGAGATATAAGTTTTAAGTATGAGCTAATGGCAAATTATGGTAACAAACAAATGCATTCTATCCAGTTTGTTAAAGAGTAAAACGTCGTAGTATAACTCGACATCAGTTGATTTTTATCTGTCTTCATATCCTTATAAAGTTTTAATGATTATATAAAACCATTAAAACTCAATTATCGCTCTGACTTCGACAAGGTGCTACAACATAGTCTAATTAAAAGTTTAGATACGCACCTGCAGATTCGGCATATTAAAGTAGGCGAAACATTGAATTCTTTTTCTAAATTTTTCATTGCACCTTCTATAGAAATATTATCCATCTTTATTATTACAAGAAAAAATTGCAAAAGGTTTACGGGCTGTTACACCGCGCCAGGGGACCTTTTTTGATATTGGTTTACGGCCAACTTAATGACTCGCCAGGGACCTTTTTTTTTTATTTTACCGGCCTTATTTTAGCACCAACAAAACTCCATTGGAGAACTCCCCCACCTCACCACTCGGCCGGCCTATGATGTTTTTTTTTTATATTATTAAGTGGTGAGATGGGAGAGTTTTTTTTTTTATTTCTAGTACCCCCTCTCAGATGGTGTGGCGCCTTCACCATCTGAGATTACCCAGCTATACATCTGATACAATACTGAATACTATAGAGAGTATGTTTGCTGGGTTTTAAGAGGTACCATATATTTGCATCTGCTACTCCTAGCATCTGCTAAGAGAACGATCATTTATTTTATCATAGAATTAGCCCAAATTTTGAACGGCTCGGTTGATAAATATACAGAGTGGATGCGGGCGCCTTCACACCCACGCTGTAAATTAATCCGCTCAGCCCGGGATTTGAACCCACGAACCTTGCGTTAAGAGCCGTACGTCTTGCCACTGAGCTAAACTGGCAAGACGCTAGGCGAGGTTCTTCATACTGTTTATATAGTGAGTCACTCTGGCGAATTCCGTCGAGTGGTTTAATGAGTCACGGCCAGAGGGAGTATACGTCGACCGTCGACCGCCTCATGGTCCGTATATTGCATCACAGATAGAGGCTCTGCAGTCAAGGCCAGCGAGATGCATGCTGGTTCACATATAACCGCACAGATAACGAGTTCGTACGAGGAAAACTGGTTCCTACAGAGAGCGTGAGCTCTCTGTTGTTGTCAGATACAGTGTATGAATTGTCTTGAGTTAAATACAAGCAATTAGAATGAATCTGGTTTATATATATATATATTTATATGAAACTTTAATGGTTTAAAAAATAACCATTAAAGTTATTATACAGAATACTTTCAACCTAAAATACCTTTTTCTTTAATATGAAAAAGGTATTTTAGGTCTCATCTCTAATACTACCGTTCTATCTGATGAATCAAAATTTATTAACTTACCTTTGTCATCCTTAATTTCAATCATTATTTCCGTTACTTGAGTTGTTTGCACTGGAAAAAATAATGGACGAGCAGGTTCGTAATAGATCGTGTCGCCAAATCCAAATGTCGTCCTCGGTTTAAAGGTAGCAATGATGCTGGTTTCTCTGTGGGTGTATTCATCATGTTTTAATATCATACCATTAGCTATATTACAGTGTATATTTATTGTTTCAAAAGGAACAAATTTTGGAATTGTATCACCATAATGGTACTCATTTGCTTTCAGGATTTTATTTTCTGTGAAACCCAAAAGCCCACCAATTGACCCCCACTTCCCAAACTGTAGATTAAAAACACATTTTACTTTCACCCTGTTTGTTATGTTATCCAGCTCAAGGGATATGCTATTTTTTTCTCCCCCGCCCATTGGAACTACATTAAATGGGGGAATGGTTTTTATAGTTTTTACAAGATCTTTTAAGCTATATTGGCCAACTGGAATTTCAACTGCTCTTTCCATACCTGCCATGTCTATAAAATAGAGCCTGTTTTTCACATGGGTAATGTTGTGTGTTAAGTATGTAGTGTAGAACTGAACTAAAGCCACTGAGTGCTCCTCTATCTCTAAAGGATAATGTAGCCTTTTCTTCAACACTGATTTGTTATCTGTTAGCTTGAATACTTTACTCAGTTATTATAAAAATTATTATTAAATAAATGAAAGGAGACAAGAAACAAGTGGACTGGGATATTAAAATAAGGTTACCAGAAAACACTGTATTCAAAAAACGTCATGGAGAATTATTACCTAATAATATTAGATGTTTGATAGTGGGTGCTAGTAATTGTGGTAAAACTACACTTATGATAGATAATTTTATATATGCCCCGGGATGGTTGGACTTTGGTACTCTCTACGTATGTTCAAAAAGTTTGAACCAATCAAAATATATCACTTTGAAGGAAGATACAGAGGCAGCAGCAAAACTGATAACTGAACCAATAGCATACTTCTTCCCTACAAATGAAGAAATGGTTACCGTGGATGAATGCTGTAATGACTCTGTTGTTGTTTTCGATGATGTCATACTTGAAAATCAGGACAAAGTAAGAGATTTCTTCACTCGTGGTAGACACAAAGATATTGATTGTTTCTATTTAGCTCAAACATACTCAAAAGTGCCTAAACAGCTTATAAGAGACAATGCCAATTTTCTTTGCGTATTCAGGCAAGACGATACAAATCTTAAACATATTCATAGCGATTTTGTTGGTGGTGATATGTTGTTTGAGAAATTTAGGGAGACTTGTTCAAAATGCTGGGATAACGAATATGGTTTTGTTACAATAGATACGACTCGTAAGTTGAATAATGGTAAGTATCGTAACAAAATTAAACAGTTTTTAAATCCTTAGATTATTATCACATTTTCCTTTGCTTTTAATGGAAGTGTTTCCATTAAAAACTAACAGTATCTGATTTTTTTTTAATATATTTATACACCACAACTATTTCGATAAAAACAACTGTGCCTTCAGGTACCTTGAAAGACTTTGGAATTTTAAAAAATATTTTATCATCAGACATTACATCGAAAGACTTATGCAATTCAATTTTTTTCAACTTATAGTATAACATGATAATGTCTTTATATTCTTCCGGCTTTATTATTATCTCACTTACTCGCCCATCTCTCATAAAAATGTATTCTGTTTGATTACTACCTAGGTAAAATACTTTATCCTTTGAACTGTATTTTCCAACTAAACGAATAATGTTAATTTTGTTTGACTGATAGTACTCTAAATTGACTGCATCATTAGGTGAAATATTCTTTCCCACGTTTCTAAGCCTTTTGTTTTCAAAATCTATATTATTATCTTCTTCCAAGTAGGTAAGAAAGGCTTTATCCAATGATCTTTTATTTCTTGTCAGTGTGGTTATAAAGTCACTGAACTGTGGGTAGGAAACAAAATCATTAGGATTGATATTCTCAGTAGTTGTATCATTACCCCTGTGTTCTTTAATTTGATCCTCAATCCAAGAGGTCATTAATGCATTTCCACATATATCCATCGTTTATTATTAGTGAAATAATTTTCGGAAATTTAAAATTATGCGAAAAGTGATTTAGCACAATTAAACACAAATGACCACAAATTACTTGATGGAAATTTTGAATTCTGTCATCATTATAAAAAATATTACCCCCGAGATATGCGATCAATTCCCGGGGTGGATCCCCACCAAATGAGTCGAAATAATATTTGTTGTTAGCTTCCTTCCAATAGCATACCCAGTGTGTTCCAGAGTTTTTTGAAACATCTAGGTTAACAATTCCACATTCCTGATAGAGTGATTTGTTAGGTAACTCATCAATCATAAATACACCTCTAAAGTTTTTAATGTTTAATCTTTTAACCAGTTTATCAATATCAAAGTTACTGAGTGGAGTTACCTTTTTTTTACAATTTTGACTCCTTTACCTTGTTTTTCCATGGCTAAATTATGTCTACGTTGTTCTTCCAATTCCTGGTTTCTCTTTTTAGCATTAATAACTGATGTAGCGATAGATGAAGCGCCCCCTGCCAACGCCCCTAGAGCACCCAATGCTGCAAAAATCAAAGGCAAAAATCCACCCTTGTGAGATGTCAAACCATTTCCTGTTTTCATTTCCTTAGACATTTTCTTAAGTTGTGGAACTGAGACTGTGATATTCATGCCTTTGCCCTCCTTTAATTTCTTGTTTTTGCATTCCAGTTGGTCTTTCGTCAGGAAAGAATCAATATCCAAACCCTTCAGCTCCTCGTTAGAAACTTGAAATGCAATGTTTTTTACTTTCATTTATTATAACACATATTTAAAATTTTTATTTTAATCCCCCAGCCAAGCTTACGTTTAATATGCATCGCAGATCCAGTAACACCAGCCCACAATCTCTCATTGAGATCAGCATCTGGGCTTAACAATCTTTTGAATGCCTTCTTTTCTAGTTCCTTATCAGCTACATGTCTTTCAGCTAGATCTTTATGATGATGATAAGCTACATCATGCTCCATTGCGGCCTCATCTAATGGATTAACAGGTTTATCGCCTCTCTCAAGCCTCTCTTTTAGTCTGGTACCTGGACCCAGGAATCTGTAGCCTGGTGCATGCAGCTCAAAAGGCAGAGAATTTATTAAGTCATTGAGTAATCCTTTTCCATGATGTTCTGACTCCCAGAATGAATGAGGTATTGTGTTCAACATTCGTATCAGGTATGGTATACCCTTTGGATTATTCACAACAAAGTCACTGAACTTGCTGTTGAGCATATTCATTATTCCAACCTTCTCATTGTAATAGTTATCATTTCCAGCATTCTCTTCGCCATAAATAATGAGAAGTCGATCAATGAGCTTCCTAACATCGTCCATCCATATGTATTCTTTGGGATAGCCTGTATATTTCTTAATACCTTTTCCTGTTCTAGGTGAGAGGTTTTTCTTTTTAATCAATTCGTAAATAGGTTTAACAATATTTTTCCATTTGTCACCCCTGCTTGATTTTGGTGTTCCTGAGTTTGGATCATTCTTTTGAAAAACTGCATTTGTATCTGTTAGGATATGACTATAGTTTTCATAGTCGGTTGCAGTGTAGTCACTTTCTGATACGTCCTTACGTGTTAGCAATTTCAGCAAACCATCAGTTCCAATGTATGTTCGACCTTTTACAGTAAACTGGTCATTGTTGAATATTACTTCGCTATCACCAATATACCTTCTGCTTCCTTCAGGCCTTAGCCCAAAAACATGGTCATCACAGTTATTTAAGAATTCAGTCACTTTCTCTCCAATAAATGTTGTTCTATAGTTGGTTAACGGTACAATATCGGTTTTCAAATGCCCCAACGCCTCATCATAGCGTTCAATGCCATCGTCATAACGTTCAACGCCATCGTCATAGCGTTCAACGCCATCGTCATCAGTGTCTGCTTTACCAAACAGCTTTCTCTCAAATGAAGTTTCCGTAGGTGTCCGTGGGTAGTCCAAATTCTTTACAGCAAATGGAACAAGTTCCTCGATTAGGTTCTTATTCTTGTTTGTAATGTGCTCAATTTTTTGCCCCAAGTCTTCTATAGCATCTATCAAAGGTTGCTCTTGTTTCTTATTTCGATCATACTCATCTTTTCGTAGTTTCCTGAATGCTTTAAACTTTTCAGTTAGCTGCCTTCTTCTCTCTATATTCTTTTTAGCTTGTTCTTCGGTAATCATTTATTTATAATAAAATAAAAATGAGTAATGATAACTTAAATGTGTACTGTCTCAAGTGTAGGAAGCATACACTAAGTGATAAGGTTTCATATGAACTTACAAATAATGGTAAAGCAAGAATTAAATGTGTTTGTAGATGTTGTGGCGCCAATAAGTCTATGTTCACTGGTGGGGGTATAAAAAACGATATTGCAAATGAAATTCATAAACCAATTCGAAAAAACTTTCCCAGGAGGGCTGTTCTATCTTTTGGCATCGACGATCTCTGGCAGGCTGACTTGGTTGAGATGGACTCTGGCTCTTTAAAAGGTATACACAAACTTAACAAGGGGTTTAAATATATGCTGACCGTGATTGATGTTTTTTCCAAGTATGTTTGGGCAATACCAGTCAAAGATAAAACAGGTGAAAATGTTACTTTAGCATTTAAAACTATTTTGAATGGTCGTATACCTATGCATTTACAAACAGACGAAGGAAAAGAATTTTACAATAAATCATTTAAGACATTAATGGTGAATAATAACATAACTCACTACTCAACATACAGTGGAAAAAAAGCCAGTGTTGTAGAAAGATTTAATAGAACATTGAAGGAGAAAATGTGGAAGATATTTACTGTGCAGGGAAGTTATAAATGGGTTGATATATTACCTAAATTAATAAGTGAATACAATAACACTGTTCACAGCTTTATGTCATTTAAGAAATGACTAGGGTCCTTGTACGCATTCAGATTCTTTACAGCATAAGTCTTGAGCCTATTTTCAAATGCTGTTTCAATTTCTTCTACACCGAATCTTAGTGTATACTTGTGCAATTTGCTTCTCAAATGGCTTTTAATTAGAGATGGTTTGTAATAGTGGCCACAGGCCACACACTGCAATTGTTTTTCTCGGGGAGACTTTTGTTTTGGTATTAGATGTTGTGGCATCTTAAAATTTCCCAAGCATTTATAGAATCATGTGATTTCTTATGTATTTTGCTTCTCAAATGGCTTTTAATTAGAGATGGTTTGTAATAGTGGCCACAGGCCACACACTGCAATTGTTTTTCTCGGGGAGACTTTTGTTTTGGTATTAGATGTTGTGGCATCTTAAAAATTTCCCAAGCATTTATAGAATCATGTGATTTCTTATGTATTTTGCTTCTCAAATGGCTTTTAATTAGAGATGGTTTGTAATAGTGTTTGCAAGTCTCACACTTGACAAATGGTTGTTGAGGTTTCTTCTTCCTTCCTTTCACAAACACATCACCCTTGAACTTATATTCTTTCCAAACATTTCCATTTGCATTAGACTTTTTCATTGCTGGGGTCGTCATTGTATAATTATAAATCAGTTGATTTTTATCTGTCCTCATATCGCTTTATATGACATTTTCATTTCTTTAAACCAAAAATATTTTCCACAGGTATGATGAATGTAACCATAATGATAATGGGAAGGATGTCAAAAATTAAATGGTTCCTTGGCAAGCATTAAATCAAAAATATAAATTTAAATTATAATGGTTGAAGGTAAGCATACAGAGTTCAAATAAGTGCTGCGTGTGTTATGGATGATTTTAAACCATTAGTTGGGAATAAATTAAAAAATAGTTGTATGGTGTTTGTTATCCATTAAATTTATAAGGAAATTAAAAAAATGCTAATGGACTAAGACAAGCATATGTGGTTCAAATAAGTGGTGTGTGCGCAATGGTGTCTGTTAACCATTAACAGAGGTGTAATTAATAACTACTAGAATGGTGTCTGTTGACCATTAAATTTAGAGTTATTTTATGGTGGTTTTGAACCATTAACTGAAAAGGCGCTGAGAATAAATTGGGGAGTATTTTAAGGTGTAGGTGGACCATTAAATTTAGATTTATTTTATGGTGATATTTAACCATTAACAGGGGTTGTTCTCGTATCGACATTCCCACTACTAGAATGGTGTAGGTGGACCATTAAATTTATATTTATTTTATGGTGATATTTAACCATTAACAGGGGTTGTTCTCGTATCGACATTCCCACTACTAGAATGGTGTGGGTGGACCATTAAATTTAGAGTTATTTTATGGTGGTTTTGAACCATAACTGGGGGTTGTCCTCGTATCAGCATATTATATCTACTACCATTCCATGAGTTTAGCAATGGATTTTGGCCGCGCCTGACGAGCTCGGCGATCTAATTCGTTCCAAAGATGTTCTATAGGGGTGAGGTCAGGGCTCTGGGTGGGCCAGTCCAATCGGCGAACATTGTTATCGGCGTACCACTGCATAGCAGCCCTTGAAACATAGCACCAGGCATTGTCATCCTGTAAGTAACACGGGTCCATTCCGTAAAAACGCCACAATGTTGGAAGCATTTCATGATCCAGAATGTTACAATAGGTCTCTGTGTTCATGCTACCACGGACAAACACCAGCGGTCCTACGCCGAAGACCGTGAAACGCAAGTCAAGTGACGTACTGAATTACCTATCTTCACCGGAGCCCAATTATTTTTTGGTAGATAGTGTATTACAGTTTAGTAAACCCTATCATTCAAAACATAGACTGATTACAAGCGAAGTTGATGCTCCGTATCATAACTCTGTAATACAGTTGGTTGTATGCTAGATTATGGTAAGCGGCTTCTCTTATTTGAATCCGGAGTAATGAGCCTGTGAATTTGTAATTGTCTCATTACTGTTGCATAAATTTCTGGTACGATCTCTAATGACGTTGCTGTTAATGAGCCGTTAAGTCGTACTTATCATTTGATCTTTTAAGAACTCAATTAGTAATTATTTGCACACATTGATATGGATACAGACATACGACATACAAATAGGCCTACTGTTTTCATGGGCGTGAGAGAACGAAATTATGCAGCGTAGTTCATCGCGAACGAAATCGCGGTCGCCTTGACAAACACTTTACTGTGTTATTTTGCCAATAAGACATATTCGCCGCATTGTGAATTTAATTTTGTCGTGTCATGCCAGTCACTATGATGTTAATTCAGAGTGATACCTTGATCTCTAGCTGTTATTTCAGGAATTCTGTAAAGCGTTGAAAGAACATACGAATAGGTATTTGTGGCGGTCCCCTAAAATATTATCGAAGTTGCTATTTCATCTTTAAAAATTTGCCTCAATTGAGAATCACCAGCAATTTTGGTGATTACTGTAATAAACTGCACGCGGAATGGTTAACATCACCAACGGGAAAATGATTTCGTTTAAAACTGTTTCAGGATTTTTTAATTCAGTTTAATGCACATCGAAATGCTTTCCAATCAGGCAACTGCAGAGCCGCTACCAAACGAATCAAATTGAAGTTACATTTTTCATCCATTTACTGGGGGAGGGGGGAATTTTGTGTGCCTAGCTGTTGTATTTAAATTATGAAATTCGTCAGACCCACCTGCAATAACCTCGTAAAGAATAAATAAGATGTTATTTGTATCATTAGACGACTCTTTTAAACTTATGTAAAAAATGATGTGTTTTAAATACATTTATATTCGTTTTATACTGCTCGTATAGGGTCGAGTTCCTATGCCACTGTCCTCAAATAGTTCGAATGTTAATGTCATCTCGGATAATAGATATGTCGCTAACAGATGTTTGAGAAAGATTATGTAGTTGGTGTCAGAATATGGATTCTATCAAACGTTACCACACCGGCACAGGGTATGGGTTTAACTCACATAAACAATTACAACCGAGCGGGTAGCAATTTTCCTGTCTTGCCCAACGACTTCTAACAGCTGGTAAGCACAAACACCAATTGCCTACAAAATTCCATACTTGTTAAGTAGATGAGCAGAACTAAATTTATGGCCATAAAGTTATTTTTTTTAAGAACTAAAATCGTGTTTACACCGCCAGTGTTCACAAAAATATTTTCGCCACAGAAAAAAAAAAAGTGTTTTGTTGCCTGCTGTATTGAACATAAATGATATTTCGCAACAGCTCCCCAGACTTATCATAATCAACAGAGGACAATGTTAGGAAAAAAAGTAACTGTGCTGCTTAGCATTATGGAAAGTTTTGGGTACTCTGACAGTAAAGACATGTATGTTGTTTATTGAGATAAGGTAATAAACGACAATTTTCTTTCGGTTGGAAGCTGTACCGACAAGTGTCCTAGTAAGAGTATTCTCGTAAACTAAAGTTTAGTTTTATTGACATTTGAATAAAAAATCATAAATATCAAGTAGTGTATTTCTTATGCAAAAGCACGTTTTTCTTGTTGGGGAGGGGGAGGAGCAATAAAATTTCGCAAATGCCAGTGTACTTACTGCACATTCACAAATACGAAAATTGGGATGAACTGTACTGTATGGCGGGTTCTGTCATGTTAAGTATGGAATTATTGCCTTTACTATGATGAGTGGCTGTTGACATGGACGTGTACAAATTCATCAGGAATAGGGATATTTCCTAGAAAGCCAATTATGCCTACGTTAAGATCATTAAAATAGCTACCGGATATAATACAGGTAGATTATAATTCTCATACACACTTAATTTTTCAAATTATCACGTTCTCAAAATGTAAAATTTTCGAACTACTTCGCAAACAATAGGTATGCGGATTCTTAATGGCTAATGTGTGTGTGACGTAGTTGTAGATAATCTTATTTAGCCTTCTTAGCTTCGGTATGCGATTGTGTCGTCGACAAGTCAGGTGGATTATACAGAAACGTAGAAATATTTAAGGATTTTTTTGTACAAAATTTATCGCCATTTTTAAACTGATTTTGCTTCAATTTTTGCTGTCTTCATTAATTAATGTTTGAAATACCGGCGTTCCGAAACACCCTTTTAGTACAACATTAGGCAGTGAATTCGCAAGTTACAAATATTTTGTTGAATAATTTCACTCTAAGGAATAACAATTTTGCTGCTCTCTTAATCCCCACATATTTTGATTCGTATAGTTAGTTAGTTCAAATCATTTCCTGCAAACACATACCTCTCAAAAATCCCAAGAAAATTTTAAGAACATTTAATTTCAGTACGGATATTACTTGGTTATCATGTTATTTTGGTGTCCCGATACTTATAATTAGTCCTAAAACTAAGAAACTGGGCTAAGCCTCTGTGGATTAAATTAGCATGATACGGATTTTATTGTTCCAGGATTTTTCATGGTAGGCTTGCGAAGTAGTCCTAAGCAAATACATATAGCCTCAGAATTTCAAAGCAATTCTGAAAGATAACAATATAATTATTTCTATAGTAAAAAAAAAATCTTGTTTTCTAGTAACAAAGTACAAAAGCAGTTCCTCCGTTATAGTGTGCAAGTGCTTGTGAAACATAACTGCGATCTCGCGTTGGTCGTACATGTATACCACCTTTTAATTGAACGTTCCTGTGTTACAAAAATATGCCAGTGCAATTACAATAAGAAACTAATTTATCACCTCAGCCAGTAAGCTTGTGAATCAACTAGTGCCCCGAAGGCAGCGAAGTATCACGACGTCCATGAATTTGATGATTATACTACGTATTTACATCACGTTGAAATTATCTTCGCACACATAACATGTAATTTTGTCGCTAACTGCTGAGTGTTTCTCGTCTCTAGCTACGTTTAGGCACACTTCACGCATTGTTTTTTTCACTTAAAACGTTTGCATGTATCTTTGTGCATTTCTTTGTGTTTTTGCACAGTAGAACTATGAAACATTGTATGGTATCCAGTGAAGGGGCAACAACATTAAAATCCCCCGAAACAACAAAATATAGTAAAATTTCCAAACCCACACGTAACTCGATACTGTGTTTGTATGTAAACAAGGGAAAACAGCATTTTCAGTGACGACGTAGGCACGTTATCATGGCAGTGTCTGTTTTTCCTGGCCCAAATCATAGTATATTCTAAAATGCGTTATCCCTGAGTTACGAACGCATAGAAAACGAATGGATCACAGTGCGAATCTTCAAATTTATCTCTCAATCACATGGTAATCCAAAAAAAAAATAAAATAGGAAGTATCCCAATGTGTGAATAATTGCGAATACAGAGTACCGCGCTTTACTTATTACTCGCTAGAATACCGGTGACTTCATCTGATTGGTTTCAGTGCAAACTGTGTCGTGCAATTTCTATTGTACTCCATATATTACCGTGAAGTGCTTTCGGGAGCTGAAAGGCGTATCTGAGTGCAAGACGAGAAACTTTCTTTCAATTTCTTTGCAACAATTGTAATCCAATTTCCCGAACTCAGTATCGCCCGAAGCGGAGAAATGTATCTTTCTAATACAAGATTCTTCGACGTCTCAGAGGCATTCTCGGCTCATGGAACGAAGTTAAAGGTACTATCGCTCATTAAGTTGCGTCGCTTGCTATCGTCGCGCTAGAACTTTTTCTCGCCTTCTTGTTCGGTGCGGTGGAGCACTATCTGCGGCTCGGATCCCCTCCCTTTTTCTTTCTCGATTCTTCCTCTTCCTACTCCCCTCCCCCTTCGTACGTCACATTTTTTTATGGATGTCAGTTCACTGCATGGTACTAAGGAAAAACAAATATGGCGGCCTCAGTAACAGCCGATGTAAACAACGAATGTTTTCTTTTATGTTTAATATTCACGTTCTTCCACGACTCTCACTTTTTTTGGTCATTATGAATATTTTAATTATAGTCCAGTTTTAAATCTTTTAATCGGTAGGAGCTCTGCGGGATCTTAAGTGACTGCCTCCGCTGTGTTTATATTTTTTTGTGTAAATTTTCATACGTATTTTTAGGGAAATGGAGGCTTTACGGGGCTCGAAAAGCTGCCCTCCTTTCCACCCATTGTGTATCAAATTGAGCACCACAGCCTAGTCATCGCTTTGTGATAGCAATCATAAAGTGTTATGCAAAAAAATACTTTCAAATATTGTGGATTGCAAACCCATGGTTGAAAGCCAATTTTTTCAGAATTGCCATGCCTTATTTTGAAGTAATTGTTGTTAAGAAGGCAATATTACGTGAAGAAAGCAAGAGACCAATTTTGTTGTATTCCTTTATGTCCCGGGATACTGAAATGCTTTAGTGCCAATTTCACAGTGACGTTATTTCAAAATGGTGGACATTTAAAAATGGCCACTGTTGCATTCATAAAACTGGCTGTAGCTCGTTTTCCTTTGTCCGATTTTAATTTCCTTTTTTTTTAAACGGGCAGTTCTTTTGACGCTAGTTAATTTGTTTCCTCGCAAAATTTTTCATAAATCTAACCATTTTCCTGGAAAGCTTGGTAAACTGAAAATCTAAGAACTTTTATTTAACATTTTGTGTCGCTATAAAACAACAAAGCAAAAATCGACAGTAAGTATTTTAATAATAGTGTAAGATAATTTTTAATTTTAATTTAATATCTTACACAAGGATGCTCCTCTTCACTACAGCATCATAATAAGTGAAATAATCTGGGAAAGTGTATGCTTTTATGTGACAAATGTTTCTTATTATACTTTATTTCTTATCTTTAGCCTGTTTTATCATCACGTCAGTTTTTACCTTATGTACATTTTTCACTACACCTGAATGAATTCGTAATATTTTGTAGTTACAGTAAGGAAGACTTGATTGCTTGGGAAAAGGTAGAAATATAAATAGGTATTAACAAAACATGTTTTTTAATGCACCTTATTTTATACTTTTTAGTGGTGTAAAATTGACAATTTAAATACAAATTTTACAAAATTTGGGCGTTCTTTTTATATGTATGACATTTAAGAAAAATTTCGAACAATATTGAAATTATGTGTACTTTAATTATTGTATAAAGTACACTTCATGTAATGTTGTGTAATATATAGTTAATATTTTATTTACATACACATCTTATCACTGTGTAGACACAACAATATATCCAACATGAATCTTTTGTTGTAATTTTGTCACATTAAATGAACATCATCTTCATTTTCATCTTCACTTTCTAATTCGAGTGTTTCACTGCTTACACTGGTTTCACACAAGTCTTCATCTCCAACACAGCTACACATTTCTGTGCAGGGGAGATTATTTGTTGAACACTTGCAACGAACGCTCTGACATTTTGTTTTGGCACAGCTGTCCTTAACAAGCTCGAGCATTGCTAGAGGTGCTGGAGTACTGTTGCAAGTAATAGGGACTAAGTGGCCATCTTCATGCTGCCAACCAAAGTTTGTGGGATTTGGTGAACTTGGGTGTCTTTGGTCGCACCGACACCATTTCATTGTTTGCGAATCTACCCTCAATACAGCGAGTTTCAGTGAAAACCTCGTTGGAGGGAGATTTTCACCTGCCACTTGCTGTTGTGTAAAACGCCACCCCCTCATATGTCCAATTTTAATTATAGTCGTACTGGGCACGTACTCTTTGCACAGCGATCTCGCAATATCTATCATTAGATAATCGGATATTATTTCAGTTTCACCAAGGTTCGCCAATGCATATAGAACATTACTGTCCGCTGCCATGAAGGGCTTCCAGAAACTTAATTTCCGGTTTTTTTTTTTTTTTTTTTTTTTATGTCAGCTCTGGATATTGAGTGTAAGCTCACGAGTGCTTCAGCTTTTAGATTTACTAACTTGCGGTATAGATCAGTACCTCTCTCCACTTCCGGTGATGAAGTTTGTATTTTGTGGGAGTGACGGATACTTGCTCAAAGCAATAACAAGGACACCTGTGTCAGGAGAGAAGATGTCTAATTGTGCTACTACAGCCTATTTTTGCTTCTATGGCATGCATAATAATCTCTCTGTCTGCCTCTTCATGTTTAGGCATACTGCTCACATAAGATTCACATTCATTTGTTCCCTTAGCAACTTGTATCCAAGTAACTACCTGTGCATGCCTAATTTTTTAGAAACTGTTTAATTAACATATCTTGTCTTTTCATGGGAAATGAGTTTTTGATTCGATATTGTGTGAATGACAGCTTCAGGTTGAATTCTGTAATGAGTTGGCTCAATATTACCACTGTGTCTTTCCCTAGTCAAGTGCTTTAGGGAATCCTCGATATACGAGTCAAATATCAAGTGCACGCATTTGTATGCACAATACTTTTTTATTTCTACAGCTGATAAAGTGGTCTGCCAAGTCTGTACAAGTCTTTATCTTAGGTATTTTGTCAAGCGTTTGTAACTCAGCCATGGCTTCAATAATAGCAACATAGCCATAAGTGTTAGGTTACATTGCTTCGACCACATCTGGGTGGCTATCTTCATGCTGGGAGTAGTCCGATAATGACTCTAGTAGTTCCATTAATATGCTCTTCTGAGAGCAGTGTAACATTGTTCCATCAGGAGCAAACGCTGAGCTTGGTACAACAGAAAGTTCATAATTACTTATGGTATCGCACACATTCACCTGAGGACATGATCTGGCCACTATGAGCATTCTTGAAAAAATGTCACTGTCTTGTTTCAGTTCCAAAATGGTATCTTTCATTTTTATTTGAACTGTCTTCACATAGTGTTTGCATATTCTCAGATTAAATTTCGTTATGGGATTCCATAGGTTGACTTGATCAGTAATTATGCACTCCTTTGTGAATTTAGTAAACGGTTCTTGCCCGATGGTTGACATTTTACGCATATCCTCCATGTTCTGAGGCATAACACACATTTTAATTATGTTTACCAGTTAATCTTTACAGTATTTGAATAGGTTCCCAACTCTCTCGTGTTTTTCAAAGTGCTGAAGCATTTTTACTTTGCCTTCCTGAAGTAATGTTTGACAGTTCATGATGTTTAGTCTTATTGTTTGGCTGAAACCCAGCCATTTTCCTAGCTTCTTTTACAAGTCGTGTAAGCTCAGGAGGGCTAAGGAAAAACATGTTCTTGCATTTTCATTAACAGTTATTCCAACAATTCCTCCCATAACTTTCATAGCACTGTTTTCATACTCTAAGGTTTCGTCTGCACCTAAGCTACAAAATGGGACTTGTTTACTACCCAGTTTCCCTTTTCAAATTCTTCCCAAACCTCTGAATCTGTAGTTTTAAGTGTTTCCATTTAAGCTAGTTACCAAGCAATCATGGCCATGTAATTAAAGAGGTGCAATGCAAAGAAATATTTTGTGAAGTCATATAAGAAAGAAAGATGCAGATCCAACTCCCTTGTGCATACTGAGAAGACGACTACTTTGAATGTTGGGTTCATAACTTCATTTGAAGAGTCAAAACATTCTAACTTATTGATAATGTTCTCACAGGTTAGCATAAACACAAGTTCTTTGTGGCCTGTTTTAATGTCCCCATCAATGAACGCTTTAATAAGGACATTCAACTTAGAACATACAACCTACTTCACTTCTGGATACTGATAAAAAAATTCTGCGTGGTACAGAGCAAAAAGAGAGATGAGCATGACTTTATGAGCATCTAATCCTCTACGTACATGTCTACCTTCCAGGATTTGTTTGACAGTTGCAGGGCCATATATGTTGGACTCAACCCACAATATCTGGTATATCTGTTCCATCGATATATTTGCCTATAGTTCTCAGTTGAGCCATAATAATATGCAACTCTCTAGAAAGAAGTTAAAAACAGGTCAAAGATAGAAAATAAAATATAATAAGAAACATTTGTTGCTTAAAAACATACAATCTCCCAGATTATTTCACTTATTATGCTCTTGTAGTGAAGAGCAGCATCCTTGTGTAAGATACAAAATTGAAGCTTATAAAATTGTCTTTCACTTTTATAAAAACACTTATCGTCAATCTCTGCTTTGTTTTTTCATAGTGACGAAAAAAGTAAAATAAAATTCTAAAATTTTTTAATTTTTCAAGTTTTCTGAGAAAATGGTTAGACATATGAAAAATTCTGTAGGGAAATAAATTAAGTAACATTAAAAGAAATATTCGCTGAAAAAATAAAATTAAAAACGGATAAAGCCTTTTTAATGAACTCAACGGTTATTATGGAATGGCCGCCATTTTGAGATTACGTCACTGTGAAAGTGGCACCAAAGCATTTGAGTATCATGGAACATAAAGGAACACAATAAAATTAGTCTCTTGATTTCTTCTCGAAGGAGCGTACGGATATCAATTTTCAACCCTAATGTCCTGGACTACAAGTGACAGACGGAACTAGGTTTCAGAATTGTAACGCTCTAATGCGATTCTTGTTTAGAATGCAAAAATGGATGTTTCTGATCATTCAGAATTGTAACATTTTCCTTTAATATGAAAGTACCTTACTGATGGTGCTATTAATACTATACTGTGTTTTGGTAATATTAGAGAATTGTCGAATTTTTAGAATTACTGTGATGATGGAGTTAATTAATTGTGGTAATGTCATCTAAGGAGAAGTGTTGCAATTCTTGTAATTTTTACTGTCAAATACTTAGTTGTTCTACTCTGCTTAGCTTTGTGTTATTTGTGCTGTGGTACAAAGTACTGACATACCTAAATTCTACTTTGTATTTTTTTTAATGATATAATGATTTTATATCGTGTTCGGATAGATGCGCGTATTTTGAAGTACCAAAGATTAAAAGTAAATAAAATTATAAATTCGAGAACACGCTATTATGCACGGATATTGTTAAGTGGGCTCCGAACCATTTTTTCCCTTTACTCGGTAACATAAACTGTACTATTTGAGTAGTGTGGGCCAGGCCAGTCACTTGTCCGGAATTCTTGCCACGTGGGCTCGACGCCATATCTTGCACGGTCACCAAGAACGCTGAAGCCATTTTGAGTTTTCTCAAAAAATAAAAATAAAGCAAATTACTGTGCAAACAACTTTGATAGTAAAAAATTCTTAATAAATGCTACTGTTGGCCACAAAATTTTCCTTTTGAAAGATATACACGGTTAACTCACGATTTGCTGACTTTGAAGTTGCGAGAGTAGAATCATTATGTTTAATGATCCTCTGCGAACACACGAAATGTGGGCCATTCCGCTTTCAGCTTCGAACTTCATTGTTTATACGGCATTTCCCCTTTCATTCTGCTGAGGCAGTATAAAAAAATTGTCTTCGGAAATTGTTCTATGCTTTTGTCACATAAACAATGGCGGAATCTGAAACTTATAAATAGGTATTCTTTTCGAGGATAAATTTAATCTACGAAGGAAGCATCCACAGCATATTTTTTTTTTTTTTAATGTTGATGTTGAGGGTAGTGACTTTAGGATAGCTGAATAACTTATTTGTGTGAATAGTTCTCTCCAAATAAATGAACAGTTAATATTAATAAAACTTACTACATGCAATTTATAACTCACAACAAAATAGGTTACTTACAAAACAGTCTTCCATCAGCTCACGCGGACATCCCGACAATATCTAAATTCGCTCTTTAAAAAATTGCTTATAGGCTGTTCGCGGTAAAATGAGCACTTTTGAAAGCCCTGTTTAAGATATACTTGTATGTACGTTATGTTTTCTTCCACCTTATGTAAAATTAACATTGTAATAGCTTTCATTACTTTATTCATGCGTCGGTCAGGTGAATGTGCGAATTTTAAAATTTGGTAATTTTTACACTTCGATGCAACGAAAAAAACAAAAAGCGAAAAAAGTAAGGAAAGAAAAACAGAAAGCGACAGAAATTTCAGTCATCACAAATACCTAACCTTATTATTCGAAGCTAAAATTTGGAACTACTTTCCATCCATCGTTACCAGCTTTACTGGGCACATGCCACTCAGTGCGCCCGTTAAAATATATGCAGGTAGGAGCAGTGACTTTTTTCTGAGATAAATTTCAAAAGTGCTCACTTTATCGTGAACAGCCTTTACAAAAAGAAACAGAACTCTGTATTTGGTTTGGCGTTTTACAAATCATTACCGTATTCGAAAGTCTATAAACATTAAATTTATTCAAAGAAGTATGTAATATATATTTACGCATAATTTTCAGCAACGTCGTGAGTAAATTTCAAAGACAGGTACCTGGCATTACTTCAACTGTGAGTTCGCGGTTTTTGTAAGGGCAATGATAATATTTCTTGCATTTTTATACAACTTGTACAATAAACAATGCGTGTGTCTGCCGAACTGGGTTGAATTCATAAAGTGGTTTTTTGTTAACACGCAAGTGATGAGCCCTATGGCGTAGGGCACTTGAAATAGGGAATCCCATTTCTCTTAGCGCCGGCTCTCTCTCTCTCTCTGATAACCTTTACAGTCGTTGCCTATCGACACTTCTGTCAGTCGACGAATAAACAAGGGAGATCGCTGCAAGCTCGCATAACCTATATGCATCTTAGAACTGCACACGCATAAATTTGTTACCCAGGATCCACACCTGGAAACTTGTGACCTTATGGATAGTCTTAATCTGTTCACAGTAAAGTGAGGACTTTTTAAATATACCTTTAAAAATATTCACTTCACTAACTACAGGTATGCTACGTTTAGCACCAAATTAATTAAAATAGTTATGTTACATGTATTTAGATTAATATGTTACCAATACTTGTCACTAACAAATGAATTATTTTATAATTTTACGGAACACCGTTAAATTTGTATACATTGCTTATAAATACTCTTTTACGACATAAAGATATATCACTAAATATATTTTGTATGACAGCATGTCAAAATCATAACTGTTAGTGTTCAATCCATTCAACAAGGATGGCTGAAATGTAATGTCTTGATCAATTTCAATGTTTGCTTAGCAAGGCTCATAATTATAACTACTACAAACCAAAAACGTTCCAAAAATATTATTATTTTGAACAATATTTAAAAGTTATGAAATCATTTCATTTCGTGATTCTAAAGATGCCTTGAAGTTACAATATGAAAAATTTCATCTCGGTGAGTTATCTAATTATTTTTACGACCGAGAAACCCCAAAACTGCTATTTCGACAAGCTATTAGGCCTATGTAAAAAAATGTCTAAAAAAAAATTGTTATGTGTGTAAATAGTTTTCGTAGGTAAAGTCAACAGCATCATTTTGTTCGAATATGAAATAGTTACTACATTTTTCGATTACAAGCACCCTTAACTAATGACTATTAAAGTAAATATGTTAACTTGTGGCTAATGGTGTATGTTTCTTCTTGTCCGATATCCAGACGAGAACAAATATGCATTATTATTATCAACAAATTTACTGTTTTAAAAGTGTCGCGTTTTCCACTTAGAATAAAATGAGACGGTCCATGTTGACTTAATTCATACATACAGAGGAAGGATATAAAATGAGATAAAAATTAAGATCCTTAAGAAGGACATTCAAAAGTGCTCATTTAACTTGTAACAGCCAAATATACCTAGTAACTTCCACCAAGGCGCTCTCTGCCCTGTATCGTTCATGCTCGTTCCGTCTTAGGCCGATGAAAAGCGCTAACATACTTCTGTCTTCATCCCGAATATAAGCGCTCTTTTTTTCAATACTGGATCAGATTCTTTGCGTGTATACTTTGGCATTATGTGCCGGGCTTTTACCAAACTACTTCGCCAATTATGCGCTAAATGCCTGGGAAGTAAATGTCGTTTAATAAAACAATTAATCTTTATTTTTTACCCGTCAGCAATTTTCTAAAAAAAAATAAAAATAAATAAAAAAAAAAAATATAAAAAAAAATCTGGCACATACCAACGTGGTATCAGAGTAAAATACATTCACATAAAAGACCCAGCACTTCTGCTGCAAGGTGTCGTGAATGTATTTTTGAAAATTATCGTATCTTTCTTTGGAACTTACGCCAAATTAAGGAACCTGATATCTATATTTATAAACAACAGCATGTTACAAAATGTTTAAAATGTTCAATCGAAACACCGAGTATTGGCTGAAGTAGGTACTTAACGGCTGATTTTTCTGTAATTTTTGTGCTATAATAAAATATTACAACACGAAAATATAGTCATATAATCTGAGGCATTCAGGCAACGCAGCCATTCTTTTTTTTTTATTGTTCCCGAGACTGTTACCACAGGATGTCTTATTTTCATGCTTCATTTGCATTAAATAAGGTACTTTTAAGATAAATTAGTTCCTTATTTTTCAATGAATAATGCAATGGGGGTGAATAACTAGATGTAGATTTTTGGACATGGCGAATGTCCAAAAATCTCCATCCAGTAATTAGTTCCTTTGTAAGCACAGAGCTGTATATTTTTTATGGTTTCAAAGAGGAAGTATTTGACAGCTTTTAATGTTAAAAATATTTCCTATAAAGGTTACATGCACATGTGCATGCTCAGAAACTGGATGCTACATGCAGTTATGAAGCTATTTTGGGAGGATGGACTTTGCACACTGAATAAGAATGGAATTAACAGGAACTGCGTGTGGGGGAAGAGTCATTTTGCAAGTGAAGCGACCTATACGCATATCAGCTTGGTTCGAAAGTTGCAATTACAATTAACAAGTGCCTGATTGATGCGGCAAATTCGCCATATCGTGGAAATAACGTCGTAATCCTTTCTTCCGCAGGTGGAGCTAAGTCACACCGCAGGAATGTATTCTTCGCATTGGAGTATAGTCGAGTTGAGAGATTTGGGCGGCTCTTAACAACGAAGTCATGAGAGCCGATGTGGGTGAAATGAGGTGATACGGAGCAGCGCCGGAATCCAAGAGTAGTAGAAACAGGAGATCCCCGAAAAAATCCACCGACCAGCGGCATCTTCCGACACGATTCACACTTGTGGAAATCCAGGAGTGACCCGGCCGGGGATTGAACCTGGTTCGCCTTGGTGGGAGGCAAGCAGTCTAACCACTCAGCCACCGCGGCCTTCTTCAAATTGGAATCACTCCTTAAGCGAACTTTTCTTGATGAGTTAGTACGAAAACTTCCGCAGAAACTGTAGAGACTAAACTTTAATGAATCCCCCAATATTTTCACCGATATCTTTACAGAAGTGGTTTCGCATCCACTGATAGCTAAAGAAATTGATCTCAAGTCATATTCAAGTTGTTAAACACACACATGAAAATAAAATCCACAACACTTAGCGGGCTGAGTAATACCTGCTTTGTAAACTCAAAATCTAACAAGTTATTGACGTATTCAACTCAATTCGCAGGTAGTAGTTCAGTCTCACTAGAATTCTCTATTATCGTGAACTAATAATAATAATGTACTACTGCTTTTCGTACACCATAGAATTTTTTATCGACACTCTACCAGCCCATGTCGACATACAGCAACAGACTAGTGTTTCTTTGCGGTGGAATCTTGCGTCTCACGCTAAGGCCAAATTTCCGAGTAACGTTCAGTCCAAATTGAATTGAATATTCCTTGGTTTTGAAGTTTGCCACTTTATTAATGACATGTTCCGCCTACCACAAAATATTATAGCTTTACAAGTCATAACGCTAGTTTCGTTATATTGTGCCCTACATATTCTGCCAGTAATATTGTACGCGCGCAGACAGGAAAGAAACAATTATGTATTAAAAAAAATGAATATTTATACCAAGAATCGAACATCCACATTATTGCGGGCATTTATTATGAATCGAAGAGTAAGTCGAATAACATAAATGCCTTCAGTTGAAAATACTTCCTTTCTGACTTAACCAAATATTGCGTATAATACTGTATAAAACACGCTGTGAGTAGCGGAGAACAAGTGAAAGAGACAATTATTCCATCCCTCACTTTCTCAAATATGTAGCTAAACTGATGGCACGTGAACAGTTCCGAATAGTAAACTATGTCATAATTTACCATTATTGTAAGACTTGATTCTTGCAAATTTTTTAATTCCTGAATTAGCATAAAGCTTTGTATAACTTGCAGTTAATAAATCACTAACTGTACGTGATATATTTTTGACTCGGCCAGGACAAAAATAGCGCTTGTCATTTCTCAAATATTCATACAAAAGGAGTAAACAGCATGATATTAAATGTTCGGCTGCTATAAAATGTTAATTACCACAGTACTGAAAGAAAATCCGACTTAAAAGTTACCAACTTGGGCTGCCCCTTCAGTATTGTTATTTAGCTTTAGTTAGTGTACACTTCCTGGACACAGCATCACTAGTAGCGTCTGTTGTGGGTGGAGGTGAGCAGAACCTCCGGCAGCAAAAGGAGATACTACGAGCTGTTCTGCTAATCTACGCGGACACTCTCCCTAATTATACTCCGAGTGAGTCAAAGAAGGGACCATCATCGTGGCTACTCTTGTTTCTCGTCGCAGAGAGACCGCACCCATCCCACCTCTAAACAAATTAGCAGGATACGTGGAGGTGTTCCAGCTCCAAGGTTATTAATGGACGTCGCACATGACCCGATAAAATCGGATCCGTTTCTGGCATATAAATCGGACAGCAGAGTAATCAATATAGCTCACATAACTTTCGTTTGCATAAAATGTTGTCCCGATATCGAGTTCGGTAATAAAAATATCAGTCCAATCATTCTATGAAATTGTAACAACACTTTATCTGTTGGTATGACGGTGACATTATTCGCTTATGGGAATGAGCAGGCATTATTGTCATCGGGATCCGTTTAACGGACAGGAAAGCAAGTTTAGTTGTCATTCATTCATTTTAACTCCGAGTCGACACATTTTGAAAAATGGCGTCGAGGAAGAGCTATCCTACTTCTGTATGGCCCCAGTTACCCTCTATATGATGAAACCGTAGATGGTTGTAAGCTAATATACGCTGAAGAACTTTATTTCATGAACACGTCGTTTTTTTTTTTTTTTTTTTTTTCCAATGATGATAGAACATTTTCGCTCCACATACCACATTTGCATTTTGCATAGGAACTATTTCTTACTTAATATTACCAACATACCTATTTTCTTCCTGTTTTTATTCATATTTTATAAATACGGTAGAATAATTTATACATGAAGTATAAATAAATATTCAATTTAACCAAAAATAAAGTACTTTTTTGTTTCGTTAATACAAGTACAAAGCGCTTGTGATGCATGATATATTTAGGAAAAAACCAAGCACGTTACACATAGCATAATTTTTCAAAGGTTTAATTCAAAAAGTGTGAATAAACCACAAATAGGCTATATAGAAGTCCTCTTTTAAACATAAGAAGCTAAAACACTTCCTCACATATCACTCAGTCCACATTTGAAAACTCAGTCTTTATAACCAAAGTCATTGCTACTAGAACATCGTACGTGAATATCAACGCTGCAAGCTGGAGCGAGTGTATAGTAAGAGCTGGAATTATCGGTCGTATCGTATTTTCTAGCCTCTCTTGTAAACGAATCACGTGCCATGGGAATATTTGCCGCTGTCAGTTAATCAGATGTAGTAATGAAATAAGCTGTTGCGATTCTCTACGGTTATGTTTTAAAGTTATAAAACACTCAGCCTCCATTTTACATATTGCCTCTCATCTTATAATATTAGTCATTAAATTTTTTTCTGTACTTTGAAATTGAAATAAATTTTTTCGTTCTCCAATTACGCTGTATAAAGAGACGAAAAGCAGATAAATGCCACTTTATTTAGCTGCACATCGAAACGAGAACACCGTGGACGTATAATACGGACTTATTGAATAACTGCTCAGAATAACAAACGCAGGACTTAGTGGACTAATTTTAAGTCATGGTATATTCACGGTTAATTGAGCACTTTTGAAATAAAAATTTGCAAAACAAAATTTTCTGGACACAACTGCACATGTTTTGGACACAATAACAGATATTTTACTAATAAAGGGGCACGCCTATCATTACCTATTTTATGCGCCTGAGGCAGAGAAACGTGAGAACGATAATAATAATATTATTAAAACGTCTTTGTTTTTTTGTGGTGAAGTTAAGGTATTATCACCTTCTCTTACACTTAACCACTTTGCATAGTAAAACATATCACTTATTTTTTGAAAAAATAAAAATAAAACAAGGACACAAAACTTTATGTCTACTATAAACTTAGAGAGAAGCTTATTTGAAATATATAAAAGCGACACACAGAAAATAAAAATAACCTGAATAGTGAACATACGCGATTTCTCTTTACACATACACGCATACACAAAAACCACATACATATATGACATATATTCATATACATATATTTGTACTATTTATAAATATAGACTACAAGACAACTTCGACTATCGAAAATTCTCAAATTGAAATTTATTTTCAAGTTCATTAAAATATTAATAGCCTATTCAAGCTATTGCCACTTTTTTTTTTTTTAATTTAGTGATTGAAATTGTATCTCTTGCTTCCTGGGGTAAACAATTCCAAAGTTTGGTTGAGGTGACTATGAAAGATGAAGCGAAAAATGAGTTGTGTTTTGGTACTAGAAGCTTTGTCTGATCGAAAGAACGACTATTTGATGCATTTGGCAGTAAGAAACGAGACAAAAGGTATCGAGGAAATCCTGTTAAAAAATAATTTATTTAACGAGCAGATCTTGTGCAATGATCGTCGATTTTTTTTAAATCAAGCCATGCTATATAATATGTTTGTATTTGGTGACATGGTATTTATTTTGAATATAAATAATAAGTCGTAGGTACACAGTTGTTTTGTATTCGCTGAAGTCTCTGAGCTAGATCTTCATGTCGGTCACTGAAGACTATATCAGCAAAATCAAGGCGTGAAATTATTAATGATTCTGTTAAGGTTTTCATCAATTTCGCGGGTAAGGGCTACACTGTCACCCCCATCTAGTTCGCTGTCGTCACCAAGTGCTAAGTTCTGAATTCGCTTGCGGTGTTCTCGCTGTGGGGTTGCCGTGGTGTAGCGGTTAGACTACTCGCCTCCCACCTAGGTGAACGGGGTTCGATTCTCGGCGGGATTTTCGCATGTAGGAATCGTGGCGGACGATGCCGTTAGTCAGCGGTTTTCCTCGGAGATCTCCAGTTTCCCTACCCGTTAGTTCCGGTGTTGCTCCATTATCACCTCGCTTCACACTTATCGGCTCTCAAGTCGCCATTGTTAAGAGCCGCCCAAATCTCTCATCTTTCCTCCGATGGCCCGTCGCACATGAGTCGATAAAATAGGACCCGTTTCAGGCACGGATACCGGACACCAAAGCTATCAGTGTAGCTCAAATGTGTATGCGTACATAACTTTCGATTACATAAGAATTTGTCTTGGCATCAGTTTCGGTAAAAAGTCAGTTAAATAATTTTATGAAATCGGGACGACACTTCATCGGTTCGTATGGCGGAGACAATGTTCGCTTATGAGAGTGAGCAGGCTTTCATGTAATCGGGATCCGTTTAACGGACAGGATAGCAGGCTGTGTTGCCATTCAGTTTTACCCCAGCCGTGACTTGAAACGCATCGAAAAATGGAGTCGTGAAAGTGTTATCCTTCTTTCGGATGATCCCAGTTACCCTCTCCATGATGAAACCGAAGATGACTGTGCTCATGCTAGTAGTTGAAGAACTTGTTTTCATGAACATGTAATTTTTCAAGATGGTAGAAAATGTTCGCTCCACATACCACATTTGCAGGATTGGGTGAACCCAGTACCGTCTTTAACGATTTTCAACCGGTATTTCTTCCGCAGGTACCGTAGCCATGATCTATACTGCCCTCTGTTGAACGCAGGAAGCTTGTTGCACTTTCAAACCTACAACGAGAACTAGCCACTGCATGGTACGGACGGTTTAATATGGCAACGTAGCAACGTGCATCTCAAATAAAACCCGTGTGTGTGAAAGTGTGCAGCTCAACCTGATGTGACCCGACAAAACCATCGTGTCGGATGGTAACGAAACTGGCCCGTGCGATCTACCCGTCCGATCACGACACCGACTTGGCTGGATCGGGTCCGACATTTATTAGCTCGCGTGCGATGGGCTAAAGGTCGTTTCCACAAGCACCGGTATCACATATATCCGACGACATGAAAATCAGTGCATTGAAATGGGAGTCTTGCGCACAGTATCCTACAATGTCGGGTCTGTTGAAATCATCGGCTTTTGGAGAGCACAGGAGCCTGTATATTATTGTGTGGTACAACAGGTCTAGGAAAACATATTTCCCATGGAATTACATCACAGGAAATTCGTAAAACTTATAAGAAGTAATAGACAAAGACAGATATTTTTTTTCATATTTTTACTTTTATTTTCAGTCACATCACTTTCAAGTTTTTTATTATATGCATAAATTGTATAGAAGTCTAAAACACACTATATATGTCATATTGAAATCCCTCTTCAAAACGTTTAATGAGTTATTTTTAAAGGGGTTTCAGTTTTTGGTTTTTGTCGCCTGGTTGTTGAAATATTTATGGCAGCACAGAAACGGAAATGATATAACAAATTTTTAAGGCCTTAAAATATCAAAGTTGAATGGAAACGTTCACACCTTGATGTGTATGTGTAACACGTTAGGTTCTATAAAGCATAGTTTGTTTTAAAGGAGGCTCTCTCTCTCTCGTTCTCACTCTCTCGCTCTCTGTGAAATTAAAATAGCATACACACTCTCTCTCTCTCTCTCTCTCTCTCTCTCTCTGACGACGCCGAGACAGGGTATGACAAAAGGCGAGAAATAGTACTAACCTAAAATCACGGCCAAATAATTTACACATGTTCAAAAAGTTTTTACAGTCATAAATAATTATAGCGCTGCCCAAATAACTGCCAAGGTATTAAATATCATTACTTTGTTTTATATATTTCCGTTGTGGTTGAGCAATTATATGTACACACAATGCATTAGCGACAAAAAAAAAACACATGGTAAAACCGACACAATTTGTCAGAAGTCAGTATCTGAATATTTATGTATAAGTTTTATATAAGTTACTTCTATAATTAAAACAGTTAGAATTAATAACTTGGAAATTTTTGCGACACGGTTTTGAACCGGACAGCTAATTCAAATGATGAAACACTTTAAATAAAATATGTATCGTGGTTAGAGAGTGCGAGAGAGCGCCAGCTATATCACAACTTCGTGCTTACTCTCTCTGTGCTCTCGCTCTTGCGCGCTCTCCCCGACGGATTGAGACGACCGGAGAGCGTTTTCTGTGACGTCACCATAACATGTTCGATGTTGGCGAGAGCGAGAGCACGAGAGAGCTCTCTCTGGGCTGATTGAGAAACCGCCTACGTAATATTCATCTCGTTCTCGCTAAGCGCTGGTGTAATGCTGTGATTCTGGAATTGATACCTGTGTACCGCGATTATCCTTAGTTTAGTCTATTCACTGTTACTTTCAATATTTCTGAAGCCCTGCTAAAGTTCTACTTCCAAGATATCCCTCCGCCTCATGCAAACAAAGCTTAATCGTGTCTAGAAAACTATACCAAGGGGACAACGCACCGCAAGCCTAAGCACTCATTGTAATAATGTTTTACATAAGAAATATTTTGACGTAAATACGTCTTTAAATTTGCGACCATGGTGGGAGGCAACCCAGAAAATCTGATGATAACAAAATCAGGAGATATATTTTCGCAATGCAGCTCCGAATACATCGTCTAAATTCAAAATTCAATTACACCACTCGATTGCCAAAGGATCAAAGAATATGTTACGTTGAGTGAGGACTGCGAAGCATTGAGCGCTCCAGGGGGGGGGAGGGGTATTTTGAGTTTGTTTCGCCGCGTCTCATAACTTCCACGTAGTATTATAGCTTTTGACTAGGAGAAGCTACAACGCTCTTTTAAGTTTAAATCGACATATCTCACGTCAAGATCAATCGATTGCGTATACAAAAACATTTGTGTGGCATGGTTAAGGTGAAATTGTACGAGTTTAATGTAAAAAAAATAAGAAAACCTACAATTTCTGCCTATATGCGTCAAAAAGCCAAGTTGAAATACAGAAATCGTTTACGGTTGGAAAGAGCATCTCAAAAGCAATTCAGTGATACCCATAAAACCCCGTATGATCGAGTGAAGCGGTGCCGGGAACGTAAAATAAACATCAAGGTGTCCGAGCGCGTCAACGTAGACGTATTCACGCAGAACAAACGGCCGTGTCCCCAACACAGCCAAACCCAATTTTTACTAGGCATTACCAACACACCAGTTTTCTCACTGTTCCTCGTCATACTAAATATATATTAAATATTGTAATTTGTAGGAGAAATATGAATATAAAATTTCTTCTAACCAAAATAAGGTAATTTTGTTATTTTATGTTAACACAAGTATGAAACGCTTGTGATACACAACATAATTAGAAAATAACCCAAACCATCAAAAAGGGGGGGGGAGGGGGATTTTTAAGGTTGGATTCAAAACTTGTGAACAAACCGTGAATGGATTATATATACGCAGTACGTGCCTCTTGAGCGCTTGCTGGATGTAGGGCAGCCTACGGTGACGCGCCGCGTTGTCTAGCAACGAAGATTCTAGGACGCTGCCTGAATGCAATCAATCTCGACTTTCTCGTTTCTCGGGGAGATTATTTGTCCCGTCTCTTCGCATTTCTGAAACTCGTATCCCCCCCACCCCCCACCCCCTCACCAAGTCCATCCTTCCGTTGTTGATTTCCAAGTTCACGACGAAGGGAAGGTTTACAATAACGTAGGATAATAATGAACCTCTAACATTGGCGTAAGCGGTTAAGATGTAACACCATGCCTAGCTAGTTTAAATAACATTAAAAATAGGCTATTCACGGTAAAGTGAGCACTTTTGAAAGCCCTCTCATTTGGAATTATATTCAATAAATAAGCTCTATTTTAGCCTTAGACGTTAACTTCCGAGAGCGGTGGAATCTAGGCACTGTGTATATTACTTACATGGCAATATTTATTTAAAAATATGGTTAAAGGATAAAAAATGTTTGAAATAAATAAGTAGCTAGGGCTTCAAAAGTGCTCACTTTACCGTGAACAGCCTATAACAGCGTGTAAGTTCATAGAGGCTTTTGGAGCTGGCTCAGTTTAATGAAAGCGTTTAAAATTATGTTTGAAATAATTAAGTAGGAAGGAAAACTTTTCGCGTAATGAACAGACGTTAGCACGTATATGTGTCACTACAAAGTCATTAACAAAAATTCTTCGTCTAGAAGTAAGTCAGCCATTGGCATAACGTAGACCATTAAGGCAATGTATATTTTTGTGTAGACCACAGTAAAAACAAACGTCATATTATATTTTTTGTAAATCGTTCAGCCAGCTATCAGTTGTTATTTTCACATCCAGAGTCTTGACCTAATCTTACCACTACTAAAAGGCGATCAATACAATCATATACCTATTTTTAATCATCTGTGTTTATATATTCAGCGTAGCAACAACTTAAAAACGCTAGAACACTCTTATCAAACTAGATGCAGTTATCAAGGAAAAAGTTCAGACGTAGCTTGTTTCATAAAATTTGTTGAGAAATTGTTCGCCACGATTACTACACTACATAATTCAGCAGCCGTCTGCAATATCTCTGCAATAGCCTCCAATATCGGGTCCAGTCGCGGAATTTCCCGACGATCGACATTCTAGGGACCATTCAGTACATTCCATCCATTCTTTTAGTCAGAGGGGTCCATTGCGCCCTCTTGTCATTGACGCATCTCCTACATTCGTGGGGCCGCGGTGGCTGAACCGTTAGTCTGCCCGGGTTCAATCCCTGGCCGGGTCACTCCCGGATTTTCGCATGTGGGAATCGCGCCGGACGATGCCGCTGGTCGGCGGGTTTTGTCTCAGAGGTCTCCCGTTCGCCCGCTCTTTCATTCCGATGCTGCTCCACACTCACCTCAATAACCCCCATCGGGTCTCAAGACCTCGCTGTTAAGAGCCTCCTAAACATTTTCTTCTTCCTACATTCGTCGGCGACGTTTCCCAGAAGTCGAGTCACTATTCACACGACGTCAAAAATTATAGTCCACCTCTGGATACTATAGTAATTCCTGTTCTCGCATGTTCTTTTAGGTAAGTACGATATTTGTTTACTCCAAGTGACTGGCAGTTGGTGTGTTTCGCTAATTTGTAACTCTGAAAGAAGCAATATTGAAAGCTCATTGAATATATATTCACTGGTTTAAATTACTGATTAAATTTCTGGGTGATGAATCATAAATCTATTTATCCCTTTTAGTATCAACAGAAATAAAACTAAAAAATGCCAAGTCTTGTTGATGGTTTCATATTTATAATAATATTTAAAGCTGGTGTTCTCACTATTCAAACAATTAAAGTATGAGTAACAGCAATTAAATAAAAAAAAAAAGATTCTTAGGAGGAAAAATGTAACTAAGATTGGTGACGCGTCGACAGCAAAATGGACTTGCGTGGATGAGGATACGACTTCGAGTCCCGGTCCAGCCATCGTTATTTTGGTTTTTCATGGCTATACAAAAACACTCCAAGCTAATGCGGGGATGGTTCCTTAATGTAGTCCATGGCTGATTCCTTCTCCGCTTCCAATGCTTAAAGTACTTCGTTCCAGCACTAAGATACGTTATGCCAAAATAAGAAACAAATTTAAGAGCAATTTTTTTCATTTATTCCTAATAGCTTCTTAATAGATAATAGCGGCTTAAATGCGAAACTTACCTGTAACGTACATATGAAATCAGCATACATCCAGGGATTAGCCGTTTCTCGCATTCGGAACATGGTCTCCTGTTGTAGGAGGTAATGTGTCCACCTGTTCATTCCCCTGTTACATCTGCAATACGCAAAAAACTTGCGAAATTTCTAAAGAAAATTGTTTTTCACAATTTTAATTTGTACACATTAGCAGTGCGAACTCTGCGAGAGACAGAATCACATTAAGATATTGTACAATGGTGTGTTTGTGTACACAAGCTACAATTGAGCAACAAGACATCGTGATTTTAAAATCCTGTATGCGGAAAAATTGTATGAATAATCTACTCAAACAGCTTCGCACCGTACGGCCATGTAGCTGAATGATTATTTCGGAACGTGTTGAATAGTAACTATAAATATTTTCTGTTTTACGCCCACAGTGATTCTCCACCGCACGCCACGGCTGCCAGACCAATGAAAGAAACTTGTTCTTGGCTATTATGGAATAGGGGGAAAAAACATCGTAACACCATTCGCACATTACAAAATATCAAGAAATGTAATATTTGTGCACCGTCAAGACTCTGTTAAGTGCAAAAAGTACTGAATCGGAATATAAGGAAGGTGTGAGGGATAGCACGAACTCTATTACGGGACTTCACAGAATTGGATAACTGACTTCACAATTATCAGTCAGAGGTAAGTAGAAGATTTTGAATTTGTGACCTTCGGGTAGTCATTTGGCATAACTGAGAAATGATTTGGCGTAATTCAAATGTAAATCATTCTTTTATAACGTTTACTTCAAGATTTTACCATGCATTAGTTTTCATGTTAACTATTCGCAAATTTATGGTAAAATAACTATAAGCGGACAAAACTTTTCGGCGCACTAGCTGACGAGACAGTTCCGTACGCAACTTATTGCGTACTGAATCTGTCAATGCAGCCTTATTTGTGATATTCATCCATATATTACAAATGTTGCACCAGAATGTTCAACCATTATACTCTATAAAGACCTTAGTTCAGTTAGTTTGTGGCAAAGTTCAATTAAATAAATGCCACTGGCCAGCAAATTAATTGGAATGCGTTACGAACCATTAGCTGGAAGCAATAGGTATAATTTACTGGGAAATATGATAAATAATTGAGATACACTAATAATCGGTGGACTGCCAGCGATAAAAATAAACTTTTTCGCTAGTTCGCAATGAAATTTTCTTAGATTCAAATAATTTGCACTAATTCATCATTACTACGCCCATAATTTGAACTAAAGGCCTAGTGCATCAGGTATAGATGGCTTGTCTCTTGCGGTAAGTGGGCTAACCAACTTGTACTCAGACAAGGGTTTCATCTTTTGTCTAATAACCTTTTCCTTTTAATTAATTTTTTTAGTCGCTATTACTTCCATACCTATGGAACGCTTCAAAATTACTAATTTTTTCCGTCCAGCTACGTCTCGGGTTATCGCAGTGTTTTCTGTTTCTAAGCTAAGTAATATCAAATGCAGGTACTGCAGACATGTTATTAGGAATCTACAGATTAACCTTGTGAACTAATACTTTTAGTCTCAATTCCAGTAATAGGGGTGCAAAGGGGTGCATAGATAACAAAATCTGCATTATCATCACAAATATGTTTTCCATTATGTGAAGATATGTAAACCGTGGTAATTTCGTGATAATTTAGTTTTTTGTAAATTATAAGTAGTTGCACTTGATGTTTACATTGTTTTATTGGCATGTTAAATTAACTCAATATTGCTCTTTAAGAAAACATGGATGAGAATTACATGTAATGGATTAACGTGGTAGCAATTTAGAGTTTGTCTTACATAACACATATGTAGGTCATTTCGTGATATCCTTGGTAATTTCGTGATAATGCCTTGGTAGGTTCGTGATAAATTCTAAACACAGCAAATAATGGGGAAATTTTAATAAAATATTGCGATTATTATTATGATAACGTAGTAAAGTTTACACACGAATTCACAAGCAAAAATATAATTCTTAAATGCTATTTTATACACATTATATATTATTAGTTAGACTTTTACCCTACTGAATAACTGGTATGCAGTATAAATTACATCTGTTTTTTTCCCATTGCATAAAATATTTGAACTCAGTCTGAGTCAGAGCCAGCATGGCATCTATCACACATAGACACATTGTCGTCTTCATGAAATGATGGTTGGCAGTTTGTGTGGTACCATGCCAAACAAAAACTGCACTCTACCCATTTGGCTCCATTTTTCCTCCGGACATCATTGTTGTAACTCTTGCCGCATAAAGCACAATCCCAGTCATCGTCTTTCTTAGGCCTACATTTGGTTCTGGAAGGAATGTCTCGTATGCCTGTAATGATAATTATTTTACTATGAAGATTTTAACAATCACCTTTTAAAAACTACTTACAATAGGCCAAGGTTATCTTAAGTCTACTGAAAAGATTTGGAATCTTACCTCTGCTTCTTTTGGTGCTTTGATGGCTCTCAGGTGAGGTCAGGCATTTGGTCCTACCATCTCTTTTCCTGCAATTTCCCCGTTTGTTGGTACTTTCGAACACTGGAACTTTGAGAAATTCTTCAGTAGGGCTCTTGTGCCTAGGTCTATCTGTATGCCCATCAGTTGTAGACACACTACTTTTTTTCTGTCAGTTTAGAGGTTGATATGGCGTTATCTGTTACTGCTGAAGGATTGAAAGGGTAGATACCCGTCTTCCTGAAGCTAGAGATGATTGTTTCTGGGCTGAAGGCAGAGTAGATTTCTGGTTTCATCAGCCGATGGTAATCACTTCTGTTAGGTTTCTGACCTGGACTCTGAATCATATGGTTGCTCAGAGACTTTCCCCATGCTTGCTTGATAGGACGGTAAACACCCACATCCAGAGGTTGCAACAGGTGGGTGGTATGTGAAGGAAAAGTCAAAAGGAACACCTCACTCGCCTTTGCTAGGTTGATAACACCCTCTGAAACATGAGATGCATAGAAGTCCATAAGGAAGATAACTGGCCTTGCTGGTGGAATAGAAACAATGAAGTAGTTGAACCACTCTATGAATATTTCGCTGTTCATCCAGCCCTTTGCAGACCGTTTTATTAATGTCCCTGACAACTTATCCTTATGAAGGTCAACAGACATACGAATTCCTTTTGAAAATTACTACAGGTTAAATCCAGTGATCAGTGGCATTGATACGTGCAAGCATAGTGTGATTTTCCCCACGATCTGCATATAATTTTTATATGCATACTTGTTTCCAATGGCTGTGACGATTTTAGATGACTTCGCCACGTAGGAGAGACCTGTCTCGTCAGAGTTCCAGATCAGATCTGGATGGTTTCAATCCCCAGTTTTACGAGCAGGTCTTTCAGTTTACCGTAGAAGTCATTCAAAATTGTTCGGTTGGCCATGGATGAACTATAGGAAGCAATGTTTTCGGGAACTCTCAGACAAAGACCATATCGATTCTTAAAGTCTTTCCACCACCATTCTCCTGTAGCTTCTTCTTCCTTGTTGAAGGGATTGTTCTTTTCAGATGCATTCCTATCGGCTAACTTATACGCAAGCTTTCGAATTCGTATTACTGTCAGTCCAAAACCTAACTCCTACATACTAATGATGTACTTAACTATTCGTTATTCCTGTTCTTCACTAAGAGCAAATGGTTTTCCAAGCTTGGGCAAACATTGCTCCACAACCTCTTCATCTTCATTTCTTCTGAGAAAATCTTTCAAGGCCGACCAAGGTACATTACATTTTTTTGATGATTTATAAACAGAGTACTTTGCCTCTCTAACTAGTTTTGCAGCAGTTAATAGGTCCCTGCTTTCGTGTTGGCGGTATTTCATCGACATCCAAATAAAAACAAACAAAAACATGAAAAATTATCATTTATAATTTTGTGATACCTTGGTAATTTCGTGATAACTTGGTAATTTCGTGATACCTTATTTACGGTGGGTAACAGGCTAAAAATGGACATTTATATTCTTATGACAACCACCATTTTTTTTTTAATATATATTACATCTTTCAGAGCATTAAAAATTACTTCATTAAAACTGATGCTAAGAGATTCACAAAATGTCGTCCATAAACATAAGATTTTCTACACATTTGCTAAGAGGTTTTAAAAACGAATTGTACTAACAAAATGATTTCAACACTTTAGTAAAATACCTTAATACATTAAGTTTCGATTACATTGTATGTTAAATGCTTATCTCTTTCCAGCATATTATAATTAATTCATAAAACACATCACAGAAACATTATCATAAACTACACAAACATTTGCTTTTAACAGCACAAATATGTTGCTGAACTCGTCGCGGCAGTAAATGGAAGCTCGGTGTAAAAATTTGTCAGAAAAGTGGCGTCTTCTGCTATCTGTGGGCAAAATATGGAGCTAAAACAACCGTTGGTTTTTTTCACGGTAGCTCAGTTAATATCTATCACGAAATTACCACTATCACGAAATTACCAAGGTTCACTCTAGCTTCGATTTTTCCCCCTCATGAAATAAATAACGTTACTCTTTTTGTTTAGATTTATGCACCATCAAATTTATATTTACTCTTAACTTCGTAATTTTGTGTGGCATTTCAAAGTGACTCAGCTAATTAAATATTTTATCATAAAATTTACTCAGTTTCAAAACTGATTTTACAGCTAATTGCCAGAGTGCTCGGTGAGGGTACTGGTGCTTTGAATTTGTTTCTGATTTTAAGTCTCGTGTCATCGTTAAATGTTTTGTAGTTAGCTTAACTTCGGGCATATTTCATAGACAGCGAGATTATAAACTTAAGGAGTTGTGATGAGGAGAAGAAACTTGTTTGACAGTTTGTGAAGTGCAAAGTTTGATGGCATATCCGTACGGAATTCGGCTGTAGTAAAGGATGTTTCTCCGCAGTTAGCGAAATTTACGACACTCGGGTCTTTCAGCTCAGACTACCAGGCCTGTTTTCGCGTAAGCTGCGTCACGTCGACATTGTTTTATGGCGAGGAGTTAACCACTATTCTACCTGGACAGACTTGAGTGTTACATATTTCCTTGTCGGAAATACCAAATTCGAACTATGAACCTGCCAGAGATGAAATGTCTATAAGACTTTAATACATATAACCTACTTAATCTCTTGAATACATTAAAAGCATTTCGCTTTCAAATCTTTCTCCGTTTGGAGATTGGAGCTCCTGGATTTCCCTAAATCTGTGGAACAGACCCAGACTGACTTATTCCTTAGTTGAGAATGTACAATATTGCTTATTCACTCTACTCAGTGGTTCTGTTACACGCCTATCTGAATTAGGTTGATTCACTCACCTCCTTTGACAAATACTCATGAAGAAAATCTCTGCTTCAAACAGCAATTCGCCAGAAATACCATGTGGAACTAAACGGTCAGCTACAACACTGTAATTAGCTACGTAACATTTCACCTTTGGTTGTTGAATTCGTTGGTCTCGGTGGTCTTATAATTTAAACCCTCTTCTAAAATACTTCTTCTTTCTTCCTAGTTTTGTAAAGTACGTTTACAAATAGTTATTTTAAGTCTCGGTAGGTAGGCAAGGCTTAGCGTATCGTCGGCAGCGAGGACATCCCAGACGAACGTAGGTCTCGCAAACTGAGTTTACAGAAACAAACTCCACTTGTTGTTGCTCGGCACTACTATCTCACAACGTCAACAATTCAGTGAGTAGTATGACCTATGATCATTATTTAGTTTCCAAGTAGTTTTATAGGCTGTTCACGGTAAACTGAGCTCTTTTTGAAAGCCCTGCTTAAGATCTCCTTGTATATACGTTATGTGTTCTTCTGCCGTATGTACGATTAACATTACAATGGGCTTCATCACTTTATTCATGTGTCGGTCAATTGAAACTGCGAAATTACTAGGAAAGAAAATATTGTACAAATCTGCACATTTTTACACTTCAATGCGTTAAATAATACAGAAAGCGAGAGAAACGATTTAATTTATCACACATTTACCTAACACTTTTTTTCCGACACTAATATATGGAACTACTTTCCCCTCCATCATTACCAACTTTACTGGACGCATGTCACTCATTGCGCCCGTTAGAATATATGTATATACACACACACAGGTAGGGGCAGTGACTTTTTTCTAAAGTTGATCTCAAAAGTGCTCAGTTTTTCGTGGAAAACCTTTGCCTGCGTGTCCACGTTTGTTCTTAGCGGACACTGGCATCACGAATCGCTGAATGTTGTTTTTCACAATTAATTTGTGGTGCCTGATCAACTATTATGTCTAATGAAGCAAAACACTGTGTTTTAAATATATACATGGCTACTTCCTAGCGATTACTAATGAAATCATTTCCTTGAAGTAAATTGAGCAAATAATGTCACATGACAGTCGTAATAATATCAAAGTGTTCACAAGTGGTTTGTCCCTGACGTTTACTTATAAAGTGCAAAGGAATCGAACGTCTTGATAACATGCAGTCAAATTTGATGCGGACGAGTCTTGGTCATGGGCGGCATGGTTACTCAAGTACACGAGTGGAGACGCTGCTCTCTAGCATGTGAAGTATAGGTAATCGCTGTCGTCGGCAGTCGCTTTGGCGCATCTGAATGAGCTGTTACTCACTGTGTATTTTTCGTTACGAGAAATACATTAAACACCGCACAAAACGGTACACAGTGGAACAGCGCGTGTTTAGTGCACGCACGTGCTGAAAAACTGTTTCGATAAAGTACTTTCAAAGACAATGAATTGCGCAGTTTGAAGTTGGGGAATCATAGGCAAAACCTTTCGCTCAATTTACGTTGGAGAAACTGGAAGTCACGGGCTTAATTTTGGATTCCGACGAAGAAGTAGTTACATCAAAGACTACCAGATGGCGAAGTGAAAAACAGACCGCTGGCCCAAATAAGTCCTCGTGTAAACTAAACAATCATTACTTTCTCTTGCAATCTGTGTGTATACGTACGATAATACTGGACTACGCGTTGTTCTTGAACAAGGCGTGGTTTCATCTAAGTGGCATGTCAATTCCCTGGATAACCGTGATTTGATTATCAGAAAACCTACACGGTGCATCAGACTTCGTTACTCTCTGTGGCCGCGGTTACACGGGAAGCCGAACTACTTCACCTTAACAAGTTTCAGCTATTAAAGAGGTTACATTACCTTTGAACGAGCTCTGTTCGCAGTTGTTTCTCGTTCAAAGTGAACAGTTTTCATAAGTAGTTTCGAACTACTTCGCTTATCTGGTGCACTCGTATTGGCTGCTTCCAAGTAAATAAGCAGTGTAATAAATATTGCTGAATTTGGCGGGAATTCCTACACTTGTTGAATTAACTTAAAATTAAGGTTAAATATACTAATACCCACTCATTATGCCATTACAGTAAAAGTATAGGTTTCGTAATAATTAAAAAGATCAATAGTGATAAATTTTGGAGGCTATTATAATTAAATATCGTACATTTTAAGTTCCGTGTTTGTTGAGGTTGGAATTTCCATTGATTTCATTCTGCTTTGGGTGTGCAGCCGCGAAAACACGTTCGGTTTTTAAACTTATTCAGACATCGCTACCGAATGTATTTAGCTGAATGTGTTCAACAGCACTCGTGTAACCGCAGTCTGTGTTGCAGCGCTGCATTATTTACCACATATTCTTCCATACATTCGTGAATACCGCGGTCTACATGGAAATATCAGTTGTGTGATAAGGATCACTGTACACGCTGTTTGAAGCGTTATAGAGTCAAGTGCTACACCTGTAATGCTTGCAGGGAGGAAATGATTCCTTCTTTGCATACTGTGTCGTTTCTAGGAACTTGGCCACCTAAGTCGCTTGACCACATCTTTGGAGCATGCTGAAAGGCAACGTGTATTGCAAGAAGCCACGAACTATGATGAGAATCTTACCGCAGGACAACTCCCGATGTGTTGTTTAATACATTCCTCAACGTGCAGCAGAGTGTTCGGGCATGCTTTAGCAGCTAATGGCGACCGCTTTCTAATGCGTCTCTGAAGTCGTCAATTCTTTTCATAGATCAAGGTGTATCCTCGTGAAATTTCACTGCATTACATTCATTAGTTCGGACATTTCAAGAGCGAGTGACATCGTACCCTATCGTTGCTGTATTGAATCGCCGGATGCAGCTCCCGTTAACCTTACGGTAAATTACATTAGATGTATAAAGTTGCAGCTGTGATATCAGTAGTGGAAGTATTAATAGTGTTCTTAACATAATCGATCCACAGCTGCAAGCTTGTAGTTGACTTACTTCTATCAGATGTTTTTTTTTTACTCTTTAGGCTTGCATAGAAAATAAAAGTAAGTTATAACTGTAACGCAGTTGCAGCGTCTGAAAATTTTCTGTTCATTTTTACCATATTTTATCTCGAAAAAATTTTAAAACTCAGTTTGCTGTGCAGTAACTTACACAAAAAAAAAACAGCAGTCCTGCCATCTACTATAGTTCTTTCAGTATGAGACATAGGCCATGATAACGTTGAATTATTTTTTTGTAAATAATTCTGGTGGTCTCCGTTCATGAAATATAAACGTTCAATTAACCCAATGAAAACGGCAGCCACAATGAAGTTTCCCGAACTGTACGATGCGAAACGACTACAGATCACTGCTGCTGCCCGCAGTACTGTCAATAACACTCCGTTCCGCCCATTAACGATGTAGCCCCTGGTGTGCGTCGGGAATTGTGAATAGTGGCAGCGGCGGCAGCTGAACTTCAGTAGCAAGGGAGGGGATGTCATGTGCACGATATACAAAGCCCACGCAGTTTTCCTCCACTTCTTCACTTCTGTTCCCCCCCTTCAAAACGGAAACGAAAGAAAATTTCCACGCCTGATTTTACGTGCAAAATATTTACCTCTATTTTCATAAATCATTTACACAAACAGGATTTTCTTGGAAGCAGAAGATGTTCCCAAGACCTGTATGAAAGGCGATTAAAAAAAATAGTAACAAACATACACTGTGATCAAAATGCAGTTTTTCTTAATGTGTAAACGCGAAACAAAAATCTGTGTTAAAATATTCTGCACATTACGCTTAACATGTCCAGTAATTGAAACGCAGAACAAATGACTTTCCATATTGCCGTTTTTTTATATTGCTGCAATGCGCGCAGCTAACAAAACTAACCGATCGTAAAATGAAATTCACACAATAAAATAATCCGCATTTCATTTATTGACGCATTAATAAAAACGAGCGCTGTTTACCGTACTTACCATCTATTGATAATTGGCGGTCTTTCTTCTAGGTTTGTTTTCCACCAGGTCCACGGTTTTAATGGTGAAATTGGTTGGAGTAAAACATTCCATTGAGATCGTGTATTCCACACGCATTTAATACATTAAAATGTTATCGCGTAAGTTACAAATTCAGGATGATACACGAGGACTCATCTTCACTCACTGGACCTATTCTGAGTCAAATATGTCATATAAATGTGGGTACTATTGCCAAAATTTACAGAGTAATTCGAAAAATTTGAAAAATGACTAATAAAGTAATAAGCCTTACAGAAATAAACACAGTGATGAATTATCATGGTCGTTTTGTTTACATTTGAGCATCACAATGGCGTCTAACAAGTACAAAAGATGTTCAAAAATGTTTCATCTACTTCCATACACTTGGCAGCACACTTATAAACCACATGTTTTGCTCTATGCACTGTACCCGGCAGACGTCTGTACTTTTACTGAGCGCAGTGAAGCTGGGTAAGCGAAACAAGGGGGAACGACATGCGCGCGCAGGTCTGGCTGTGCTATCGGCTATTTCACAAACATCAGTTACGGCACGCTCAGTTAAATGTAAGGTAATGGAGGGCGAAGGACGTTTGCAGAGGTACAGGAAAGTTATCCTCAGTGTTACAAAAGTGCACTTGCCCATGATATTCATATACGACCACTTATCATAAAAATTATGTAACTGAAATACGATACTACTTAGATTGTACACTCGGTGCAATTTCGCGTCGATTCATTTATGTGTACATTTTAACAAAGTATATCTACACAGTAATTGTCGGCCAATGAATTTCTTTTGAAACTATAGAAACGTTTTATATCTTTACTAGCAATCCGGCATCGCCTCGCTCAGGTTTTATGGAGTTATGAAAATACATAGCTATATATTTGTGACTACCCGTGACTACCTGCGACAAGCTGTGACTACCTGCTACTACTTACGACTACCATGACTACCTACAACTACTTGCGATTACCTGCGACAACTTGCGACTACATGCAAACATATAATATTAGGAATATTAAGATCCGCTGAGCCACTGTGGCCCCACTTTATATATTTTTATCTACTGAGTCACTGCGGCCCCACTTGAGATTGTTCTAGCCATTGCGTTCCCACTTGTGATCGCTCTAGCCAATGGGCCACTGCGGCCATACTTGAGATCTCTCTATCTATGCACTGGGACAACTGAGGCCCCACGTGAGATCTTGCTATCCACTAAGCGCTAAGCCTTAGAACGTGTAAATTACAGTTCCTTATGTACCACTCGTATCTCTCTCGTGTGGCGAACTAAATTAAATGTTAAACGCATAGGAAGCGTAAGCAGAAATTTTTCTTGTCTTACCTAAAATACCGGTTTCGCTGTCAAGAAGTTTGCTGTCTTAACCCACGGAACTCATACAGGTTCCCGGGCAAAAATATAAACTTTACCGGGCCTGCGACACGCACCGCAGCCCGCTTATCGGTAGAAATCAAGATGGCTAAACCCTAAACTAGCGGCTAAAGGTGAAGTTTCCATGGTCAGTCAAACACGATATGGCTACCCCAACGAGGATGACCTCATCATCTCGTTACTATGGCAACTGTCAACAAGATTACTCAGGTGTACGGCCACTTGACAAAAATGCCAATATTACATAACTTATAACGTTGCAGACATGTAGAAATTATCATACACAATGAAATATCTTACAAATATATTATGGTAACTGAAAATAAAATGAGAATCATTTTTCTTGTGTCAAAAATGATATGTAAATTATTAAATATTATCTGTTGCTCAAACGCTGTATGCTAATTAGTATGTATTGCTGTACATGCATAACGTCTCAAAAACTCAGGCGTTACAGCCATAAAGGGATCAACAACTCTCATGCTGTTAAATTATTGCAGCTATTATTTTTTTCACCGCCAAAGCACTGTAAAAAGTAACAAATTAACGTGTTTTGTAAAGGTGTGATTTTGAAGTGTCTTAAAACCTATTTAGATAAGCCAACTGTCCACTCCCATGCCATTTTTATAGACTGGCAGTTAGCATATTATTACTGTTAATCTGCGTAGTGATAAACCTAAAAATTACTATGAGATGTTATCCAACACTAACGGCGGTTGGAAAATCCCAGCGTGTAATATTTATGAAACTGTAAAGCTACAGTAAACAAAAAACGAAACTGTTTCCAACCGAAGAGAGGGACTCAATAACACTGTGGATTACATTTTGTGACACCCGACTTTTTGTTCACCGTCATGTTTTAAAGCCAACTTCAGTTTATTTTTGTCGACATTCGTCCTGCCGTGAAATATTAGCAGCTGTATTAACCAGTAAAACGAAAAATAATAATTTCCCTACGGAGCCATTGCTAAAGGGGTGCCCAACCTTTGAAACACGGTGGGCCATTTAAGTGGTTTGGTATCTGGATTCTGTTCCACATAAATAAGAAAAAGTTGTTTTTTAATACGTTAACTCATTTTTTAGATAACATAGCAACAACTGGGGATTTGCGTTGTGTTACAATTTTTAAGTAGGTTTCATAAAAAAAATTATCATTATATTATAATAGTACATTTTGCCCTTTCTTCTTTTGCACAGTTTGTTGGTAAACGACTAAAAACCAGAAGTTGTTGATATTAGTAACTACTTTCCTCTTTATAGTTGCCAACTGTTTTGATGACCATACATTGCAGGTTGGCCTTGATATATTGTTGACAGAGATATCATTCGATGTGGTATCAGAACACAAGCAATAATAGTGAAACAATAACAAACACACGCGTGCCTTACCACGGACTCGAACCAGAATCCCTTATACAGTAAGCTGGCATTCAACTAACTTCTTTACGTAGGTAGGACTAGGAGCATCAACTTCGGTTGTAATCAGTCTACTGTTTTGGTAGCGAGCGTTTAATAATCTGAAATAATTACAGGACATTCATTTTGAGAGACGTAGTTTTAAACGTATAGCTGTTAGTTACAGAATTTACATAAAATATAAACTTGAGTGTGAAGCTAAAGAAAGTAACTCGAATGCTAAAAACCTTCAATTTTCAGAAAATATCGGAAAACGGGTCTACTCAAAGAATTCCCATACCTAAATGTTCTGCCTCGGGGAAACATTCTCATTTAATTTTCAACGTGAAGTATTTATTGTTAAAACACTCCAGAGAAAATTTATCACAAGAATATGAATCCCGAATTTCTAGGGCAAGTACACAGTAAAAAGATAACTAAATATTACATGAAATGTTTCACTTCTTCTGTAGGCTATAAAGTGGAGATAAGGAAGGGTAAAAATAATGGCCAGAGTTGGAAAATGTTTGTGTTACAGGTTTCGTCTTGAAAATTTATTTGAAGAATGAATGCAGTCTTCTTTAAAAACAAGTCAGCCACAATAGCAATGAAACATTCTTGCTATTGTGACGAGCTGTTCGTCACCAGTTTTATTTTTATGTACCTGGTTTTTTTTTTAAGTTGGTAGTTCGTTAACTGTGTTGCTCACTAGGGTAAATTTTTTTTGCTATTTTGCTATGCATGGGTGCTATATATTTATTATTCCTAATTAGCGGATTTATTAATCAGTACTTTGTGTTTGCCAAAGTATAAGAGTTATAGAAATAGATGTTTTATGTTTTAATCCGTTTAATATTTATGAAGTTTTTATGTAACTTCTTTGTTTGCGGGAGCTGCCGTTTGAGGAAGCTAGTAGTGAGTGTGAGGCGGTGCGGTTGGTCTGACGCGGAGAGATGTGTTAGCTACCACCGCGACAGGATTTAATCTGACGCTGTTCCGACAATATGTTGTTGCAATGTGTGCGGAGTTTTCGGCGGCGAATATGAAGAGTTACGAATATGCCACTTCCGCGGTAGGTCGCGGAATATGAATGGTCTAACTAAAAACTGCGAGGAGGCTTGTGCCGTTTCCGGTGATGTGGCGGCTTCGGGGTCCCCCCCCCCCCCATAAGGCAATGATTGAAATTTGGTCTGGCGACCTATTTTCTTGAACAGATTATTTCTTTCCTGGATGGATTTTTCGCGATGTGCTGGGCACGTAGTATAGTTGGAATACTAGGAAGAACAATCGTCGGGCCTGGCTTGCTGTTGGTTAGGCCAGGGCGAGTGTACGAAATCAGCTGACCGGGAAAGCAGAGCGAGGTGGCCGACGGCGCGGATTGTTGGCTGGTATTGGGCCGCCGTCTTCCCGCCGAAAGTCACGTCGTTTTCGTCGGAGGGTGACGGATGCTCCGTTTAAGAAAGTATTGTCTCTGTGCTATGGTTTTTACGCCCGATTGTCACTTGGGTGGTTTCCTTGAAGCTCACTTACAGATCTACAATATTACGTTTTTGATAATCGCTTTAGCGCCGTAACAAACTTCGGCACCTCCTGCTTGCTCTAAACGTTGATTGTGACTGTAACGTAGTATATTGCTTATTGGCACGTGAAAGAGGAATATTTTTCACACGTACAGCTTACTATAAAAACGTGTGCTGTTAGTCGTAACTGTCGTACGCAAATGGCGTTTTATATGAAATTGTATAAACTATTTTGCGCATGTGTCATTTTTAATTAAAGGTATCAGTGTGTATGGAAGACGTTTTAAAGTATTTTTATGAAGATGGTTGTAAACTTGCGTGGGAATAAATAAAACTGTTTTTACCATTATTGAGATTATCAATGTTGCATACTACCTTTAGCTACATGGAATTAAATATTGAATATAGCTGCCACAGTAAAATGTATGAAGTAATATGTGTTCAACTCAAATAGTGTCGTGCCAAATACAAAAAAAAAATCCAACCGAGGGTCCCCTTTATTTCTGGGCTAGTGTTCTGTATTTTGTTTAGTCAATAAGGTTGAGAGAGGTGGAGTTAACTAACCCGAAGCCATAGATGTACAGGTGACTTACTACAAATTTCGCGGATATACATAAGCCGGACAGGTACATGAAGGCGAGACACGACTAGTTGAGCGAATCCGCGAGTCCTTAGCTGGCCGAGACGTGGCCTACCAAGCCAGCATAAAGAAGGCATGTGGCTGAACTGTTCACGGTAAACTGAGCACTTTTGAAAGTCTTGCTTAAGATCTACTTCTGTGCACGTTGTGTATTCTCTCGCCTTATTTGTAATTACATTGCCCTGGGCCTCATCACTTTATTCATGCGTCAGTCAGGTAAAACTATTAAATTATTAGAAAAGTAAATATTTTTCAAAACTGCTCTTGTTTTTATACTTTGATATATTAGAAAAAACAGAAAGCGAGAGAAATAGTTTAAGTTATGAAAAATGATCACCTAACACTTTTTATGTGACTTTAAGATATGGAACTACTTTCCATCCATCGTTACCAACTTTACTGGGCGCATGTCACTCAGTACGCGCGTTAAAATAAATGTAGGCAGGGGCAGTGACTTTTTTCTAAGGTTTATTTCAAAAGTGCTCACTTTATGGTGGACAGTTTTAGATTCCCCGCGTCGCGCTGGCTCGCACAGAAAGGCAATGTGCGATGACACTCACTTGCTACAATCCAACTTCCAACGTTTATGAAGCCCCGCGATAGTTCTACTTCCAGACTATTCCTTCGCCTCATGCAAACAAAGCATAACCACGTCTAGAAAATTACGCCAAAGGGACGACACGATGCATTTATCCGCACACTATTTGATAAATTTGCATAAGAACTATATCTTACTAGGCATTACCAACACACCTATTTTCTCACAGTTTTTATTAATATTAATTTTAAATGAAAAATTATAACTTATGGGGGAAAATACTTAAAATTTCTGTCTAGCAAAAAATAAGCTACTTTTATGTTAACAGGGGTATAAAACGCTTGTGAAACATGACATATTTATAAAACAAACACGTCATACATGGGGTGATTTCTCAAAGGTTTGATTCAAAATGTTTGAAGATACCGTAACTATACTATACAGAATGCTACCAACTAATGATTGTATAGGTGCTCATAAATTATGAGAGATGTAGTGGGCTGGGCTTGGACAAAATGTGATTCAGCCCCTTGCGCCTTAAGCAAATATGGGTGTGTCCAAGAGGCACGCTGTAATGACCTGCATATGTACTAATTTTTAATTGTTGTCTTTGTGACCTATTCATTATTCTCATATGACAATACGCATAAGAGCATGATGATCTGTACGCTACTTATTAAGTAATACCGAAACTTATTAATACCGAAACTGTTCACAGGTGCCCGATGGATCTGTGTTTCGCCGAGGATCTGTGTTTCGCCGAACTCTCCTCATTACTCCTCACAAAAGTTTCCACTGGTTAGCCACAGGCGGAAATTCTTCCTCGATGTATTCGCAGCCAGCAATGTTGGGACGTGATAGTTGTTTATGTATAAAACCCTGAGATTATTGTTTATCCATAGAGGGAGTCAGTAGAGAAATACGCCTTCCTCCTTGTACCAGAAATGCATGAATTTGGTCATAAATTTCGCAGATATTACTCCTCAAATATTTGGATGAATACGTGTATGAAAACAAAAGACATTCTACCTTGTTATTAGCCAGATTGAGTCATTTCACTTTTCAAGTTATGAAATGTAGTGTTTCGCAATTGAGTTTTCCATAAATATTTTAGACAATAACTGTGGAATGTGGTTTTCATAGTATAGGGCATATATAATTTTTACTCATCTTTTGCGTATATATCACCATTTTAAACTTAAAAATAAAAAAAATTCTGGGGGGGGGGACCTTTGGATCATAATTTAATATATTATTTAGCTTTGTGGCACCATTTAAAGATGGATTTTGTGCATATCTGGGGCATTTTTTCAATATTACCCAATATTTCCTGCCATATTTCCTCTTGAACAAGTTTTTATAATGCTTGGGGGACGAATAGTTATACCAGGCGCTAAGCGAGTAAGCATGGAAAATTCATGTTACATGATAGTAGCTAGCCCAGTAGCTGGATGGATGCACAGATTACCATATGGCACAGAAAATATGAATGCCAGTCTTCGAACTGGTAACCATGTACGACCTCTTTCTATCCTGAACCTCAAAGACGCGTATGACCTGTAATGGTGGAGGATATGATTAAATACGATTGGTGAAAGACAATGCCTACTTTGGGAAAACCCAAAACTAATGTACCAATATCAAGACGACAATTCCCAACCGTTGGGGCCTTTAAGATGAAAGTCAACTATAGTTCACACTAATTTATCGAAGAAAACTTGTTTGTGTTTTCCCGTGGTTGTAAAATGATAGCTGTTTAACACAATCAGAATAATCAGTACAAAGTAATCAATCCCGGTACTGTTCATAAATCCTGAAAAATACTGTTTATATATTGGAAAATAATTAATTTTAGGCTTGATGTGTTTCTTTACCAAGGCTTTATGAGATGTGGCATATTTTTCTTTATCAATTTCAATGAATACTTCAGTAATCACATACTTTTTTATTTCCATCGATTAGCGAGATAATATGAGGCAAAAATGTGTTTTAAATTGTAGACATTTCAGGTAATGACAATATAATGACCAATGCTAGACACGTAAATGGGTATTCTTGCTACGAAATAAGTCATAAATTCAAATATCCTATCCAAAGTAATGAGGTTACCTAAATAAGGACTAGTGATAAGGCATAACAATAAATCCTAGATAAATGACGTAGCGTTACTGTAATCTCTACTGGAATTAGCATCGAAAGAGTAAGACACAAAAATTAGAATTTTATGCTCTAAAATAGGCTGATAACCTAATCATTTCAACCTTACTCCCAACCAGTTTGTAACCAGTACTCTAATTGACGAAAGCAACGTTAATTCAGATGAAATTTCATTGCAAATATTTCTCCATTCATTCCTGAAAAATAATCAGTTCCACGACATGAGAAAACAACACACAAACATACATATACTTTATATCTTCATTTTATCAAATTAAGTCCTCTTTCCGAAACAAATAATGTGCTGGTAGATCTCTGTCATTGCCATGTATGTCAGGCTCTCTGTTTGCTGACCGTGTTATTTTATTTTAGTTATGGAACAAAAATATGTTAACGTAAGAATTCTTGATTACTTCAGTAATTAATCTGATTCCTAGTCACTCTCAATATAATTGTCATAGCAAATAATTATGTTAAAAATAATTTCATCAAACGTTATAATTAATTTAACACAAAATGATAGCATAAATTCGATAACATTTAAGGAAATGTCTGCAACACTTGTTTTCTGCAAACGATTTAGTTCAACAAATTTTTAAAAAGTGTGTAATATATTTTAAATCTCTGTTTATACTGCTTAGGAATAAATTCTTGGATTTCCTTTGCCTAATGCCTCTGAGCTTTCTATGTAAACGGTCGAAAATTAATTTAATGGTAAAATGGAAGCTAGTTTACAGCCACCTTAAGAATCTTGAAAAAAAAAAGTTCTAAATTTCTATTGTTTCATAAAGTGTAACAAACTTTATTTGTTTAGATTACGGATGCATTGTATAAAACTATGTGCTCCAAAGTAAATTATGTATCTGAATATTTCAGATGCTGAGGATTCACATCTATATTGTGGAGTGCGATCTTATAAGTTAGGACTTCCTTCATATAAATACGTAAAGTCGTAAACTCACAACGTGTGCTGCTATAACAGCCAAAAGGAATTTATTTGTGCAATATTAATTTCCAAAAATAATACGCATAATCACCAAATCATCTACATCAGAAATGCTAAATTGCAGCAGTCGTCGTTGCTAAATAATTTTTGAAGTACATATATACATGTCATCCTCCATTTTCATGTCATTAGCACATTTTTTTTTATTTTTCTGCATTTTTTAAATTTATATTTACTTTATTCTAATTTTCTCATTTCCATTCTAACTAAACAAATATGTTTTTCTCTAATTTTTCGTACCCATGATCTTCGTCTCCTACTTCTTGAATATCGGCTTAGTCTCCATCTCACTCTTCTCTATATCTACGGTTACATTCCAACGTTTTGCAAGTACTTCCCTTTTTCCTCTGAATCTCTTCATGCCAGAACCTTATCGCATTAAATTTACATTGCCAGTGTTAACTAATTTCTTTATTCATTTAATTTTGCCGAGAAGAAAAATTATTTTTCCAAGCATTATACCGTCTGGTTGTTTATTTGTTCATGCAGCAGAATAAAGTGGCAAAGGCCTAAACTGCTTGTTAGAAACTGTGTCCCATAATGAGAAAAAGCCAATAAAATTTACAATCATTTTTATCAAAGTTTATCAAATTTACAAAAAAAAAATCAAATTATCGATCCTTCATAAACACTGTATTATATTGGGAAAATATTTCGCTTCTCATTGTGTAACAGCTAGTACTCATAATATTTTATAGTATATACACTAATAACCGTTTATATCATTGCACCTACCAACGCAACTTATTTTTGAAGGCTATCTGCTGTTTGGTAAGAAAATCTACGCTACACACAAACTACACTATGTCCTGTACTTGGAAAATTGTATGGTTTCCTACGCAATAAACTGCTTGCTATTTTGTTGTAAACTTCTGTGACCAGAATTGTACCTCATCGAGAAAACTGAACCCTTCCTCTCACGTATTTAATTATGTGGCAGCCAAAATAATTTCTCAGAACAAATATTAAGTTTTTTTTCGCGTGTTTATCAGTTTAACGGGGCGCAATTAACAACTCTTTAAAAATATTTAGGCCTTTGCGCAACTGATATTTTTACCAGAACAACTTCAAGTACTACTTTCTAATATATAGGCCTACGTGTTCTCTGTAAATGGTTTTAAGAACTCGACACAGCCAATTAATTCAAACATACTTTAAACGTAGGATAGTTTTTTTTTTTTTTTTGCTCGGCAGAACTGTAAATATATAAAACAAGACCAAAACATTTAAGCTCATTACTGTTATTAAAAGGGGTGAAAAAGTTTTTATTATTTGTTTTATTATAGGTTGAAAACTCAGATAGAGGAATTTTATCTTTAAGAAAATTTCTGTGGATGTTTTTGTAACAAGATATATTTTAAACAGTTCGACACGGGTCCTGCTTTACACACTGACGTGTGTGTTGTTTACATTTGTAAGCAATATTATTAATATTATCACAGAAAAATTGCGTGTATAGTAACAGTTGTGCTTCCGAAGTGAGTAACTATGTGCTCAGTATACTTTTAACTGTTATAAAACGTGTAAATAAGACTAGTTAAACATAAATAAATGATGTGTTTCCGAGGTGTAAGTTTGACTCTTTGCCAAAGGCGACTGTGCACTGACTGATAACTATGTGCTTCTTGTAGATTAAAAAACTGCTACCAGTATCACTGGACAGAAAATAAATCAACATGTTATGTGGTACGCGATTTTTCACCCTTAAAACTTGCTAGAATTTTTAATTAAAATTTTTAATATGCTTTCAGTCAAAGTGATGAAGAGAACTAGGAATATTTTCTATTAGTTATCTGTGGATATACTACCTCCAACTTTCTGTCCTTTGTTTTCAAGTTTGTGTTTGCAAATGCGTTACGCATTAAGATTGAAATAGTATTTCGTTCGGTGGTTGTCATGTTTGCTCTTCATGTAACGCCAGATTGCAAATCAAATGAAAATATTCAATTCACGGTTTTTCTGATTCGCAAAACGCATCAATAGCTCCACACTGTTAATTATGGAATCCGAAATGTTACAATCATGTAAATCAACTGATCCCAACATTTTTCATATTTCGTGTGAAATATTATTCATTTGTATGTGTTATTTTTAAGCATTTAACTCATTGTATCATCTTCAAGTAATTGTGTTGAATGCCAGATAATCAGCATGCGGCTGTAACTGAAGTTTCTGGCACGCTGAAAGGCGGTCCAGAAATAATATTAACTTGCAATGTGCCAGTAGAGGATGACAGTTGTGTTTAACGTTGCGTATGACAAAGCCGGCCAATTAAGTGCGGATATTGAGTCGTGTATCTATTAATTAAAAACTGCATTTCCAATAGTATATGCTTACAAAAATATTTTTGATTTTTTTTTTCTCCCAAATATTAGTTTTGTTTTATATTCATAATTCATAACTATAAAAAGTAACTTTTAAAATGAAAATGGCTCAGGTAAGCGTTCCCACATTATTATACGTTTGAAAATCTCGGCCTACGACATATTAAATAACATAAGTACATCACTAAACACAGCACATTGATATACATAAAGAGTTAAACTGCTTGTTTGCCTTTCGAGTGGCTACGATCACGCATAGCGAAAAGCACTTACCTAAGCACAGTTATAGCAACAAGGCGACTTCAACTTGGTTTAACTTTCCTTGTTACTACCACTGCGCGTCAGTATTCAGTCAATCAGAAGCTCCCACACTTGTACTGCGGTATCAAAAGAAAAACTTATTTAATAACCAAGAAAGTGTGTATGTTAACTTCATTCCTAGGGCATATATATTATTTTGTTTATTTATGGATAATAGCAACTCCGGGAACTTTTTTAACTTTTTTAAGTGACGCCAATAGTATAAATTTAAATGAAAATTATTCTTAATTTTGAAAACGTCTCAGATTAATCGAAAATATTTATTTTTCCAAAAAAAAAAAAAAAACTGATATCAAATATACAGAACTTAATTTCTTTGGTACTAAATGTAGCAACATAAAAAAAACTAATATTATTATCGTTATATCAGTTGTAGCCAGGCCACTGTGGTTATGTTGTGTGTTGTGTATGCTTATCGCTATAACTGTGAGTCTGTTATAGGCTGTTCACGGTAAAATGAGCGTTTTTGAAAGCCCTGATTAATATCTACTTGTACACACGTTGTGTATTCCTCCACCTTATGCAAAATTAACATTGATATGGGTTTCGTCACTTTATTCATCCGTAGGTCAAGTGAAACTGTGAAATAATTAAGAAGTAAACACTTTACATATCTACTCATTTTTCCACTTCGATGCATTAAAAAAACAGAAAGCGAAAGAAATAATTTTTAGCTATCAGAAATGGTTGCCTAACACTTTTTATTCGATGTTAAAATATTGAAACTACTTTCCATCTATCATTTTCAACATGTACGAATGTCACTTAGTGCGCCTGTTAAAATATATGCATGCAGGGCAGTAACTTTTTTCTAAGGTTCATTTCTAAAGTGCTCACTTTATCGTGAACAGCCTTTAGTCATATGTAGAGCCACGACTATTTCGCGAACTCGTTCGGAGACGAGGTAGACTCCAAACACGTGTTAATTTCTCCTATTGTTCTGATTGGAAGCCAGTTATTTAGACACGGCCCGTTTAACCGCGAGCCTCTAATAAGAAGGGAGCAGTAGTGCGAGTGAGTGTTTAGCAGTCCTGTACAGAGGCCTCAGTTGATTACAGCGACGAATAAGCAAACTATAATGTCTCGAGTATATAGAGGATTGTCCAGCTTAGCTTTCTGTCAATTCAAACTGCGAAATGCTCCGGGCTCTAGTTATATGTCAATTGTAGCCCGGCCCTTACCGGCTGCAGGCTTCCGGCCGGTAAGTAAGTTATCAGGCGCTGAGAGGCGAACGTTCTTCCGACACGATGCTGGCCAGGGTCGCCATTTTGCTGGCGTGTGTTGCTGGAGTTCGCGGAATAATATTCTGAGTCTACCTCTGTAGTCTTAAACAGTATGTCGTCATACCCCGCCACCTAAAACAACACTCATAGCAGCAGCCACCACGACTGCCTTCCCACTGTCATAACGCGGACGGAGGTCTTTACAAACCGTGCTTGTCTGGCGATTCTCACGGCGTGTTTGTTCACGCCACAGCACGTCTGACTCGCATTCTGGAAGTCATATGTTCCGTTCCAGCTGACTGCACTCGAGCAGAAAATACACTGAACAGTGTCAAATGAGAAGTTGGTACCAGAGGCGTGATGTGGAATCTCAAATTGTCATCAGACATGTTATGGTATTATTGGTGCTTGATACGAGAACGCCGGAGAGAGAAATAACTTTCTGAGTTGGGTGAAATTATTATAGAACTACCTTCCTCTTCGAGGAAGTAAGCTGTTGAGTTGAGTATGCAGGATTACAAATTATAACGATTGAAGATGTAAAATGATGAATCGGGTGGAGGTATCATGCATCGGAGCCACCCCGGTTGTCGAGGCGACCTTGACGACGATGTTATTGACACAATTGCCCGTTTTACCCCTCAAGTGTACTTGAATTCAGTCGCCCTTATAATGGTTTCCTGTCAGACTTGAGTGATTTTCACACATTTTCGTTTTGTACATAAAGTACTTTAAAAGTCACATCTTCCAGCTTTCCCAGTTATAAAAATTATATATTTAATAATATCTGCTTTTTCTTCTCCTACTCTTCTCAAAAATCGTTGTTAGAGTAACTGACGACTGACCGCTGCGCGAAGAACGACTTTAATAGACGAATGTTCTTTAAAGTATTAAGTTACAGCCTATTTGTCTTGTACTGAAATTAATCAGACGGATATTAAACGAATCTTCCGTTAAATAATTTTTAATATCACAAAGGGAACAATCTTCATATAAATATGACAGCAGATGTCTAAAAATATTTATTCACGAATCCTCGTAATTAGAGATAAGTGGCGACTACAATTCCAATTGCATTTTCTTTCACTGGATATCGATTAATTCAAGAATAAATAATTCCTAGGTTATGAGTTACGAATTGTGCCTGAAAGCAATTTCTCATTATTATGAGTGGCATTATACTTCCCCCCTTCTCTAAGAAAATATTTACCGTGACATTAGAGGTACGGACGATGAAATCCATTAACTACATTTTCCCTTACTTTTTCCATCATCTAGAGAATAACTAGGTCATCTCCTCGAGGGAAAGAACGACGTCATTAAGCTGACGCTTCCAAGTTTTCTCCTACACCTTGCTAAGATTAGAAAGGTAATTAAAAATGGCTTGAAACTAAATACTCGATAGAAACGGCCACACCTAGTAGTTGTCAAATTTATCCGTGCATATGCTTGCTGGATAGACAACACATTCGCCAGTAGTAATAAATGTACTGTTTCAAAAATGTATAGTTGGTATTATGCCTGAGAATGGATGTTCATAAGGAATATCTGGCACTTTGAAAATTGACTCACTTCTGACCATGAAAAGGCCCGATACTGGGAGCGAAGATGCGGTCATTTGTTATAACGGGTTTACTTTTTTACTGAGCCTTGCACTAAGTACAGAACTCTGCGTGAAGAAAAATTGTGCAATTTACAGAAAAAAACTACCCCTCATAAAGCTGCACAGGTTGCCACTATGGATAATATAATGCCTTACCTACTCAGAGATGAAAGGTAAAGGTATCAGTAACCAGGACTTCGAGTTCAAGTCCCGTGTCCGACAGAGTTAAATGCAACAATGTCTTAAACAGTCACAGGGGGTATTATCCTAAGAGTCCCGTATCTGGGGAGTGTGTAGGCCACTTTATTTGCTCCACCTCATACAATCGTACAAAGAATACGATATGGTAAAAAGAGGGTGGCACACTTAAAATTGGAAATTTGTTTTGACTTTGCCATGCACTGACGTGAAGCCAACAACACATATTTCACGATAGTATCCACAGTATGCTCCAGAATTCTGCCGATAACTGTGTCTATTCAACTGAAATGGGAAAATAAGTGGTCCAGTGGTTGTTTCCCGACAATGTTGGCTCAGAAGTTAAGAGAAAAGATGTGCCGATGACGGCGTTCAGTCACTGTGAATAAGATGATCCCCACCCCTCCCCCAAACAACTAAAAAACCAATGCTTCATTGACAGCCCTTGAAAATAGCGTAATCTCGTCAGTTCACATATTATGGGAAGTCAGGCTCAGAAGCGCAGTGGTGCTAAGTACAGCAAGCGAAATCTACTCGTTATGGGAAATCGGATGTTTTCGTTACTTGCATCCGTTGAAGTTTGTATGAGCAAGGGAAGTGTTTCCTAGGGTGGAGGTAATGCCAAATACTATAAAAGACAATACAGGACAGAACTCTCTACCAACAGCATAAAATAAAGTGAGATTAGGTATAGTGGTGATCCTAGTAGTGCGGTGTGACGATTGAGCATATTTCGTAGCACTATTTTCAGGCAGGACAACATTTTAATTTAAAATTAAAATTTCTTATACTTTCTATACACAATTTAATCCGCACGAAGTCAAAATAACGCCACACCGTATGGCGGTATAGCCGTCGGTTGTTCTCGCAAAAGATCAAAGCTGTCAGCTGTCCTTATTGTCTTTTTGCTACGTCCTTGAACTCAAAGGCGCAGCAAAATTGCATTTCCAGAAAATAGTAAAATTTCCAACAGATTTAGAAGAAACCCTCATTGAACAGGGCACATAAAGTGCAATATATATTGAGAGCGTATGATATGAACAAAGAACATATGAAATATGATTTGAGTTTTTTCTTTTATTCATTCTTTTTTTATACAATGTTTTCATTGCACTTAGTTTCAAACGAATTCAGAAAATTGCATACAGTACTTTATTTTAAAAATTGGCCAGATTTTTTTCACAGTGTCAATTAAAATGTTCCCTTCTTTATTTAAGAAAAACCTGGATACAAAAAATTGAGTTTGCCTCAGGCCTTTTACATTTATAAACATTATTTCAGCCAATGTATATAATTTATTATGCCAACGTAAATGCAAAAGAGTGAAACAGTTATAAATAATGGCCAGACTAAATACGTATTATTTTGGCCCACAAAGAAAATTGTTAGTTATATGCAATAACAAATATAATGTTTCCTCAAAATTTATTGGATTTTTTAAGAACCCACGATTGAGATTATCTGGCCTTTAAAATACAATTGCCATTTATGGCATCAATAACTGTTTGAACTATTTTAATTTCCAAAATTAATTATTCCACAAAAATTATATCGATTGTGTACCCAAACTTACAGGTTATGACTAGCCTTAAAAATGAATTTGGTTGTCTAATATTAAAACTTAACATAGCCAACAGAGTCCAGCCACAAAAGTCTCTTTATTTGATAATGTTAATTCCGACATTTTAAATATTTAGCTAATTCCTTATTAAATGGATACTTGATATAAGTTAATGAACTATTTATATAGCCGAACAGCGGCCAAAAGTTTTGGAGAACTAGAATTCATTTTTATTTTACTAAATTCTATTTAAATTTGGAACTTCTCAGAGCACATACTAGAAATTACTGGCCGTGTGGCCGAACAAAGACCAAGATCCGAGAAAACTGCACATTAGTTTTTTAATTTACACAGAGGCCATGAAGATATATATTTTCATTAGCTCCAGGGAAAACATTTAAAGGTCCTTTAAAAAAACATATTCTAAAAGTTTTTGGCAGGTAACTTTGATCTGCAAAACACATAATCAATACTGTTAATAATCATAAAAATTAATATAATATTCAAAAAGGAATTAAACTATTAATAAAACACAGATACATACCTCAAAACAAGGTAAGCACATAAAGGAGTAATTATGTTCGTTAAGTTGGTGGATCAAATGTTTATGTTGGCCAACATGTTTGCACTTGTGCATGTGTTGCATGTAACAGGATGTTGTTATCGGTTGCGATAGTGCATTGCGCTTGGTTGTAACCGGAAGTTGTTTACAGCCAGGGGGGAGTGGTGGCTTACTGGGGCCCAGAAATGCATCCTGTGATAAGGCCCCAGCACATAGTGGCAGCGAATAGAGATACTGAGAGATGCCGCGGAGTTTCCTATTCGCATGTTAAATGCCGAGCGAGTAGGTTAAAGTAGTAGGTGCGGGCTGATTCTGAACTTTTCTGTTTTCAGTTGTTTGTGTTCTTTCATCCTGACGTGAATCGGAGGCAAATTCGTTCTTCTGGTTATCACCCGAGGAAGGTTTATAGTAATATTGTGTTTTTTACTAAGGATGTCAATAAAGATGATAGGTCTTGGACAGTTAAGATCCTTGATATAGAAGAGAGTTATATTTTATTGTCTTTTTTGTACCATTTTGGTCTTCAAGGAATAACTGCTAAAGCTGGTAGTGGTTTGTTGGAAATGTGTTTCTTCAGAAGGTCTCATGTCGAGAAGGAGCCTGCACCAAAGGATATTATTGAGATTAATCCAAACAGGATAATCTGTTGGAAGATTTTTCCAGTACATGAGGGCAAGGCAGACAATACTGTTGTAATTGGTGTTTTTGGTAATGCATCTATGTATTCACATAAGAAGATGAAGATGGAACTTGGTGATCAGATTTGGTTGTATCGGAAATTAGTTGGTACTACTGGCGACATGCATATTCTTGGTCGTGTGGAATTGTTTTTCAACTTTAACACAATAGGTTGTTCGCTGTAATGCCCCAACCTGTGAGTAATTACATCAGAAAATTCAGTTTGCAACTGCAATAATTTATTACCCTGACCACTCTCCTGAGTCTAGACAGACTGAACCAAAATCTTATGATATCCAAAATTCTTTGAAGTTACAACAACAGGATGCGATCTAGAAAAAGTAAACCACAATTCTCCATGACTTACATCAAGAGTAGCCTGGGTTTTTCCAAGAAAATCAACTCCCAGCATTAAATCATGACTAAGTTCAGGTAATATTCTAAATTGAAACTTCCATGTGAAATTATCTATTCTAATTTTGAAAATGGCTATCCCTTTTGAACTGATCAATCCCCCGTTCGCTAAAGAAAACCCTAACTCTTCCCCTCTGCTTATCTGAATAATCCCTTTAGGCATATTGGCAAACAAGAAATTACAAAAGTTTTGGGTAATAAGTGAGCACGTAGCCCCAGAGTCCAACAGTACAGCCCTCACCTGATCTGCTATATTTACTGGGATGTAAAGCAGTCCATACCTGCGTTCGTAACTTCATATATTTACTGAAGGTTCTCCTACAACCTTATCCTTAAAGGAACAATGAGTTTTTATGCGATCCTTCTATTTACAAAGAAAACAGGTGTAATCCTGAAAACAATATTTTTTACCCAGAGTTCCCTTGATTATATTGGGTTTGAGAAAACCAAGAGTGGGTTTTGGGTTTTGTTTTTTGAACTCATCATTAGGTGTTATGTTCAAAGTAGATTTCCGATGAGAACTGTCTTTAGCCAAGTGATTTTGCTTACCACATATGAAACAAAACTTAGGGGAGCTAGAATTATTAGGTTTGCTTACATATTTCTCTGGGTATTTTACCCCACAACTCTCTCTTTCCATCGAACAATCACACATAGTTCGCTCTACCTCTATGACCAAATCCGAAAGTTTTACTAAAGTATCAGGCTTTGTAGAAAATGTGAAAATTCTACTGTAACAAGGGTGAAGATAGTGGAAAATAATCTGGGTGAAACATTCCTCTGTGCAACGAAAACCTAATACATTCACAACTCCTAATATTTCCTTAATAAAATCCTGCATAGATTGTCCTGGCAATTGCTTTCTTTCCAAAAGTTTCAACCCAAAATTTGTGATTGCTACTTCACTCGATACTGCCTGAAGGCATGCTTTTATAAGTTTCAGTTTTTCTTTTATTCATTCTTTTTTATATACGATGTTTTCACTACACTCAGTTTATAAATTTAGAGAATAGCATACAGCAATTTATTTTCAAAACTGACTAGATGTTTTCACTTTGTCAATTAAAAAGTTCCATACCTCATTTAAGGAAAACCTGGATACAAAGAATTGAGTTTGCCTCAGGCCTTTACATTTACAAACATTACTTTGGCCAATGTATATATTTTATTATGCCAATGTTATTGCAAAGAGTGCACCAGTTATAAATAATGGCGACCACTTTTTTACCACTCGCGGCAGTTTACATGGGACACTAATTAAATAATCTTATTGATGGTTCAAAAATAGAGAATAAATTTGTTATAGTTTTCTCGTTCCCAAGCAATAAACGAGTAGAGTTAAATTTTAGATTATCGGATTCTAGCTAGCAGTGCACGTAATTTCATCTGAAAACAGACAACTTTCTGGAGATGCAAAAGTGGTGCGACGCAGGTTCCATGTTATAAATCCCCTGGACCTGTGTAAATAAATCCACAGTTTCCAAAATAACTGAGTCGTATAAAGTTATTTATGTTACTCCATAACCCCGTTACTAGTAAAGCACAAACCTGTGGAATTTTAATATTGAATCAATAAATCATTGCATAACTAAGTTAATCTGCTCGCAGTAATACCCACGAGAATATCTATGCATGCTCACTGCTTTTTCAGCATAGGCCATGTCTGAATTGACCAATTTCGTTATTTCGTTATTTTGTAAATTCATGATTTGGTAGGTATAAATTCGGACGTTGTCGACAGACATTTGTTTAGCACTCGTGGCGACACATTATTACATTAAGAGTGCAGAATATTTTTATCTAAATTTAATGCTTAAAACAGACGCCATATTTCTCTAGTCATCACTTGAACAGTACGAATTCGTTAATAAATATAAAAAATTAATAAATTATGCAATAACTATTTTTAAGAAAAAATTTTGCGGCATCTATATATATAAAGCGCAACACTTACTTGCTGTTTCAAAACATGCCTAGTGTATTTTATTTACAGTACAGTAATTTGTTTAAAAAGTCATTTTATTTACGCATTCGTGCATGTGTTTTAAAGTAAAGACAAACATGGTGCTGATTTTGTTATTTTGTATTTTTGCTAACACCACTAGATATCAAATGCGAAATATTAAATTACCAAATGCGTCACAATTTTGGTATACAAAATCGCGTCATGTGATCATTTTGTCAACAAAATCTGCCAATTCGGACACCGCCTTAGTTAACCCCCCCCCCCCCCAACACACATTTTCTCACCCTCACATTAACGACGCATGACTTGTCTTTTCGTCTCGCCCAGCAGTAGAGGTTGGGAGAGGAGGCGGCCCGTTTCTCGCACCGGTGGGGTTGATCTTGATGTCTTGACGAATTCCTGGAGAGAGCTTTTCATCTCGTGAATAACCCGGAGACGTCCTTTTATCGGAGTGACTGGTGGTGTGAAGGATAAACTGGAAAGAACCACCTTGGTTGTCAATACTGTTTTGAACCTCCAGGTGGCAGTGCGTCAGCTGCATACAGTGAACAGTGGTTGAGTGCGGCTGAACTTAGGGACACATTTATGGCAGAGTTGTGAGCAGTGTGTGTGAAGTAAGGCATCTAGCTCCAGCGACCGTCTTGTGAAGGACGGTTCTGGGGATATCTGAGAGTGATCCTAGACAGGTTCATCCATAGCAGAGTACAGATAGTGTTGGGTGTCTGTACTGCAGTTGTAGTGTACCAGAAAATTTTACCATGCAATTTCTATCAACGAGTTTATCTTAATCCCCTAATTGATTATTATTTTAAGGGAAGTAACCTATTTTGTCGTAGGTACTTTTGTTACGCTTCTTCCAAGAGTGCACCAAAGTAAGTAACAACCAGTTACACTTTGTAAATCAATTTTGCATACATTTATTTCACAAAAATGTGAATGAAATAAAATTTCGAGTGAACTACTCTGATCAATTAGAATAAAATCTTCACATCATCATGAACATCCTATGCCATGATACGTGTAATACTATGTAAACAACTTGAATACTTCATCAATTATAAAACCGTTAGGTTCCTTCGATTTATCTCACATTAATGCAATGGATGAGTCACGCGATTCATCGACTTTCCCATGCTTGGACTGGGTGATTTAAAATTTGAAAATTAATCTAACCGAAAAGGGGGGCGGAGGTAGTTCGAAACACTTAAGATGATTTTCTTTCATGTTTCTCTAGTTTAAAATACTCCCCAATTTCGCCTTGCACGACTCATCCCTTGTACAGTCACTGCCAATAACTAAGGATAGTAAAATTTTGCGAAATCATTTCAGGTCAAGGTAGATTGCAAACGCGTTTACACTGAAGTCACCTTTACAATTGGATCACAGTTTATGATGTACGTCCTGGACGACTCTTGAGACAATAGCAGATTTGCAAGGGAACAAGAAGCGAATCCCATTTTGCCAGGTGTGGAGTAATGCTAGGGCAGCGGCTAAAGAACCAACATTTGAGACTCGAATGTACAAAGGATTGTGCAGTCTAGCCTACAAGTCATTGAACTCGCGAGATTGCCCTATCTCTACCAATAACACACAACAATTTATTCGTGTCGACATTTTGTCAATGAGATATCACGGAAATTTTACGCGACGCCATGCGAGATCATAAAATACCTGAGAGCTTCCATCTTCCGATAATAATGGCGCCACAAAGCGATTCTATATCAGTCTAACGCGCCTACCGAAATTCCATCTTGATGATAAGCACTAACCAGTACTTAGGTTGGAAATGCAAATCTACAGTTGTCAATTCAACGTTCTTAATAATAAATATACCGCTGGTGATAGTCCAGAACCAGATATTCCACAATTAACGTCTATTTCTAGCGATTTTCTCTCAGTGCACATAGGTTTTCACACAGTTTAATGGATCGCCCTCCAGAATATAACCGAAGCAGTGCTTATTGTAACCTAATTCCCGGGCACTAGTAAAAAATAATTTTAATCAGATAGCGGTATTTTCTAGACAATTGCCGTAGTGGATAGCCGATTCAAAAACGTATTTGAGAAGCTAATAAAAATAACCTCGGCGTACTGTTGACTTTTGCAATGGTTCTTTTGCTTATCGTAGAGGACATGTGTGGTTGGTTTTCAGTCATATTTATATATTTATATACCTAAGTACAATTTAAAACATAACTTGGTCTGTCATTTCTTCAAGCACTCCAACATAAACTTCGACTGTCAGTTCTTCATGCACTCCCACATACTATAGCAATCACTAAAAAATTTATAAAAACAATTTCACTACAGTTTAATTACTTCAAAATACTTACTAAAAGTTGTTAATTTTTTTATAAAAAGTCATTGCCACTTACGAGCACAATATCGTTTGATTTTTGATTAACGTAACACATTAAATATATTTTATTATATATGTCCATAAACGCAGTCGAGCTCGAGTGATTAAAACGTAATTGTTCCCCATGACTCGCTTATATTAATTTAGTTGACGTTCCTATTATTCGTATATAATCATTAAAATGAGGGAATCGGACATTTTCCTTTGTATTTCTTTCTTATGATTAAGTTTCAAAGTATCGTCATACGCACACAAGAGAAGTGGACAATTCGACAAGGGATCGTAAATTTTTATGCGAATGTCGCTGTGATATCTTTTTCAAAAAACACCAGGTGAAGCGTGGATTATTAAAGACACTTTAATGCACACATCGAAGACCTCAGCATGCGTGTAGGGCGAAAGCGTTGCCGTGGTGAACATCGTTTTCATTATGTCCGTTTCTCCCATGTGGGAGGTGCACATGAGTGTGCGCATATGGCGTGGCACGTTATCCCGTTGGTTCTCCAAAGCGGTCTGTTGTCGCAGACACCAATACTCCAGGACCGTCGGGTGTATGATGGTAGCAGTGGCGTGAGGTGAACTGCTGCAGGTTAAGCTGGCGTTAGTTGTGTACTGTACCCTGTTGCTTGCTAGTTTACACTTCAACCAGTAAAACGTAGCTCGACAGCTGACGCCACAGGACGTGTGTAATGGGTCCCTTGCTGCTCGCTTGTGAGTGGTCGGAATACATTCAGTTTCCCTAGGCTGCACGGTGGTGACTGGCTCCTGCTGCGTGCACCGAGAATGTACAGCAGTGAGCAAACACCAGCTTACCTTGCAACAATTCACCACACGACACTGGATGGAAGAAAGCGTTGATCGACTGCAGATTTCGCGTCGCAAAAGTGATATTTTTCTGCTCTTTGCGCTTACGTCCAGGCAATGTACTTCAGCACTCACCATATTACTTTAGATTGTGTACCCTGGTTAGGACCATCCGATTTACTGTTTAACATCCTTTTATTTCCACTGCCACTACAGACGGATTCAGCGTGAGTTTTTAGTTTGCCTTTTGTCGGGTCATGTTATATAGTTCACTAACATGAAACAGCAAACATCTGTACCTTCACCCACCGTGGAAATGTGACGCACATTTCGGACCAGCTTAATATTGTGAAAATTTTACGTTCTATATTCAGACAGTTTTAAAATATTTTATTTTATTGAAGAATTAATAACATTTAAAACTTATGGCCGCCTGTAAACACATCTGTAACTTACGTTACACAGTCCATGATCTTTTTTTTTTAAGTAGAATTTGATGTTGGCTAAATTTCGGAAGAAGACTTTTTGCCTGTAGGGCAATACTTGCTATTGTTGAAATGGCGTGCGTTTAATTTCCTTAAATGAAAGAAAACACTGAAAGTATATTAAACGTAACGCAATTTTGACAGCAAAGGAATGGTATTTCAATATAAAAATAATTGCATATTGTACGGGAGGCATACAGAAACCAGCAGAAGGTACACAAATGGTATCGGGATGACTCGATAGAGGATTCCTGCTTTGGTTCCTTCCATGAGCCGCTACTCATACAGCGTTGGTGCGCTGGAAACAAATTTCCTTTCCTCGAGTCCGGAGTTTTAGCGTGAAAATTCCGCTAGCCAGTTCCGCGGCGAACGACTGTTTGACGGGAATTAACGATGGCGCATAGCTGACGTTTGCATGTCTGAAACTTGGACACGCAGGAGCACTAAGGGTGACTCAGGCACACGCATTTGGCCCCTCGTTGCCTCTACGCGTATCTAAGCCGCAAAACTGGCGCGCTGTGTGTCTTCTGTCAGATTACCTCTGTGAAGCTTTTAATGTCGCTCTTCTCATTTTGTATGCGTGGTAATGAAGACAATGTTGCTGCCCGTCCATTTGCCTCGTTGAATATTTTACCTGGGAGTTCCCTACGCCAAAAAAAATATATCATTAGAGCTCTCGTTTCAGCCGTTTTCACATTTATAAATACACATTAGAGAGTAAAATAGATAACGTTTAGAAATATTATAACGTGCAAAGTTTTCTAAATGATATTTGTATGCAATCTCCGATGAGAAATAATAAACAGAAGTTATTGGAAGTGTGCATTTAGTTTATAAGCCATTGTCTGATCATCGCACCGGCGAAAACAAAGGAGATTTAAAAGTAAATATTATTTACGTTTGGTGAGATTTTGCATTCTGGTCTCAATTCCGTGTAATCATGGTTTCTACTACAATGACTTCATATTTTTGATTGAATATGCATATTATTTATTTAACGCCAAATTTTAAGTAATCTTACTTTAAATACATACGCTGAATCATATTCAAAGAAAAAAACACAATTATACTCTTAATAGAGCAAAAGATTGTATAGGACGTTCACGGTAAAGTGAGCACGTTTTGAAGATGTTTCATCAGACACAATAACCAATAAATACATTTAATTGTGGCCTCGGACTTTTGGTTTTGGGTATGGTGAATGTATACACTGTGTTTATTACTCACATGGCAGGGTTTACATTAAAAAGTGGTGGAAGGATATAAATTGGTTGAAATAAAATGTAACTAGGACTTCAAAAGTACTCACTTTACCATGAACGGCCTATATCAACTTTATAATATATAGGTTATGTCCTACATTACTAACATTCTGAAAGTAACATGTTAGGAATACTAAGGCAGCCTGTATATTTTGGGGGAATTTTCTTCTAGATTTTTATATATTCTCGTAATAATAAAAAAAACCTTCGCTTAGTTGTGACCCTGATCACAAGTGCTAACGTTTTACAGACAAAAAATGATATAGATATATATGTTACATATATACACACGCCATTTTCAAGGTAGATTTCTGTTAAAGCAATATGGTGAGAAATTTTATCCACTCCAGCGCTTTTAGTTAGGTAAATTAATCGATGAAGAATATTGATTCTCTAATAAGCATCTAAGTATCTGGGAAATTTGCAGTTCTTTGTTCTTTATTCCACTAACTCTTACTCCATTAAGGACGCATGTTATTCAGTTAGGCTGCCGGAACAGAAGAACTTTCATGAAATTGGTCGTTCTTGACATTGCAGTGTATTTTCACGCCTAATAAGAAACTGTATTGTTGTGAAAACTCCCCGTGGTTTTTTAAGAATTAAAAACCAATTTTTATTCGTCAATGTCAATTATCCCTGTAGTGTCACAATCTCAAGTCGCATTTTCTACATGTGTCTTATAAGATGTACTAAGATCAAACTGTTCTGATTTACTAGTTTCCATTTCTGGTATAAACCATTACCGTGCAAATATCTTAAATGTCCCATAAACCATATAAGAGTCTTGCCTAAATTTCAGATGTTCGACTCCGGGTCACACTCCACATCAAAATTTTAAATATATCTCCAACCAGAAAATTGGATGAAATTCCTGCAGAATATATTTTTATATTACTCTCATTTTAGATACTTATCTCACATGGTGTATGCTTACTACACATTCTTCGAATTGCGATACATTTTACTTTTAAACGATGCAAATGCCTTTGATTAAGTCACTAATTTAAAAGCATGCAACTTTCAGTATATGTCTTATATCTTAAACGAAAACTCAAATATACAATTATATTTTATTGTCGGACTGTCGCACTTACCTCTACCCATTCACAGGTGGGTTCTGACGAAACTTACAGTCGTTATTTAGTTGTTATAACTATAGTTTTTAAACACTGAAGCGACTTAAGTTTGTTGGTAACAGTAACAGGTTTACTAACAAAAAAAACTGCAATTATTTTTTTTAAACAGGGAGTGTGATTCAGAGCCTCGTTTTCAAGAAAACATTTGCAAACAATTGTCCTTGGCGGGCTGAGCTCATCAGCTGAGAACCAGGAGGACGAACTGCACCACGCGACGGGCCGAAGGACGCGATGCGTTCGACGAAGGTCCCCGGAGACGCCGACGTCCAGACGACCTACCGCTGCGGGGCCGGTGGGCGCACTGATGAGAGCGCGTCCTCGGCGTCTGTATGTACCCGGCGTCCCGGCGAGCACGGCGCATGCGCTCGCGGGGACTCCCTCTCCGGTGGCTGTAGGTCGCCGCGGTGCTCTCGCTCCTCGAGGGACGTTCGTGCACTCGGGGTCCGGGATGCGCACTAAGTACAAACATTGAGTTTACAAGGTTTAGAAGATAGCAGGTCTTCAAATTCAGTCCGAAGACGCGTGGGATACCGCGACTGAAGCGGTGGTGTAACGTTTGCAAAATGATCCATTCCGACACTGTTAACATAGTCTCGTTCAATCGGGTATTCGACTGAGATGCGAACACGACGCATACTTGCCGAGGGGAAGGGGAGGTTGCAGTGACTGACGATAATCCCAGCGTAGGCGAAATGTTTTCCGGAATTACATCTCGCAACTCGTGTGTGCTATCACGCTGACATTGACGCCGATTTATGAGACAAGAAGTGAAATTTGTAAAATACTTCTTTGTGAAAAATAAAAAAAGAAGCAATAAGTGAATTTAAAATTTCTGATGGCGACGGGGTCCCGGTGGTGTAGTGGTTAGACTACTCGCCTTTGACCGAGGCGAACCGGGCTCGATTCCCTGCGGTGTCGCCCCCCCCCCCTGCCACCCCGGATTTTCGCATGTTGGAATCGTCCCGGACGATGCCGCTGGCCGGCCGGCCTTCTCGGGGGATTTCCCACTTCCCCCGTCCCTGCATTCCGGCGCTATTCCATACTCACTTCCCTTCACCAGCATCAGCTATCAAGACCCCCTTGTTAAGAGCAGCCTAAATCTCTTCCTCTTCACTTATGATGTCGACCCAGGCCCACCGAAAACCCCCGAGGAAGCAGAAACAACGCATCTCGTCGGAGAGGGAGTCTAATCAGTCATACATCAGTACTATGGGATGTTCACGGTAAAATGAGCACTTCTGAAAGTCCTGCCTAAAATCTACTGTATACACGTTGTGTGTTCTTCCGCCTTATGTAAAATTAACATTGCCATGGGCCTCATCACTTTATTCATGCGTCGGTCAAGTGAAACTGTGAAATTATTATGAAAGGATATATTGTTTAAATCCGCTCATTTTTTTTACACTTCGCTGTATCAAAAAAAAAGAGAAAGCGAGAGAAATAATTTCAGTTACACAAATTGTTACCTAACAGTTTTTATTCGACGTTAATATGTTAAACTATTTTCCCCTCCATCGTTAACAACTTTACTGGGCGCATGTCACTCATTACGTCCGTTAAAATACGTACAGGTAGCCGTTAAAATAAGTACAGGTAGCGGCAGTGACTTTTTCTAAGGTTGATTTCAGAAGTGCTCATTTTATCGTGAACAACCTTTACCATATCCGTAGCGTGACGAGTGAGACGACATCAGGAACGTAGAAAATTCGAGACGGCGCGCAGATGTTTTCACGTAAAAATCACATATTTTAATCTTCCTAGCTTCAGAGGTGATATTAGAGTAATATTTGTGGTCCACCAGAAAATCCCGTGTTGTTGCTGGTATAGGCTATTCACTGTAGAGTATGCAGTTTTTAAATCCTTCCCATTTGCAATAATAGTCAATACATTTTTTATATTTTAGCCTTAGTCGTTAACTTTCGAGTGTGGTGAACTATATACATAGTATTTATTACCTGCTTGGCTATATTTGTTTTAAAATGTGGCGGAAGTATAAAAAATGGCCGATAGGAAAAAAGTAACCAGGGCATCGAAAGTACTCACTTTACTATGAACAGCCAATAACGGTCCATTGATTACGCTGTCAATTCAAGGACAAGATAAAAATGTAAACGAAGGCGATGACTTGTCAATGTCATGTGCACCAGACACGACGAGTGTCGAGTGTACAAGAATAATTCCGAGAAGCGAAAATATTAGCTCGGGATGAACGCTCGTAACTTATGGTCGAAAAGCCAAGTAGAGAGAAGGGCCATTAAACAACGTGCTAGCGATGTATTTAGTTTCCCGTTACTTCCAACTACCTCCACGCAGGGAAGAACATTCCATGAACATTTAAATTATTGGGAGAACCGTTACACCCGACCGTTTCCGATCAAAACAGCAAGCAATTACACTGCACAATGTTTTATCTGTGCAAAATGTTCCGAACAGTCGCTGAAAAGAGAACTACCAAGCAATGTTGTTACGGTTAATTAGCCGCGTATTTACGCCCAGGTAATTCCGGGCCATTTCAAAGCCGTTTGATACCCACGTGGCGTTTTGTTTACGATGCTCCGGCATCCTTTGTTCAAATCATTTCAGCTGGCGTTGTCGCTTTACGGCATTAACAGTTGTTGCTTTACAACACTTTTTATTCGGTCCTCGCGAAATATTTTCTGGTTGATTTCTAGGACGGATGACACAAACACATTATTTGCACAGTATTTAGTGTAATTCTATTGTACTCGAAGACAGAATCTTTGACGTTCGGTGTCGCGGTTTCGGAATGTACTCGTAGGCAAGCTATAATAATTGTGATTTAATTTTTGACTGAAACTTATCTAAGACCGTTCAATCAGGTTTTAATCTATGTTTTATAATACTTATAATAATAAGCAGTATACATCTTAAAAACCAGCAAAAGTATTTTTGAAAGCTCATTGTCTTAGTTATTAATCATTATGAAGTTTTAAAAAACTCTTTCGCTCCTAATAATTGATTACAGCTATAAATTTTGTGTTGAAAGGCATGTTATCGTAATTTAACTTCTAATTTATGAGTAAAATGTACGGGAGATTTAAAGGAAAACCACATAAAAACATTTCTTGTAAATTTTTTTATCCTTTTCTGACAACCTCAATAAACGTTATCTTAAACGAAACATTACGCATACTAAATAAATATTTCGAAGTTGGTTTTGTGGAAGATAAAATATTCTCATTGATGAAACACGTATTCCACGGAGTATTTATTTTCGTTTGTTTTGAATATTTAGTCTTTTTTATACAGCAAATAACGAATATGAAAGTTAATCAAAACGTGTAAAACAGTTTTATCTCTACAGCATGAATAATTGGTTCGAGTTTTGCGTTTTGGGAAAAGAAGCAAAAAGAGACATTGGTGGCATTGACGTGCGAAACGAATGTTCTTCGCTCTACATGAACAAAAGACTACTGAAATGGTGGCAGTTTCTATTGTGCAGTGATAAATCGTGCAGATGAAAACTGTAAACGGCGCGTAAATACAAAGACACGTCGGCAATGAGTTATTCTTTGCACGAGTAAAATATCTACCGGGGAAACGTGGATTTCTATTAAAAAGCAAAAAAAAAAAAAAAAATTGTTGACACTAGCTTTGTGTTAAGTGCTGCGGAGAAGTGGGCGCTTGCTAAAAAGACAAAAAAAAAATTGAGAAACCTGAACTCGCGAGGTCAGGAGGTAGGCCTCTGCCGCGACAAGAGTAAGGCTAACAGATAAGGACGCTACATGAAGCCTAGGTGTTGAATGAATTCACGAGACAGGGAAAATGACGAAATCTTACGGCTATAAAATATAATAATTGTAAAAAGTATTTGTTTAAGACTGAAGTTTGTCGGGCACAAAATTTATGGAATATGGTAACATAAGCATATAATGGAAGCACGCAGAATAGAAGAGAATGTGTGGATGTTTATAAGAAGGAGAGTATGGTGCACTAAACTTAACATATTCGACACCCGAAAAAGTCAGGAAAGACGGGTCAAATGTTTACGCAGTGAAGGACATCTACGAGAAAATAAAGGTTTTCAAATCGTATTAGCGGGAACTTAATTTATTTATTGAAAACTTACTCCCTCGGGGTTTATTACTTTTGCGGCTTGGATCAGTGTGTCAAAAGCGTAATAACAGGAGGCACATTTGTCATCTTATTCCACGACAGTGACTTTCTCTTCGGTTTTGTTGGGCCTGGCCTAAAACGGAAACACATTTTATGAACAAATCATTAAATTAGTCATATGACATCTCCTTGGTTAAGCTTCGTTAATATGGTGACAGTAACAAACGCTGGCGTTTTTCTCATGGCCCACAATTTACCACCGACTAGTAATTTTTAATTAAAATAAAACAATCTGATTTCTAACAAATGGTAAGCCTAATGTTTCCCATTTTTTCATTTAACATTATTTGTAGAACTGTTACAGTTTAAATAAGAACCAGAAGTCGGGCCCGCGGAAACCGCGGGCTGATCCACCAAAGATGTAGCAGGTAAACGTATGAATTTGTATTTATGGTACAATTTCGTCTTGAACTTCCACATATGCTCGCTCGCACCTATCGGCGCTTGTTCGCCCATCCCGACATGTAGTAGCAATTATGGTGAAAGAACGACATAAGACTTAATACTTAAAACCTAACACTCAAAACTTAAAACTTAGGCCTTAGGCTTGCGAAGGGCCTAACTGCCAATATGGGAGAGGGGCACGGAAAGGAACCCATCTCCCAAAATTTGAAGGAAATCGATTGATAAATGCGCCTTCCAAGCCGATTCGAAGGCGAAAAAAAACACCCCAATGGAAAACATACCCCTCTTGTCCCTCTAACTGCTCCCTGGCGGGGTGAGGGCACTTGGGGGGGGGGAGAAATGTTTGAAAGAGAAAGGGTCGTGGATCAGTGAGGGGGTTGGGGGTCAGCTTCCTCCCCCCCCCCCCCATACAACGTTTGCCCACAGCGGCCCTCCAAAAACAGCGTTTTTGTGCAAAAACTTCTGTTCTTGATTAATTAGTACGACCAGTGACATGATTACGAACTCCCTCCGCAACATGCTATATACACCGAGTGATAGCGAAAAGCTTATCGTATTTTATGAGTACGAACAACTTCGTGGTGTCTGTTTCGTTATGTACCTGTGGAGATCCATACACAAAGAAGATCGATGACGTCAAAAGATAGGAAACTTGTGATCATAAATATTGCTAAAATATTTATTTGTTAAGTTATAAAATACGTTTTCTCGTACAAACGTCAGTGTTACAAATACGTTTGCTTAGTAAATAGCGGCAGTAGCGTACTCAAAAGGTCTTTAATTTACATGTTTTTAATCATTATATTTTATGTAGTTACTCAGAGTGGCACTAGGTGGCAGAGCAACATATGACGGCAATAATTTCCCGGAAGTATTTGTATTCTTAAGTCATGGGTTCAAATGTGTTATGATCGAGTTATGACTCTCAAATATATCCCGTAAAATGTATTAAGCTTTGTTTCCCTTAATTGTAAGAATGACACATAAACATCGAAGTAGTCATACAATACTGATGCCACAGAAACATACAATTTTAAAATAGAATTTATAATTAGTATTAAATTTGATGCTGCGGCCCAAAAGTGTTTTAAAAATATATTACCAATATCAATACCGTATATTACAAATCGACGTGTGCGCATGTACATAATCTGTATGAATTTTAATATGTAATCGAAATGTAACCAGAAAAACTAAAATATACCCGACTATTAATATACAAAATACGTCATTTTACATTAACAATTACCCTAACTAAGCAATGCAAGCGGTAAATTTAGTTCCGGCTTCGTGAACTGCGATGCGAGTGGAGAACAACGAACACCAAATGCGATGTTCCTCGCAATAAAACGAGCGTTCGTACTCATATCTTGTGTTTAACATCGCTACTGCGTCATCAAACTCCGACATTTGCGGTACAATGACGACACACGAGACATTCATACTCAGCTCGCTTCCGAGTGTGTCAGATAACGGCAAAATCGCTTCTTAACGAACCGAATATTGCGATATGTGATGTTCGTAATCAGGGCGCAGGGGTCGGACCCTCGGAAACCGCGGGCCGAGCTACCAAAGATGAAGCAGGTAACCATACGAACTACTATTTATGGTGCAATGTCGTCTGGGAACTTTGACACGTGCTCACTCATGCCTATCAGCGTTCGCTTGCACATCCTGGCATACAGTAGCAAATATAGTAAAAGTACGACTTAAGACTTAATCCTTAAAACTTAAGACTCAAAATGCAATACTTAATACATAAGACGTAAGACTTGGGCCTTATGCTTGCAAAGGGCCTTACTTTCAATGGGGGTAGGGCGGGGCACGGAAAGTAAAATGGAGTCTAATCATTAAAATAATTAGTTAGCAGCTATTATTTGTTCAACCATATTTCCCTCCCCCAAATTTGAAGTAAATCGGAAGAAAAATTCGCCTTCCAGGCAGACCCCAATCCCACAAATTGGAAAACATACCCCCCTTGTCACTCTAACTCCTCCCACAATAGTAGAGGGGGGGCACTTTGGGTGGGGGAGGGTTTCAAAGAGGAAGGATGGGGGATCAGTGAGGAGGTAGACTTCCCTCCCCTCTCTAACCTTTGCCCACAGCGGCCCTCCAAAAACAGCGTTTTGTGCAAAAACTGCCATTATTTATTAATTAGTGTGACTCATTTCTGGTGGTTCATTTAGACAGGTTCTATGGAGTGGAGTTGTTTGGGTGGACTCAATATCGATATTTTGACAGCCGATGAGGGTGAAGCGAGGTGAGTATGGAGCAGAGCCGGAATGCAAGGGCGGGGTAAACAACAGATTCCCGAGAAAACCCGCCGACCAGTGGCATCACCCGGCATCCCACGTACGAGCAACCCCGCCGGGAATCGAGCCCTGTTTGCCTTGGTGGGAGGCGCGTGCTCTGTCCACTGCGTCACCGCGGCCCCCAGCTGGTTCTGTTAAACCGGAATTTTGTATATTTTCTTTTACGCATTATAAATGGACATGGTTGCATATTATTCGAGTAATATCTTTGTAGCAGGGTAAACAATTAATTTAATGTGCATTTTATATTGAATAAGTTGTTATGTGATAGGAAAACACCCATTCAAACGATTGTTCTCGTCGGTTTCAAAGTAACAGAAACAGGTCAAAAACTGTAGAACACTACTAAGAGAACGACTCCCAATCAACGTGGTACCTTTAGGAGATAATTTACATATATTGTGTAATTGTAAATTGCTTTTTAACGTCCCCCGGTTTTATGATTGAATGATTAGCAGGGGACGTCCTACAGACTAACTTATAACCTAACTTAAAGTAACACCCATATCATACCCGAGATTCTAACTCAGAGACTCCTGCATCCCAGATCCGTGGCGCACCAACCGACTGCGCCACGGAAGGTCGGCAAGTTACATATATTTCCATGCATTTTGTGAACACTAATCAAGCGGTAAAGTCAAATGCAGCTGCTGTAATAGGAAGGCAGAACCTCGCTAATTGCTAAAGAGAGAAGCCCGGGACTAGCAGTGCAGCCCGAACTGTTGGTACTGACACGTTTACCCCTACCTTCACCTCGAGAGCACACAGCTTCGTTTGTCAGCTTGAGTTTCCTATGCAGCAATAAGCAGCACTTGTTTTCAAATGTGCTTTGGAGTTCTACGAGTAGATCGAGTCACACAAAAGTGATTTCTTTGGAGCTGCATTGCATCACTACATAAATACAGTAGTAATGTATCGTTCTGATTTGTGAATGACTACTGTTTAGGCGTCTATTTTCATGATGTCCTCGTTAAGGTAACGTTGTTTACAAATATGAAAGGAGTGGGCAAAATAATGGTAAAAAATATGATTTGAAAGTAAAACAAAATATTGCATGATAAATGTTTAACATTTAATTATGTTATTTTAATTGTGTTTATTGTTCTGGTAAACTCCTAGTAAAATTTGATTTTGTAGCAACCGATCCCACAACCTGGAAGTTGTGGGATGAAAAGTTATACTTCATTCTTGGTCTCGCCGAACTGTGCTTCCACGCACCGGACAGTATAAAGGGAATCATTGTTGTCTTGGAATGCAGGTCGTTCGCAGTGTAATGCAGTCTGAAGCATGCTGTGGTGTTGACCGCCCAGAACGCAGATGTATTACTTTGTTGTAATATTAGATTTTGAATAACTATGTACTCTGCCATGAGTGTTAAATGTGTTAACTTCCTGTTGAATATTTTAAGTTGAAACGGAGGCCTGGGGTCGGCTGATCATCTCAGTGGTTATCGACGACACTGCTGTTGTTGCTTTAACACCCTTGTATCTCTGTTGTTGAGCTTAGATTTCGCCCATTGTGCTATTTCAGAAGGAATGTCTTATATAGCTCTTTGTTGACTGCCATAGCAGTTGACACGGTGCTGTTTGAAACAGCCAAAAGGTTGAATCTCTTCACCACTGAGGAGGCAAGCTCCAAAAATTGTGTATTTTCGTAAGTCTGAGAGTCCAGGCACAACATTTGACTTCCAGCAGAATGTTAACGTACTAGCCGTGCAATTTCTGCTGGTTAAGTGATATCTCCAACTTCCCGACACACATTCTGCTATGTTTTCTTTAAAAAACCTATGGAGGTGCGACCTATCTTAAAGAAACTCACCACGGAATGAGGTGTTTCAAAACCCTAATCTCTCACTCACAGACGTTCGTTGTTACATATATTTCTTCGATGTAATTTTAGAGCTCAAGACCAGGATATTTCCTGGTACTCAGTAGATATTTTCCTTCATTTAGGTGTGTGAGGGATTAATCTAGTATTAAACAGAATAGAGAATAGATTAATTTGATGAAATGACAAGACGAAATATTAATAAGGCTCATGTCTAATTAAGTCACGTATTATTTGGGGGCAGTATTTCCAGTGGTATATAGAGAAACGCACGTATTTGTTTATTCAGTATTTTCAATGCACGCTGTGCATGCCGTGCTGATTTAAATTTTGAACGGTCACCAGTGATTTGACTTTGAAAATAAAGATATCACAAAAATAAGTTCCACGTGAATTCAAAACGGCCACAGTTAAGTTCGAGTTCATGAGTGAATCTTAGAGAAGAGCTGGAAGTTGGTTTTATGTAGCAGAAAGGGAAAAAGAGAGAGAAGTTGTCAATTATGTGAAGATGTTATGTAATGTCAGAATCTGCTTGTAGTCTTTGCAAGTAGTGAGGACGATATATGAGTATTAGAAAATTCCTGAGGATAGGATATCATTGTCACCTAACTTAAGCGTTGGCAGCGTTTGATAATATTCGGCTGTGTTAACATTGGTCTCAAACTGGGTCGCTCCGTGAGGAAGTTAACACTCGTTAACCTAAACACTAACATTTTTTCTCTCCTGAGACCTGCGTCAACACAAGGATATTATTATTGGCCGTTTTTACTTATTATCAACAAGGCATCTATTGAATATATTATTTATATTTACTTCCCTTAAAGGTACCATACCAATATTATAACAGTACAGCATACAAAAAATAGAAAGAAAATTATACAAAAGATTTTGCCGACTAATAGCTTGCTTCAACTTTTATGTAAGTTGAATTCTGTATTACATTAAGTCCATACAACCACACAATCATATTTAAAAAAAACTATCTACAGGTAGTTACTTAATACAATGGTGAAATTGGCTTTAGCTGTCTATAGATTGTCTGGGTACTCTTTTTCTGTAATATTATCCCCGAACCCTCATTCTCTATCTACTGACAACTTCGTGAAGTGATCACAACATATTCCTTCCCAAACTGTCGTAAGCCAAGGCAAGTTAAGAATAATAGCTTGTAGGTTAAGAGCAGTTACTTGTTGAGCACAGAAATGGCGATAGCTTCAACACACCACGCCATCAGTTCAAAATGCAGTACAGTACCTTGTTTCCTTCGGCGCGTATGGTAAAATACAGTGTTTACCTCTTCAACGTAGATGCGTAGTCATACAACAACAGTGAATGATCTGCCTTTATGGACGGACAGCAGAGCTCACCGGCAGCTGGCAAGCATTCGTCTACAAATGGGGCGAGGTGATTTTCAGCAACGCGGCAACCAGAGTCCCGATGTACGGTGAAATCATGTTCTCCAAGACAAAGGTCCCAATCAGCAATGACGGATAGTTCACTTCTCTCAAAATTAAGCACAAAACAGATCACAATTTTTTTAATTCTCTCACGATCGCATTTATACTTTCTCGTCGCATGGCTTGTCGATTTTGCTAACACAGCCCTCATATTTACTCCGTCGTATATGATACGCACTATCGATCCAAAGTCAATTTGATATGACAGCTTGGACCAGGCCAACTATCTTGTGCCATTGTCTAACCGAGTGGTAACAACACGTCAAGCCTACTCCGTGCTCAACGTCCAACTCCCTAGATCACTGGTAAGTGGCCCCCACCACACACAAAGGCACGCGACTTGCAACTCTATACAGCGCTCCAAACGGCCGCGAACTCAAAACAACTTAATACAAAATGTATATCTTAACACATAAATAATAAATACATAACAATGTTTACACAAATGTATATATAATTAAATTAATAGTGTTCATTATAATTTGGTGAATTCATTCCTAACAAATTATAATATTGAACATTTGGTATTTACCATTCCAAAGAGCTTTAATTCGTTATTCTAATCACTAGGGCACAGCATGCGAATATGCAGTGAAGTAAGTAATTTAAAAAACAAAGATGCATCACAAATCATCCCACAAATGAGACGACATGTCACAATATATTTTGACAAAATTTGAAATATGATCTATGGGTCAGAGGGAATTTGTACTCCTTATATAACTTGTTTGTTTTATTGCGTCCTTAAGATCTTTTTTTCAATACGTACCTGTACAAAGTTATTGGACAAGTCAAATTACAATATACAAAGTTTATACACTGGATATAGTAAACATGCACATATATGTTAGATTGCACTACACACATCATATCTTTCTTCATAATGTGACTAATCTTCTTCCAACATGCTTTGGGGCTTTATCATTTTACTGAAACAGGAAGAAAAAATGGAACGAGAAAAACCGGAACAAGAAATGCGTACAATAAATGGTTATACAATAATTTCTTAATTTTTGTATTTTGGATATCCATCTACACTATAAAATGCACATTCTATAAAAATTCTTTCAGTGGTTTTTTTAAGAGTTTTTGTTAGAAAAGCAAATTTCTTGGAGATTTTGTGTTAATCTATTGAAAAGATGGCTACCAAAATTGGACAGCCCTTTCTGGACTAGTTTTAAGTTAACTGTAGCCATGTGTAAGTTTTTTTTTTTTTTTATTATTTTAGTGTCATACTTATGAATGGACTCATTTCGTGTCCCAACCTTGTGACTTTGTGACGCCTTTGCACCCAGTGTGAACATGTCTTTCTGTAGTCCAGTTGCTCATGGACATTTTTGTGCTTAGTGTCCACTGAGATGTGACGGTCGTTCTGAATCAGACCTACGATACGACACACAATGTCATCTGTGGTGGACATGTTTGGCCGACCAGATTGTTGCTCATCTTGCATATCTGTCCTGCTTTTATCGAATTCTCACACCAAATCCACAGTTTCCGTATTACGCTCTTCCACGTTTCACCATGTTTATGTGAGTGCCGCCATCTTAAAACTGAGTTTGTCATGGTCTGACGCAAATGCTCCATTTAACGCTTCCGTGGCAAAGCTGTAGTCTTCTACTGTGGCCTTGCGGAAAATTCGAACAAGAAGAGAATGATGACACTTTTCAGAGCTTGTGCCAAAAATATCTGATTAAATATTTTCAAACCACCTTCTTTCACGAAATCCAATATTTTGCGCGTTTTCAGTGCTTTACTTTGATTTGATGGCTATGTTTAGTTTCCAAGAATACTTTCGACGTGCTCTATGAGTTCATGGAGTTATGTTATGCTTTCTTAGTCTCAATTTTCCATGTCGTGGAAAAAAGGTAAGTAACCATAATCTGGTGCAAGGAAATGTGTAGCCCAGATTATAATTTTTTAATTTTCTATACTGAAAATAACATAGATCGGAAATTTTTGGATTAAAGCTATGTCAAGTATTCTCTTCTCGACGTTTTGACAGTTGTTGCAGACTCCATATTCCCAAAGCAGTTAGACAGGAATTTTAAAGATATTTTCGGATGAAAAAACATTTCGTTGATTTGTGTAACAAGCCGATATCAGTATTACCTGTACGTGTAAGGTTTGGCAACTGTAAATAATAGTAGTTTTTATTCAGCCTGATGTTTCATGCGAGAGAGCCTTTCAAGTTTGCACTAAAAGTCAAATCACATTAGTTTTATTCTTTGGGCGTAACTTTGTTGGCTGGATAAATTTCTCACCCAAATATGTTTCCTGTTTGCTGAGGATATCTTGAATTACTCTAGTGACTCAGAATATTAAACAACAATCCGCGAGGACTAGCCAGCAATAATGCATGACTCGATTTTCGCTAGCATTCTCGCTGTGTAAAGGAATATTGGTTGGTATTACGACAGATTTGTATACTTTTAATTTAGTGCCCTGTTGTAGGTATTTATTACGTCATGCAATATTGGGTAATCGAGGCAGTCGGCAATTCTCTAGTTCACCAATGTCAATGCCGATCCCAAATCCAGATGAATGAAGAATAATCTCGGGTAAGATTATCCTCCAGTCCGGGATAAAACAAATGCATGGCTCTGGGAGCCAAGAAAATTGTTCCTATTTTTTTTTCTGTCTCTCACGAATATGCGAGGAAGTATTAAATTTAGCGAGAGAATTTGAAATCGCGATCCCTAACACTTATTTGCGGCCGCATTTGTGCACTGGCCAGACCACAAGCCTCTCACCTCGGCGAAACAGGGCTATATGTCCAACGGGGCCAATCCTGAATTTTCGCTTATAGGAAACGTGACGGACGCTGACTCTGGACGCTGGGCCGTATCGGGGTAGTGCTGTTATCCCAAACGTTGAATTCCGTCGATGTTCCATCTTCACCTCATTTAAAGCCCGTTTGCGCTGAAGACCACTTTTTAAGCATCATCCAGGTCGTCTACCATTTACTCGCTCTCTATCACGTGTGTGAAGGGAGAGCTGTTCGATACTTTATAGGACAAGAGTGCACATTTTTTTTTTTTTAGAAAAATGGTTTTATGCCTTCGTAACGCGCATTTTTATCTCAGACTGACGTGTGAGATTATCACTGTAGTGCGTTCTAGTGCCCGTTTACCCTATTTTTTTTGCTCATGCATGGGTGTGTGTATCATGTCGATTTAAATGTAGGTTTTGACTAAACTTAAGTAATATTGTAGTAATGTTTTCATATTAGTAATATCTTGCTTAAAAAAACTGACTTAAGAAAGTGCAATGCTTTCTTCGAGAACTCGACTGACATTCACAATACTGACCCTTTTCATCATCCGCACCGAACACTGAGCAGCGAGCAAAACATAAAAACTTTCGACTCCCTTGCCTTCACTGCAAGGAATGCCTCAAAGGTGAAGCTCGCGGAGTACCTCTCCAATTTCTGCTAGCTCGGTAGATTGCTCTGGGGCTCGTGCTGTCCAGGGTCACTGACCAAATTACCTGCAAGAGAGTGACTCTGACTTCTCCTCATCCTCCTCAGCCAGCCGTGCGGCAAGTTTTGTTAAAGGCTGTTCACAATAAAGTCTGCACTTTAGAAAACGAACATTAGAAAAAAGTCACTGCCCCTGCATGCATATATTTTAATGAGCGCACTGAGTGACTTTTGCGAAGTAAAATTGGTAACGATGGATGGAAAGTAGTTCCATATCTTAAGGTAAAAAAAATTGTTAGGTAACCATGTGTGATAACTTAAAATTATTTATTTCGCTTTATATTTTTAATGCATCGATGTGCAAAAATGAGCAGATTTGTAAAATATTTACATTGTTAATAATTTCACAAAAATTAGTTGAACCGACGCATGAGTAAAGTGATGAGGCCTACAGTCTCACATAAGGCGGAGGAATTCACAACGTGTATACTAATATATCTTAAGCAGTGCTTTCAGAAGTGCTCACTTTGCCGTGAACAGCCTAACCAGCAAACACAACCTGTCGGCAAAGTATCGGCAAATTGTCGGCCAGATACCTGTACTGTCGGTAACTGTCGTTTCAATGCCAGAAGATAGCCATCTGACAACAGAGTGGCGTCTTTTTCGAGACAGTATGTTTGCCGTTAGAAAAAAGACAACAGCCTACTGTGTTTTTTTGAATAACAGATGGATATCACCTAAATTATGTCGGCGTGTTATCTCACAGCCAACATGTCGCCAATAGCAAAAATATTATTCCGGCCCGATTCCGATATAGCATCTTCATTCCTCGGTAAGCTGGCCGTCATCTTATTTATTCCGGCCCGTTAATGTTTTCGAGACATGGCTCTTTATCACAATAAAGATACAAATATGATGATTTTTCGCCGACAAATTTTTTGTAAAGCAAGACGTTAGCAAGCTGTTAACGGCATGACGTCTTTTTTGAGATAGTATGTTTGCCGTTAGAAAAAAGACAAAGGCCCACTGTAGTTTTTTGGATAACAGGTGGATATCACCTAAATTATGTCGGCATGATATCTCACAGCCAACATGTCGCCAATAGTAAAAATAATATTCCGGCCCGATTCTGATATGGCATCTTTAAATTTTCGGTATGTGTCCGTCAACTTATTTAGTCCGGCCGAGTTCTCGAGACATGGCACTTTATTACAATAAAGATACAAATATGATGTATTTTTGAAAGTGTTTTTTGAATAGGCAAGATTTTAGCTAGCTGTTAATGGCATTGTCTTTTTTGAGACCAAGTGTGAACTTAAAGCATGTTTTTTTTTTCATTGTTATATATGTGTCACGTGGTAACCTATAGCATTTTTCACTTTGAAGTGTTTTTCATTTCTACAACCATCCAACAGATATATTAAAACTAACAAAAACTATTTTGTTTCCAAGCCTTTGAGGAAACGAAGAAACTGTTTTTAAATAATCAGTGTTTTAAAATTATTTGTTTTATTGTCATGGAATTGATACATTATCATAATGTGTGTCATCATAAATTGGAAATTACTGGAGAGTACCAGTATCTAACCCCGTGGTGTATAGGTTAGCATGCTGGACTGTCAGCTCAAGTGTCTTATTTTCGAATCCCACACTCGGCAAGCAAAAGTTTTCATATCATATAATGTGTTGAGAAGTAAATGAAATGAATATGTGTAAAGAGGAAATAACAATTATTAAATTTTTTAATCGAAAATTAAGGTTTTTTAATGGTTATACTGCTTATTTCTGGACTTAAAACTTTGAGGAGACGTCTTTGGAGCCGTGGATAATGATCCTTCTACCACCACACGTGTAGTCTTAAATGATGTTTGGGGCAAGTCATCCATGAGCAGTTGCTACTGCCTTATCACTTACAACGTATACAAAATTTATCCCCGAATAATTATCCAGGACGAATACAATATTGCGCGTCATTTCTGCAACAGTGTGCCTTGAAACTTCACTTTGCGGTTTTTGATGCTGTTCACCAACGAGACAATATTCACGCGAGACGGGATATTTAACGGCCCTTCAGAGCACATTTTTTCCCGATTCCACGACTGTTCACGCCCATCAGGTAAGCATCGTGTACTGTAGCATCATAGACGACCACCTAATAGGACTATTTGCCCTTCCTAACTGTTTGATTGGCGCACAGGGGCAAGAAATTTGGTTGGAGACACTGCCTTCATCTTTGGAAGACGTAGCACTTCGGTTTCAGGACGATGGTGCACGGGCACATAGCAGGACCACTGCAAGGATATACCTGTACGTAACATTTGCCAACATATGGGTTGGCAATCGTGGCTCTTTCGAATGGCCCGCGCGCTCACCTGACCCAAGTCCATTTTACTTATTTATGTGGAGCCATTTAAAGGGTTTGGCGCATGGTACTCGTGTGTAACGACAAGACGTGCTCTTGCTGTGGATTATGACTCCACTTAGAATCAGTGGAAAACCACTGATTGTTTTAGTGAAAATATTTCACTGTTTGAAATAGTGACGTGAAACAATTTTACTGATTTAATAAGTGACGGGCGACTGTAGGGACGAATTAAATATTGCTTTTATTTAATATAGGCAAATAGTTACGTGAAATGAACATATTTACGAAAGTTTACTATTTATATTGTGAAATTTACCGTAATTTAAAAAAAGTAAAAAAAAAAACTTCGCAAGTAGCCAGAATTAAACTCGCACACCCTTCGACGCTAAACCGTCGCCTTGCCATCTGAACTACCACGCCACGTTAAAATTGGAAGAGGAAATTATATGTCTTAGGCCGGGAACACACGGCAAGCTCAACGGGCCGGGTCTGGTCCGTCTAGTTTTGATGATACTTGAAAAGGCATTGCGCAGCACACACGGGCACGAGCCGGGCCCGTCATGTTGCAAGGTTAAAACGGGCCCAGCCGGGTTCCCGTGGACGGGTACCGGGCGTTTTCCAGTGCCGTGTGTTTCCGGCCTTATACTGTTGGTCCGAAATCATACTTTTTGTGTTTGGATTGATTGGCACCGTTAGGATTGTTAAAACAAATAGTATATATGAGTGTGCTCTCTTCACCACATTAAATGCAGTTTAAACCTTGAAACAGAGCGCTGTGACGAATACATGGAATCGAAATGAAAGACGTAAAAACGGAATGAAAAGCTCTGTATTCATATTACATCGTAAAATGGTATTTTGAAAGACGAAATACATTTTTTATAGTATTTCGTATTAGTTTTATTCGTTTATTCGTTGTTACTTCACTTGATACGCGTTGTTTAACTGCTATTTTGAAACGATGTTCGACGGCAATTTTTACTCGCAGTTTCACTGATACTTCAGTCAAAAATAGTTAGAGATGGAGCAAGTAGCTCAGATTTTTCCCCGGTCCATCTATAAAAAAAATAAACCACTAAGAAAACAGTGGAAAAAATGACTTGCGAATCAGTGAAAAATGTCACTGAATCAAGCAGTGAAGGAAATATGGCATTTTTTCACTGGTTCGTCAGTTAAATTCACTGAGGTGACTGTTGTATCAGTCAGATACGTTTGACTGATTCAAACAGTGAAATTCTCACAGATTCAGATTTAAAGTGGAGCATGTGAGCCTCCGCGGCCCTTTAGAATGCGAAGTTAGTATCACGGGAGCAATAGTTTATCAACTGAACAAAATAACCCTTTTCTGTTTGTGATATAAAGCAAAACTGTAAGAGGTGTTACGTGCTTCAAATACTGTAATGCGATCTCGTTAACTAGGATAGTTTGCGTACATTTTACGAAAAACAAGTTCGAAACATGACAAAAAATTTTACGTATCCTGTTTTATCTCACAAAATTCATAAAATTGGATAGGCTATATATTTTTAGTTCGCCGATAATACTCTGGATACCTCAAAGCTCAGACAATTGAAAAAGTTTTTTTTTTGTAAAACACAATAACTTTAATGGTACCAGGTTTCCTACATTTATTATTAACAATACTGATTTTAGTGTGTGTTTTTTGCTGTGTAAGGTGTTATAGCTTGTTTCGTATTAACTGTTACAAGTAGTACGCATTAAATTTCATATTGCTGCGGCTGGCTCCTGCGAGGGATTGCTAAGATGCGCGCTGAGGCAAGGAACAGAGCGACCTCGGCCAGCCGAGCCATTGTTTTAACATAGCACATCCCGGGGGATTGAGCGCGAGGTCAGGGCACGAGTATATAAGCTCAGAGTGATAGAGGCTCTGGCCGCCATCTTGTCTGCCGCCGTCGGAGGCCCTACCCGAGGACTGCGAGACGAGATCATCACCCGACGAGCCCGCCGTTGAGAGAGCTTCAACGAGACGCCGCCAGCGAGAGGGTAAACATCCATTCCCTGGTAAGGCGGCTGAAGGCACGTAGGGCGCGGGACTTGCGAAGGCTATTAACCTCCATCCGAGCAAAGAACAGCCTTCAAGCTTAACGCTTAATTTAATCGAGTAAAGGCATCAGCGCCTTGTTGAGAGTTATTGGTAATATCAAGTTTGCTACTTGCCGAATAAATACTGTATTCAATTAATGCACTAGCCACCTGCTTGAGGCGTAGTTGTAATTTTAAATTTAAAGATAATGGTCTTTTATAATTGAGTGCTTTCCTTTGAGCCTTTGAACTACCCTTATCCCCCTAGTTAATGTATGACCTGATCCCTTCTGGACAGGCCACAGCAAATGATGGAGGCGCCTCAGATTTCCCACCCTCCCCTTAAGTTGGTGTTAAAGTAAAAGTAAATTCACGGTAGAAGTCCTAAAGACATTAACGCCGTCCACCTGCCCACAGGGTTTTAATTCCCTAGAGTAATCCGGGTCAACTAACCCGCCGTAGTAAACGATTGTAAATGAGTAAGCACTCATTCAATGCATTGTGTGTTGTGTCAGTCAGCAGAATATCACGGCGCATCAGAGCTAGCGGGCAGAAACTGCCGCATTGCGAAAAGCTGCCCGGCCAGACAGTCACCCATTGTGTCCAGTAGAATAGTTTGTGTGCTTTACTTTAAGATACTTCACGCATGATTAACCATGGTTCCACTATTCGGACCGATTTCATTTTGCTTATCGCAAATCCCCAATAAAGAGTGGCGAGTGTGGAAAAGTAGAGCATAGAAGGCTTGGGAAATTGCTCAGTGTAATCAAACGTGTCATACCGGAAATTACCAAGAGCATTATATGTCAGACAAACCCTACCACCTCATTTGTTAAAACAGTAAGGAACATTTTAAAACAGGCTACTATAGACTTATCAGACACACAAAAGAAATTACAAACACAGAACACAAGTACAGAAAAAATCAATCAATTAATAGTTTCGACAGAGAAATTATTAACAGAAAATCCAGAAATTGTAGAAAAATTTGACATAACATCAACACGACTGACACGTAACCTAATCAATAAAATCACATATAGCTGCCTTCTGACATCCACACCCCCACCCTCCCACTAAAATACACAACACCAGTTATATAACATCTATTAAAATTGACACAACAAAACACGAGTACCCTAACATAAACACACTCACAACAGAACCTACATACGAGAATTCACCTTTAGCTTCCCCACTTCAGACACAACAACAGAACATGGCAAACCCACCACCAATAAATCTGATAGTTCAACAACCTATGACAGTTAATAAATGCTCGGGCGAAGGTAGTGAAAAATGGGCAGAATTTCTAGAAAAATACAACCACGCGGCGGAAATCAATAACTGGGATGATACAGACAAATGCTGTCGGCTTAAATACTATGTCACGGGTTCAGCAAAACACATGCTCGAAAACTATTTATAGACACATACTGACCAACCCACCTGGAATGACGTCATTAGTAAAATGAGAAAGACATTTTCCACGCCAGCGAATGAGGAATACTTGAAAAATCTATTATACACAACCAAACAAAAACTGAACGAAAGTGCTTGAAAGCATATCGAGAACCTCCTATTTTACAGGAAGAAATATAACCTTAACATCACAGACACAAACTTTATTAGCATTATGTGACGATCACTCCTTCCGTCCATCGCGGGCAAAATTGTCAGATTAAAGAATGACACAATTGAAGATCTGCTCACGAATATTTAAAGAATATAAATAGGACTATTTCAATACAACCAGGCAATCACAGGGCAACAGAATCACTCAGAAACAGACTCACTAAGAGCCGAAATGGTGAAAATCGAAAGGGTAAATTGCGAACCTCACGTTGTAGCACCAAAGGCCCTTTACATATAAAAACCCATAACAATTACAATAATTCGCCGACACCACAGTACCACAAATACAACAAATACTGCAGAAACATATAACTCTTTGTCGTAGTCAAAGAACACGTACAAACACCACAACAATACTACAACCCCCACCAAGCCAACAGAAGACAGCGACATAACGGTGATTCGCAAACAAAGAACTACGTCCGGGCAAACCCCGCACAACAAAATTATGGGCAAAACCTAAATCAAACACGTCAAAAATACAACCCAATGAATAAATACAACCAACAAAATAAACTCTTACACAAGGGAGCAATAAGCACAACCCTCGAAGACAAAACGCAACGCAAGGTGCATAAAACCAAGTACAGCAATTACAGACATGCAGGGTCCTTAAGTGAACTAAGAAAAAACCAGAAACAACTGAGTAAAGACGAACACTCTCCCTCCCAACATGCCAATAAAAAGAGTACAGGTATAACCAGGGCCAAAAAGAATGAGTACATGAAACAAAACAGAGAGTGTAAATGTTCAACCAGAAGTAAAAGTCAGACGTATAATCAGCGCCTGCGAGGTGCTTTTTAGTAAGATAATACCAACGCTCTCATACGCGGATATTGCTAGGTTCAATTCACGATAAGAAAAATTCCAACTCCCACAGGAAAACATAATTCAAACTACACAGAAGTTTCCAAAACGTGACAGCAAAGAAACCAGGTCGTCAAACATTACGTTTAAAGAAACTAAATGCAGGTCACGATAAAACAAGGGCAATTCCGACACCACACACAAGGACACGGATGGTAAATTAAACACACTCGCAGACGTGTTGAGTCGAATCCCTACAACAGGCAAAGATGACTTAATGTACATAACAGTAGAAAACCAACACTACACTATCAAAAAAGAGTGCATTAACTGCATCTCATTTTACAAGGCTCTCGCGGAGTCATTGCTACAAAACCCAAGCAAAGACGGTGAAGTCAAACAAAATATAGCAAAAATATATCATTAACAACTGGCACGAGATTAAAACATTAATTAACCTGATATCGGTACAAATGTCAAAGCCTGCATAGCTAAAATGATTATAAATGCGGAATATTTACCCTTACAAGCCATTGCCAAAATCACAACACTATATCAGGTAAATATAGAAATTAGTAAGGAAGGACACATCAATAACATAAAATCAACATCTATTGATCCACGATTAAATTGCAAAGTTGTCATAACCGTTAACAATTCTACACCACATTATCATTCCATTTACATACACGATCAAGAATATATTAAAGTCGAAGACAACATACACCTGTTCCTAACACCCATCACACAAATACAAACTTCCCCATTTCTGGCAGAATATGCCACATATCACACAGATAAAAACCGCCCTTACAGACCCACAAAATGTCACACCAAAGTACATACGCCTAGTACGAAGTTATGTCGTTACAGGCAACGGAGAAATATATAATAAATTACACACACCCAATGGGGGAAAATGTTTAACTCGAGTACCTCAGTACTACATACCAGAAATAATAACGGCACACCACGACGCCCTATTAGGCGGATGGTATTTCGGCCAATTTAAAACATTAGAGAAAATAAATTATCAGTACTATTGGGACACAATGGCCAAATATGTAAAAGAATACATCAAAAATTGCCCCATTTTCCAGAAGGTGAAACATACAAACCAAAAACCTATAGTCCTTATGACCCCTATCGAAGCCCTTCCTCTATTCCATTCGCAGGATCTGGATGCCAAAGATCCACTTCAAAAAGTGGCATCCGGCAATAAATATATTCTCGTAATGACTGAGTTTTTTACGCGTTACGTAGACCCATCCAAACGATTGACGCGAAAACTTGCGCAAAATTGATCCAAGACGTCATTCTTCAGTACGGGTGCACCAAGTCAATTTTAAACGATAGGGGCACATAATTTAATAATGAAATGATTGCAGAGTTGTTACGAAAACTACAAATAAAAAAATTGCAGACAATGGCATACAACCCAGCTTGTAATGGGTTCACCGAGCAAGAAAACATGGTTCTGTCTTAACAACTAACCGCTTGCGCGAATGAAGACCATGCACACTGGGATGAATATGTCCCGTACATAGTCTTCAACTACAACTCTACAATTTTACAGAAGCACTAAATTCTAACCCTTCTTCTTGTTACACTGTATTGAAGCCATCCAACCATGTCATGTTATAGCGCACACATTCTCGCAGCGTGCTGCTGACTGGTGTGAGCAATTTCAAAAAGCCCATGAACAGGCTCGTGTAAACTTACTCGAGTCACAGAAACTACAGAAAGCAATTTTTTATTTTAAAAAATTCATCTCAACGACCTCAAAATCAGGCAATTCGTATGGGTAAAGACCTACGCGAGACAAAAAGCTCTCAACTTTAAATTCCGTGGGCTGTACAGTATCCACCATATATTGGGACCATCAACAATATCGATTGAGATAAAGAAACGGGGCCCCACAAAAATTGACACAGTCAATACTAGGAACGTTAAACTCGCTAATATACAAAACTAATTTAAACATATATGTTACAGGTATATCACCACTTATATGGGGACAAGAGTGGGGCTGCTGCTGCTGTTAGCACACCACATAGTGTCGGCGTCCACGGGCGCTCACTTATATAAGACGCACAGCGGAATTTATTTTTAGCAACTACCACCGGACATCCAGTATGAAGAGACCGTTCCTCTGGCGTACACCCTAATGCTGCATCGCCCTGCCATTCCCAGCAATGTCGACGTTTGGTACCACAAGGCCTGCGCCACAAAGAATAGCAAAGTCTGCAAAATTGCTGACCAAATGCCCAGATTCTTTAACGAGATTACAGAAAATAGTGTACAAGAGTTTATGTCTGAGATTGCATTGTTAAATAAAAGAAGACGTAGAATTACCTTCCTAGGAGATGTCGCAACATGGTGTTGCGACATTCTCACAACCCTTCACCTCAAATCCCTCCTCGCCAATGAAGAAACGCTAGCATTTCAATTAAATAAATTAGAAAACAATGTTATCACTTCTAACAACAATCTCAATATTACGATTCACAGCATGTCACAAATAAAAACCTCAAGTCCCGAACAAAGTAAATTCTCTTAGCAAAAACACAGTGGCCATGTCACATCAAATGAATAATCAGAATAGAGGAATAGAATCCTTGCTCATTCAATCAAAATTATTAACTAGTATATTGCTGGAACTTGTAAACAATATTGTTAATGAGCTTAGGATTAACACGTACATCCAGCAATGCCTACAGAAACTTTTACCAGTCCAAGCAGTCCCAAAAGAAGTATTAAGGGCCGATCTTCTTAACTTACAGGAACAAGTCTATGACCTAGGGTTAGGATTAAGTATCCCGATTAGAGCTATGTTAAAATATTACATGCTACCTCTAACAGAATGCATGCTGTCGCCGACGCAAATGATGATAAAAATACAAATTCCCTTAAAAGGCATCAAAAGTTCCTGGCAATTATTTCGATCTACAAAAGTCCCTTACAAGTACAAAAATGAAACATGCATTGTAGGAATCCCTTTAAATATGGTCGCCATTGATATCACTACCAAAGAAACACGCAAACTTTACGATACGGCCGAACACGCCAAAGGCATGTACTTTCTCTCCAAGCAATTAGCCGACAATCCACAAACCAATTGCCTGAAGTCCGCAATCTATTTCAATGATCTCAAAAGTTTATTTCAATATTCACTATCTGCACAAGCCATCGAACCACACCATTACGTAATAACCAACGCCCTAGGTGATTGTTAAGTAAAGACGTTAAGTAAAGTAATTCACAATCCCAAGGTAGGGACTATAGAAATACAAGTACACTGTGGATGCAAAGTATCATTAAGGCTACTCACGTATGCGATATTAAGAGCCATAAAATAGCAATTTCGCACACTGTCGTGCCAGTACAATAGCTCCACAATAATGAATTTGAAGCGCAACAGCTCAAAGCTAGCGAAGGTATTTCATTATACTCAGTTAATGACACTATTAATAGTGAATGGAAAATTACACATGCCGAACTCCCCACCATCACGTAATCAGAATCTAGGTCAGCATTTCAAAACTCATATATTTTTGTTATTAACTCAGGAACACTATAATTACATCAGCCTTTCCACAATTACTATCCTGACTATTGCTTTGGCAGGAATATACTATAAGCTAATTACGATAGCAATGATAATGAACAGCGTGGTGCAGGCGGTACAACCGTAATATAACGCAGCTAAATAGCCAGGCAGGCAGCCTCGTTACAGACTTGTGTTTTAGAGTTTAATATGGAGCAAAAAGGAAACCTTAATTCCACTGTCAAGGTCTAATACCAGATAGTACAAGACTAGCAAGTATAGGACGTACAAAGTTAGTCCACATAAGGTTTCAGAGCTTAAGTCACAGTCGATATAAGCCGACTAGGGAATACACCTCACAAAACGACGAACGTATAGTGCTCTTCTGATGCATATTAACACATGCTGCGATGCGAAGTTTCTTAAAATATATATATATATATATATATATATATATATATATATATATATAGAGAGAGAGAGAGAGAGAGAGAGAGAGAGAGAGAGAGAGAGAGAAGAGAGAGAGAGAGAGCACAGCACAGTTTCTCAGGCAGGGCGGGCGAAACAATATCAGAGAGACAGTATATTGAGGCACTTAGCGTTACCTAGGTACTTTTATTAAAACGCAGTGGACAAAGTTGCAACTGCAGGCAGAGTAAGGCAGAAAGAAAACTGTAGAGTGCTGCAGCTGATGCACATAAGGTACTGCAGTAGAGTCGACTCGCGCTGGAAAGCGCTCGACAGCACTTCACAGGCCGCGCGGCATGACTCGCCATAGATTACTTGTCGGGGCCACAAAAATGTACATAATGTCTGTTTAAATTAATTTATTTTATGATAAACTTCACTCATGTACATATCACGTTACAATAGTTCAGTTGTCTGCCATTAACTATAACAGTTCCTTTGATTGAGTATATAATCGTATAGTATATATGTCAACTTAGCAGGTACAATAAAAACTTTGCAGGACACAAAGTCTCAAACATATGAGTTTAGTTTGGGTACAGTCATTGGAATGTGGCATGCATATAATTATATTTTTCATAAATCTCTAAAACTGATATTATGGCGCTATTGGCGAAAGTTGTGTTCCTTAAGTGTGCTTTACCTTCATCCCCAACCTTATGTGTTCGATACCGCATTTAAGTGATTTGTCAATTTCTTTTAAAGGGGTTCGGCTATTATAACGGAGTCGAGCACACCCTTCCCGATCCTAACGAACCAACACGAGCCAATAACGGCCGTCAGCTAGTTTAGTTGCCGGCACAACGAAATTAAAATTAGTCAATTTTTACTAACTACTCCATTCGTTCTTCACTTGTATATCATGTAAAACTTTTTGAAACTATTTTGTACATAATTATGTCATAAGGAAATACCTTTCACTTAAGCTTCTAAAATCATCAGCTAGTACATGTAAATAACTTTAATATTATCACACAGAACAAGCAAGTGTACTACGGCAAAATAAGTCCTTGGACAACCATGTTGTAGTATGTATAGATACATTGATATCAAGCGTGAAGAAATTTTTACAGGTGCAGACTAAAATCAAGGTATGAAAATAACAAAGTTAAATTTATTATATTTTTCTGGTCGAAATATTGTAATGGCTTAGCATCGCCATTCTCATAATGCAGCCATCTCTGTGACGTATGCTCGACCCTTCGTGCCTGACATCGCCTTAGGGAGTCTACGCGTGGGGGGGGGGGGGGGGTTAATCTCTTCAGTAATTAATGGTACCACTACTTCTCAGTTCTCCGAAGACAAGCTATTTCCGACGGGCTCCACTACTACCACAGAGCTTGGCCGCCCACTGAACTACACCATCGCCTTCCTGCACTGATCGCCTGACCTGACCCAGCCAATCCCCTGCACCGTTCAACCCCACGTCCCTGGCGAGGGCGCCTGGATGCTTTTGAGGGGGGGGGGGACCTTGCTGCGGCTGGCTCCTGCGAGGGGTTGGTAAGCTGCGCGCTGATGCAAGACACAGAGCGACCTCGGCCACCCGAGCCATTGTTTTAATACAGCACATCCCGTGGGATTGAGCGCGAGGTCAGGGCACGAGTATATAAGCTCAGAGTGATAGAGGCTCTGGGCGCCATCTTGCCTGCCACCGTCGGAGGCCCTACCCGAGGACTGCGAGACGAGATCATCACCCGACGAGACCGCCGTTGAGAGAGCTTCAACAAGACGCCGTCAGCAAGAGAATAAATATCCATTCCCTGGTAAGGCGACTGAAGGCACGTAGAGCGCGGGACTTGCGAAGGCTATTAACCTCCATCCGAACAAAGAACCGCCTTCAAGCTTAACGCTTAAAGGCATCAGCGCCTTGTTGAGAGTTATTTGTAATATCAAGTTTGCTACTTACCGAATAAATACTATATTCAATTAATGCACTAGCCACATGCTTGAGGCGTAATTGTTAATTTAAATAAAGTAATATTTTGTAATTGAGTACTTTCCTTTGAGGTATCCTTATCTCCCTAGTTAATGCGTCGCCTGATACCCTCTGGAGAAGCCACCGCAGTATTACTAGTGGTTCGTTTTAGTGTCACGTGCATTAAATAATGTTAGAATTTAAGCAAACATCTTGGCATGTACAGTGAACGTATGAAAACGCAGTCCGTATTAAGTAAACATGAAAATTGCTTCTGAATTTATAAGATGTGGAATATATTCGCAGCGGTGACGAACACTGCTGAAAGAATACTAAGTTTTCTCTTCTCGTGCCAAGATATTAAATGCCTCATAAGCATTACGTGGCATTTAATATCTTGACGGTCTATTTTCTCGAAAGTCATTCGTTGGATGTTTTCTTACCAAGACGACTTCATTTTACGTCTTGCAATGGTAATTCATAGGCCGTGATCATACTTTACGTAACGATGTACAACGACCCTTTTTTCAGTGGGGTGGTAACCCCCATTTTACTATGTAGGGTATGTGGTAGGTCAACACGGATACTTGCATATTACAGTGAGTGAATTTTTTGGCATGCTTACAGAAATTCATCCCTTGATATCACATGGTTTCAGTGAAATTAAATAATGTTCATAATTGCAACCCCATCTTCACAAAGGTTTCCTGCCTTTAGGAGTGGTTTTCTGGCGGTTATTGTCAGACATTTTCTAACTGGAATTTTTGCAAGGAATGTCCTCTCGCCGTTTGTCGCAGAGCTGATGACTCATCCTGTATTAGGATCAAAAAAATTCAGTTCAAGATTTTCTGTAAATGTAAAAAAAAAAAAAATCTGATTCTTTTGCCTTAAACTAGTTTCCTCGTAAAATAACCCTTTTTTTTTTTTTTTTTTTTTTTTTTTTTACTTCGGCATACCGGGGCTCTATACCGCCGTGTTCCATAGACAAATGTAATAAATGAGCTCGCCCGAATACCGTTTCAGGCGGCAAGCGAGCTTTCATTAAAGGCAACCGTGTACAGTAAATACCGTAATAAGAGGGCAGCATGTTCCACGGACCAGGCCGCCAACTGCTGGCCCTGTAGCCGAAATGCTGCAAATTATATACGCCGGACCCCGCCTGAGAAACCCCGTCGCCTTGCGAATTTGTCGTTGCGCGCTTATTTTGCGATGCGTAAAATCGGTCAACGCCAAAACTTGGCTAGTTTATGCAAAGAAAATACCGGTTCCTTAAATGAATCTGAAAAAACTACGAAGAGGCTAAAGTAAAAGAAAATCAGGTATTTTTAATAGCGTGACTATGAAATAAAGCTAAGGGGAGTACGATAATTCGCGAAAATAGGTTGTTTAATAGAACTAAATTTTGGACATGGCGAGGTCAAATAATACAAAATCTTAAAAGCTAAAATTCTAATCAGCATAAACAATTTTTGTTTTTAACTAAAGTCAACAGAAGAAGGTTGCAAGTTCCAGGTGTGTAACTACAGCTTATCTAGCTGCAGAGACGTAAATAAGTGTTTGGGTTTGTTAAACAGTTTGGTGAAGAATTATAGAAAATTTCGTATTCCATCGTGTTGGTGTGAATAACTAGTCCTTGCCACTATAGTCCATTCACCGTTACTTCACACTTTTCTGAATCCTTGCTGAAGTTCAACTTCCATGATGTCCCTCCGTTTCATGCAAACAAAGGTAGAAAATTACAACAAAGGGACTACGCAATGCATTCGTGTGCACTCAGTGTCACAATATTTTGCATAAGAACTACTTTTTACTAGGTATTACCAACACATCTATATTCCCACGGCTGACCTCCCGTGGCGCAGTCGGCTGATCTGGGGTGCGCGAGGCTCTGGGTTCGAATCCCGGGTAAGGCATGGGTGTTAATTTAAGTTAGGTTATAAATTAGTCTGTAAGCCGTCCCCTGCTAAGCTTTCAAGCATAAAACAGCGGGAATTTAAAAGGCCCTTTACAATAAAACAATATATTCCTACGGTTTTAATTCATATTCATTATAAATGAAATATTATTATTTATAGTTAACATATATAAAATGTCAGTTCAACCAAAAATAAGATACTTTTATATTAAAAAGTATAAAACGCTTGTGATAACTTACCTACATGAAGTATTTAGGAAACAACCACACAAATCTTACTTGGGGTGATTTTCCAAAAGTTTGATTCAAAAAGTGTGAAGAAACAGCGAATAGATCATAATTCGAATATTTATAGCATCTCTCGTTTAATCGACCAATTTCGTATGCTCGAACTTGAAAACTAATACAACAGTATATATTCTTCTCGGCTCTCTAAATAATACTTTAATTATTGGTGTAGTTGTTATTAGGCAAGAAGAAACCAATACTGCACACTAATATACACTGCACATGTCATATATAACGTATTTATTTAAGTATTCAATTATATATATTGGCTTCGCGTCGAATAAAATAGTTTTACTTTAGGTTAAGAAGATTCAGTGTTAGCAATTATCAACATTCTTTCTTGTCAACACAGTCAGAGTAGACTTACAGCAACTATCGATATCTGCTACTTGGCAATATAATCTCACAAAATAGCAGAATACGTGTATAAAGAGGAGTGAAATGGTATGGAGGCCCCTTTGATTCAGACGTGCCCATTTACATATCTGTTGCGTAACTCTCTGTCGGCGAACATCAGGTTTCACTGGCACGGTCATGCTATAAAAGGTTTATACGTTAGTTCGCAAAGTACGTCTCTGAGCAGCGACTGGTGGATAACGTCGAGGTATTCCGCTGGTAAACGAGGTTATGTCCCTGGCTCATGCGGACGGAGGTTTGGGAAACATGCGCGGTAGGTATACTTCGCCTCCGAAAACTTGCCTCCCTCCATGGTAGAGAGGTTTCCTCGTCCACTGCCCTATCTCCATTCCGTTCCCACCCTCCACACACTCTTCGCTTCCGCACGTCCTCATGTCGTTCTGCGGGGGCTCACGGGTATTTTAGCTATCGTTTTAGAACTGTATATTTATGTATCTGGCCTCCGAGTATCTTAACTGCTTCCTCGACATCAAAAGGCCTCACAAGCTCGTACACCGAGGTACTATTCCGCATTCAGACACTCCGACCTTTACATCCCGGGGCTATTCCGAAACATTACTGTTCACAGTATTCACCCGTGACATTTCTATTTACAACAGACACCATGCAAAATAAATGACTTGAGAAGCAAGTGAAAGACTTAGTTGCTAGACACTGTCTACAGGAATGGTGTAACTAAGGTATTGTTTTGGTTAGTAATTATTACAATTGCAAACCATACATATTGTATTTTTTATTGGGAGTTAGTTAATCTCAATGCACAAGATACAAAGTATAACATGGTTATATTTAGAGTTATATCTGGATTGCAACAATGTTGTACAATATTATAAAATTACATTTACTGTAACGTGCGGAGGGATATTTAGTGCCACATATTTAATTTAGTCTTCATATCCATATCTGCACGCTCATCTTCTGTCGAGTCGTCGCCGTAGGCTGGTCGTGCACGATCAAGGCAGCATCTTCTCCTCTCGGTGGCTGGCTGCAGACAGCCCGCTTTTCCGGGTGCGATATTTTTTTTTATTAACGATTATGTACTATAAACTTGACCTGGTTTATCTTCCGCCTCTTGGTGAAACTGCTGATAGCTTGTTTTCTTCCCTCAGGTCCGTGTTGGTGTGTCCTTGCGGCTAGCGTCGTATTGGCATTATTTCGTCGCGGGTGTTTGTAAATTGTCCTGAATACTGCTGTGTCTACCTGCGGTGCGTTCAGCAAGTATCTTGGCTTAAATGCAGGTTCACGCTATTGCTCACCATAACAGCTAAACACCTTTTACAACATACACACTTTGCTGTACAACTTTTGTGTACAAGATCCCTTAGCACAAGTCTCAAAATAATTAACAACTAACACGAAATCACTGGCATAAGGAACATGGAGAAATGCAGCGCTACTGATAAACAACGGACACCTGGCATAGCTGCTTTTACTATTGATACTTATTAAAATTCTTTTCAACTAAATCCTGGTGGCAATCAGCAAAGAACTAAAGGAAAACAATACACTCCTATTGCAGCTGCGAAGCGGCCATGCCTAGAATAGATTATCCTCAAGTTAACGTGTTAATTTTCCAGGGTCAAAGTCAATGTTCACTCGCAAAAATAAAATTAAATAAAAAAGTTACTACTTCTCAGATTACTAAAATGATATGTTGCACTTGATTAAATGTTTTAAATTACAGTATCTAGATCGGTAGGGCACTGGGAATCTGCCTCTGGTCTCCCGTGAGCAAGCTTTAATGCTAAGTAAAACAGTACTTATAGCATTCAATATGGCGGCCTACGTTCGCCGTAATGACCGTCGATTCTGATCTACGAAATGAATACCAATTTGTCCACCCAATTTGCAGGGTAATCTCGTCACTCTCGCAACAGGATTCATCTTTAATATGTAGGACAGGACTCGTAGGTGGCTCTCGATGTGTAGTAGGGTCGATTAGAGTGCTTTACGAAGTAAAATTACAATATAAAAATAATACGTTGCGTCGTCCTATGCTACTTGTACCTCCTAACTCATTAACCCAGCGGAATGGCAACTATAGCACTCTTTCTACGCTGGTATTAAACAATAGATCAATCTGGAGTCGAGGGAAGTCTTGAAACTCCCTGACAGCTAATCAGAACCCTACCACTCACCCACTTACAGGCAGGGCTCCTACTCACACGTCTGTCAGATATGGCTGCTGATGGAAGTGAGAGCGTTAAGCACGATTGACTGGAGCTAAATTAAGGGGCCTGCCATTCCAGCCAATCACAAGCCAGGGTTTAAACCTGTGGGCCAATAATAAGCTAAGAGCATCCGAACTCCCCTCATGAACCGTTTTCAACGGCCTAACTGCTTAAATATCCTACAGTATATGGTCTCGAAATGGATACAAAAATATAATAAAATCAGAAATATTCACAAAACGAGACCAAAAGTAAAATTAAATTAATTACCTATAATAAAGATACAAAAACCTAGGCTAGCTAATATAATTAAGTTGAACAATATATGATTGCCACTGTACAACTAAAGCAAAAATTCTAAATGTGAAAATCAAAATCAAAATTAAATATATAAGAAAACAAATAAATACATTAATTAAAATTACTTGTGTTACATGTGTGACAAGATTTACATACGTTCATCCAGAAAATATTACGTAGATCTGAATGTGTGAAAAATAAACAATAAAATTATATGTTAATGATGTAACCAAAAACTACGTACATTTCAAGGCGTTACATTACGTGCAGTTGTCCAGACGCACAGGTAAATTTGTTATAAATTTACGCTTTGGGACTAAATGTAAGAGTAGTCGATTTAATGTTAGCCATAGACGTTTATGTATTTAATTCAACTACTGAGAATCCGTAGAAGAAAGTCGGTTTTATAAATGCAAAATCTTCACAATTATATCGAGTGGAGGAACATGTACTCACACGCAGAAAAACAGACAAAATAATGTCGATGTCATGCGTAGATTTTAACAGGTAATTGCTAGAAAATTGCACAAAAGGTTGTACGCAAATAAATTAATTAAGGTATGTTTTTCTGAAAACCACTTAATAGCAAACTAGTTAAGTAGGTCTTGGAGTCTCGTTGACAAATGGCTCAACATACGGTAGAGTATTGTGCATAAAAGAAGGCTCGGAGAAGGGCTCAATCTAAGTCTGCGTTAATGATATGTGACTGCATTCGCTTGAAGTAACAAACAGCACAAGAAAATAAATTGTACTATCTCAAAGTCGTATATTGAACAGCATGTCCTTTAGATCTCACTAATGTATTTCGAATAGGACGCAGATATCCGCTCTGTTTAAAAGTCCCGCCAAGAAATAGTCTTTAAGGGAAGGTCATCGGCCTATCAAGCACTGCCAAGGTGCATTTAAACCTCGCGAGCTCGGGAGGTGGCAAAACCGAAACATCAAAAATTTACTAAGCAGAAGTTATAACCAACGTTAGTAATATTAACGTAACAAATTAAACAAAATAAATCGAAGATTTTATAAATTGTTAAGAAAAAAGTCAATTTTATTAAAATTGATAATAGATTTCAAGTCATCTTTAAATATTTAATCAAGTCCTTTAAAATGTGCAGTTGGTCAAGCAAAATCAAATTAATTTCCTCCTAGGCTTGGGCAACTGCTATGGAGTATATGAAGAAACGCCATACTATGAATGACATCAAAATAGAATGTAAAATTCCCTGTTATATGCTGTAACCAGTACATTGAAGGACTTTCACATTCAGAATTACATTAGAAGTATGCAGATGGATTACACATTTGCACAGTTGTAGTTTTATTATTGCAGGATATATGTTTTTTTTTAATGAATGCTTCCGTCGGAACAGCAGTTCTTGACATTGCAAGCTTACAAAATATTATTACAAGCTATTACGTTAGTTACTATAATTTTGAATCTAGGAGGGTATACAAAATGTCCCATGGTTGCCATGAATTTTTCTCTTTCTTTGTAATGTAAGCTAAAGGTCATTAACTTTTACTGCACTTTAATTTTACATGTAAATTTCTTTTTCGATTTCAATTATCAGTATTAAATAGGACGTCTTTGATACTTTGGTAAAATACACTTAATTATTTTAAGTGCAATATTTATCACTCAATATCGTATATTGTAACTTTTACATGGTAACTTAAGGCGATTCCTTGTCAGTAAAAATATTCCTTTCTCAGATAATTAAACGGTTATTGTAACGTATAAATAGGATGTTTTTAAAGGAGTATTATTGTATTTTTACAAAAGTTTACAACTGCATAAGGAAATTCTCAGTCTCATTTAAAAAATATTTTACAGTGTACTGTATGTTTTTCGGTCATCAAAGTAAGGTAATGCTATATTTCAATTTCAGATGTACCAGATAGTATACTTAAAAATAGGGATTTCCCATACCATGTTCTAGATGATTTCATCAAATATAATTTTTAATAATTAGTTTAATAAAATTCTATTTAGCGTTCTCTTCTGCTGAAACTGTTTTATTACTTAGTAACAAAACACGAATACGTTTCACCAGTGTCGAGTCTTCTCAGAAGTACAAAGGTTTATTAATCATTTCAGAGTTCAGTGCCTAATCATTACTGTGTGGGCAGACTGAATGTACTGTTTGTCATTTTCTGTTCTTGTGATGTTGATAATAACATGCATAACAATCAACTATTGAACATCGATTAGCTGAATACATGTCAGAATCTCTTATTAATATTATGGTATCAGAAAGATAACTACAGCGTCTGAAACAACGTTTAATGACGTCTGCAGTTCCACAAAGCATGGCTGAATCCGTCATGTTAGCTAGTTGGGGAAGCAGTGAATGTTGGAGTTGTACACAGTGATTAATAAACTGACGGATTGATTTTTTTATTTTGTTAATAAAAGTTTACATAGCTGAGCGTATGTGTGGCGCAATTCAGGCGAATTACAATGATGTTTCAGTGATTACAAAACAATAACGCGCGAGGCTTGATTAACGCAAAGATATATGCAACATTTAACAAACCTATAAAAATCGGAGATTATAGCTGAAGTAAGATATAATCCAGGAATTATTGAGTGAAAGTGATAAATGAAACTTAACATATCACCTTTTGTTACATATATAGACCACACAAGCGCTTCATTTAGGACTAATGTGGTATCAATATCTATATTTTCTCATGTAGCACTTATTTTGATTTATTTTATAAACTTTTAAATATTTTGGTATTGTTGCCGTGTTAAAGAATGGGAAAATTTTTATTTAATATGCAAAAGCTGCTAATCCAGCGAAAATTCCGTATAAAAATTATATTGTTTTACCTTATATATATATATATATCAAACTCACAAGATTTACAGTTTTTTTATATACTAGACATAGTTAGTATAAATCTCGATACCAGCTTTAATTTTTACTATTGGCATTTTAAATTGTAACACCAAGAAGAACGCACCTGAAGAACCCCACGTTATAAATTGAGGAGAGCAGGGTAGGACAATGATGTGATTACAGTCCATTCACGACTGGAACAGACTTTTGAAAACCAACCTTTGAAAAATCAACCTAGGCGTAACATGTCAACCTGTTTTTTTTTTTTCATTGGCCTGTATTCCACAAAGATATCACACTGTGATTAACTTCAGAGTACTGAATGATTATTGAATAAATGAAACTTTACCTTAGTATCTTCCATAACTTGTAATATTTATTTCATATTAAATATGAATTAACAACAGCGAGAGCAGCGATATGTTGGTAACGGCTAGTAAGAAATATTCCACAGATAAATATTGTTTTAACCTAGGTTTTTGGTATGCTATTTGTAAATTAAACTTTGCCTATTGAAATATTTCAATATTTAGGTAGCCCCGATGGCAAGATATTCCATTGTTACAGTTTAAAATAACAGCGCAAAATTTCGTGTGTAGGCCCTAGTGACACGGTGTTTGTTTTATCGACTGTGAGGAAGCAACTGTCGGCTGGCCGAGGCTTGTCGCTCTCTCTCACTTTTTTCTCTCCCCTTCGGGAAGTTTCACATCGTTAAGTAGCAGACAAAATATTCATGTTTAAAATTTTAGCATATTTCATGCTTATTACAGCAAGATAATGATTTTTGTATTTGTAATTTACAGCTGAAAAGAGATTTTAATATCTGAATACTTATTTTAATATATTTATATATGATGGCGGGACAGTTACCATCTGTGAAGTTGGCAAACGTGGTGAGCCATGACATGGCATGTTTCTTTTTGTAAACGAGCTATATAGTAAACATAAAGTGGCGGAAGCGTTTCCAGACTGAGGCCACTTGAACCTCTGTCCATCAATTTTTTGTGGGTCAAAACAAAGTTCCGTGGAAGGGTGTAGCAGCAAGGAATATCACGCATACGTACCCAAAATAATCGACAAATAAAATACAATTGGACATTTTCACGTACTTTGCTGGCTATAAATAAAGTGTAATTGGCAGATTTTGCTTTGCAAGGTTAAAGAAAGCATAAAACCAACCGCTGGGAAGTGGTATAGTGTAGGGTTGTGAATGTTATTTTTGTAAAGAACTGTGTTAGTATCAAACCAGCCTGCATGTTTGAGACTGCAGTGTATAAGCCTATGCACGGGAGCATGTAAGCGATTTATGTATCCATTTAATTGAGTGCTCGGAAATATTAAAGGTGCAATGGGCTGTGGTGTTGCGGCTCGAAACTGCAATGCAAATAATCTATACACTAGAGCAGTCTGGCATCGTACCACAAAGTTGGTGGATTGACCTCGTAATCAAAATCATTATTTTCGTGTATTACTACCGACGTGGAAATTATATTTTGTGGGTGCTCACGGAAAGCAGGTTCCGGTAAATGTAAACATATCGTCGAGGTAATGTAAAGCAGAAAGGCTTGAATGTAAAGAAATTCCTGAAAATGGTATAAATCCATTCTATTAGTAATACAGAGCACGGCTATTATTAATACAGAACACGGATTTTATGAGGCGTATCAATATTTCACCTGATGAGGAGGGCTATTAACTGTAGGAAAATTGAGGGGTAAAAGTTTATACTGAAATTGTACATACTTTGTATTTTTTTTATCCCACAATTTCCCTGATCTTCATAGCCCTTCCCACTATCGGTTCGGTAGTTAGTATTGATGAAATATTGATGCCCCTGGTAAATTCGTGTCCTTTATTTATTTATTTATTTTTTTGTCAAAAAAAGCCCTTCTGCTTAACAATTACCCTGAAGGATCACCTTCCGTGAATAGTGGAAAAACTTGAGCAATTTTAAGGTCATCAGGAAAAATACCACTTTGAAAGGCTTCATTGATTATGTGAACAAGAGGTGTTATAATTATTTTAGAACCGTCTTTAATTACTTTTCTAGGAATCACATCAATTCCAATGGACTTTTTATTACTTATTTTAATACAACCCACCCACCTACGAGACCAAGCCACCAAATGAAGACCTCTGTATTGAGTTAGTAACCAGTGAAATAACACCATAAATGCTCTATGGGATGAATAATAAACACGTAAGTCCCTGAAGTCATAAATGATATAACTCCAGAAAAAATATTTTTTTTTGTATTCAGGACAATTAAGCATACATATTACTGTGAATTTCTGTCATAATTATTGTATATTATGCCATTTGTTTTACTTTACAGTTTTCCTTTTTTCATAGTTCTCCTCTCTACTGACTATTTTTGGCGTGGTTATTTAAAGTGTGCAATGTTGGTGGAAATTAACGGCCGTAATAAAATACATACAAAAAGGCCATTTTTGCGAATAAAAAACCTTGTTGTAGCAGGATGCGCCGTAAACTCGAATTTAACAGAATTTTCTACGCCTTTATTAGTTGAAGTACTTAAATTTCTTTGTCGAAGGTTCCTCATTTGCTTCTTCGTGTGACAGCTGAGAAGCTTCTCTTTGGCATAGGCCTCTCAACATTTTTTTCTAAGGTGCTCTGGAAAAGAGAATTCAGTAGGATCAGCACTTGCTAACAGACGTCTCTGACTATTTGTTTTGTATGTACGTATATTTTTTGGTGAAGTGTGCAGAACACAAGTAGCTGGCAGGAGTTGGGTACCACTTATCCCGTCTCAAAGCAGCTACCCATTTTTTGGTCAAGTCTTCATTTTTCAGAGGAAATCTGAAACGACAAATTCCTTCCAACATAATGAAAAAATAATAACAGTCTCTGTGTAATCTTAGCGAATTGCCAAGTAAAGACTGCTCCAGGTAGAGTAATATTAATAACAAAGTTCAAACTGATTGCAAAAGAATACAATTTCTCTAATGTTTATAAGTATTGTCATATGCGAATACCTTCAGTACTTACTTGTAATATTATATATATATGTATATATATATATATATATATATATATATATATATATATATATATATATATATATATATATATATATATATATATGTTGTGCTATTGCTGCGTTTAGTGCAGTCATACGCTGAGCATACAGGAGGCACCGGAACGATATTTTACATATATCCGAAGCTATAAAATGCACATTTACAGACGACATTCTCTAACGATATGGAATGTAAATATTGATTTTGATAGATGCTACATGGCAGTCACATGGCAATATTTGTTTACATTTGGCGGAATGATATGAAAGGAGCATGCAAGTAGATATTTAGCAGGGTTCCGAGAAAGTCTGTTCCAGTCGTGAATGGACTATAGTTGCTCAACCGAGTAGCATATAAGTGGGAGTCAGGGATCCGCTGAGAGATAGTGGCTTTGAGAACAAGAGAACTACACAAACAGGTTTCCGTCATTGAACCGCGGGAGAATCGTGGTCTATCTGGATTGCGGATTATCGTATCGCGAAATTAGTTCTCGCGTTGGCAGAAATGCAACGACAGTGAAGCAGGTATGGTATCGGTCGAGAAGAGATGGGCTGAGCGACATGTGCAGGAAGCCAATTTCCTCGTCGTGCTAACGAGAGCGAGGACAGACAGCTGAAGGTAACGGCGATTACGGACCGCACAGCCACATCAAACACCCTTGCTCAGGGATTCAGGTATGAGACACATCAATTTATGTCCGCACGCATGGTTCGTCACCGTCTGCAGCATAAGTCAGGGCATCATGTCCAAGAACCCATCACTCTGGTTGTCACTGACTGCTCACCACGGGCGCCTGCGTGCAATAGTACATGGAACATCGAGCCTAGTGGCATGCCATCGTCTTCTCCGATGGATCCCGCTTCTGCTTGCAGCACCATGTCCTGGCTGTGGCCCTATACCAGCAGGACAATGCGCGCCGGCATGTAGCTCGTATCATCTGATGGTTCCTAGATGACAACAATGTCACACTGCTTCCTTGGCCTGCACGTTCACCAGACATCCTGCCCATCAACAACGGGTGGTCCCTGATCGAAAAATGACTGGCCTGCTACAGGAAACTCGCGGCCACGAAGGATGAAGTTTGAGCACGCATCAAAGCAGCTGTGGTGGAAATAAGCCAAAGTCTCTTCCTGTCAATGAAGTGTCGTGTAACAGCAGTTATTGTCCCCTGTGGCAGGGCGCCCAGTACAGATTTCACCATATTCTGTACATCATATCGAGCTGCTAGAGTAATCTTGTCACCTGTGTATTATGGGTATTCTGTCCAATAAATCTGGTCGTGATAGTCCGTAGCCCTATATACATACTACTTACCTATTACGACCATTAAATGTTATTATTCACGGACTCATTTGCCAGCCAATTTAGAAGATAGCATTTAGTGAATAATAAAACTATTTTCGTCATACCTAGGGCACCACTAAACTGAGATCCACAAAAGTTGGAATTCAAATAATGTTCAAGGAACCCAAACTCTGGATACAATATTTTAATACTACGACGACTTATTTTCAAAACGGTAGCCATATAAATATTTTAGTTCAGCATGGTGTGTTTATTAAACTGTGAAGACTCGTAGCCCCTATAACGACCATTTAAATCGCTAAACTTCTGACGCTTTTGTTACCACTTTGTGAGGTTATGTCACCTGAATTAATAAAGTTTTTATATCGTACATCATAAAACACTAAAAAAAATTACTGCTAAATCTGGAACACGAATATTACTGTTGTCTAACCATAAACGATTTTAGTAGATCAGGCACATATTTACAAAACGGTGACCATATAAATATTGTAATTGAGTATGGAATATAAATAAAATTATTAGACTTTTTAACGAAACCCTGTAGCCTGATGCGTGCCGCGTCTGTTCTCCTTAGCCCGTTCGTCCTGCCGCCAGTGCGTAGTTGACATGCGACCTTTACTGGGATCGCCGGGCACCGATCGTGCCTTAGTTAAGTGGCCACCCCACCTTCATGTTCCCAAGAAGCAACTTAAATAGCAGTAAGAGTTGGGGCCGGTTAAAACCTCCCCAGCAGTACTCCACCTGAAAAAACGCCAGGGAAATGAAAATCATGTGGGAGAATTTATTGTTTCTCTAAATCAGCGACCCCATGTATGCTCCCTTAATTCATCCAGCACAGCCTTGTGTGTGTTTAGTGCTGTATGAGTGTGTGCCGCGGAGTCCTAGTATTTTCGCACCAAATACCTTCACCTAATCAAGTGAAAAGGGTTTAATTAAATTTTTATCTTTATTTTTTGGGTATCATAACTTTCACCCCTCTTGCAACATGGACTTTGCCAAGGCCCGAAAACATTAGGACATCAAATTTTAAATTTTAAATAATCATATTTTAATTGTATTTAAATTACTAAGGGCAAATATGCAATCAACCAAGAATGAAGGTAGACTGGGAAAGACAGTTACATATTACAGACTTATTATGCCAATATATTGTAACCATGTCAACGTTTATATTTTTATTTAATAACCTTACTGTGTGACTTTATTCTAAAATGTTTTTTGTGTATTCTTGATTATCGCAATGTGTTGCACGTCCTTGTTTTCTTTTTAAGTATCGAAACAACATTTATTGTAATTAAGGCAAGAACCTGCTCGTACTTCGAGAATGCCCTCTAAGCTGTCATGTCCCGTCCGTAGGCCGCTACTAGTGCCTTCATGCTAACTGTGTAGAGCTGCCCCACCCACTAATATGCCTCAACTGTTGTGACAATGTAAATTCCTCACACTGGGGTTTTATTGAACTAAATACACACATGTCAGGACTTATGTGCATGGTGTTTTTCAAATGTAGGCCGCTTCATGTCCATGTTGGGTAGTGTGCCCTCTTGCAGCCTGTACTCCCTTAATTTTTATGTAACATAACATGTTATTTGCGGTGAATTTAATGTCATATTTTGCATCGAATGTGTGAGGTGGTCCCGAACTGCTTCACCCTGCATTTACAGGCATTACGTGATGGCCAACATTCTCTGTAGGTGGGCATGTATTAACACTGAAATCACCAGCAGCTGTTTCATCCAGGCAGAGTGGAGAATGGAGGAATTTGGACGGCTCTTAACATAACGGTCTTGAGAGCTGATAAGGGTGTTTCGAGGATTGAGCAATGCCGGAATGAAAGGGTGGGGTAAATGGGAGATCCCGAGGAAATTCGCCGACCAGCGGCATCGTCTGGCATGATTCCCACATGCGAAAATCCGATAGCAAACCAGGTGGAAATTGAACTTGGTTCACCTAGGTGGGAGGCGAGTAGTCTAACCATTGTGGCCCCGGTTTTTTATCCAGGGACTTCAGAAGCCGCCACCACAGGCGATCGCCCTACTCCCATCCCTTACTCATGCACTTCAGTAGATAGCACCCTTTTCATCAACCATACCTAATCAGTCCATAAACCTCTCCGTGCCTCTGAAGGCACGGTACCACTGAGGGCTCTCTGTAACTTGACCATCACTACCAGCAATTTGATGATTTTGTCTTTTTCATGAGAATGCCACATATAATATAAGGATTTTTAATTCCATATTTCAAAATCAGCGAAAATGTAGCTACACAATAATCATGCCAAAAGTACCATTAAAGGCATTATGAATTACGCTACTGTTACACTAGATCCGACTTTGACCGATTTTCATACTGCCAAATACGACCGATATCGGTGGAATAAACAAAAGTACGTGATCGTCTGGGAGTGGTTACACTAGCAGCTTTAGCAGTTATTCCTTGAAGAACAGAATGATACAAAAAATACAACAAAATATAACTCTTCTATATCAAGGATCTTAACTGTCCAAGACATATCTTTATTGACGTAGTTAGTAAAACACACACTATTATGATAAACCGTCCTGGGGTAATATCCATAAGAACGAATGCACCTCTGATATATGTCATAATGAATTCTGCAAAATGACATAATCAAAACTCTTAACTATAATAAAAATTGATATAATATGCAAAAAGGAATTAAACTATTGATAAAACACAGATACATACCTCAACACAACTCAAGAACACAACTGAAAATAGAAAAGTCCAGGACCAGCCCGCACCTACTACTACAACCTATTCACTCTGCAGCCTAACTCCAATAGTGGAAACTCTGCGGCAGCGACCTGCATCTTTAATGCTACCGCTATGTGCTGGGACCTTATCACTGGATTTACTTCTGGACCCCACCAAGCCACCACTTCAGGATGATAAACAACTTCCAGTTACAACCAAGCGCAATGGGCAAAGCACTATTGCAACTGATAACAACATCCTATTGCATGCAACACACACACAAGTGTAAGCATGTTGGCCAATATAAACTTTTGATCCACTATCTTAACAAACATAATTACTCTTTTTGATGCATATTTTGTATTTTCTCTGTGTAACCTAAAGGGGGAATAAATGGCAGGTGTGAACCTAAATGCTTGGAGCTGAATTCATTGAAGACATTGGTGGGTATCGCAGCATTCCTTACTTTTTGAGAGAAATTATTTGGTGTTCTTACATGAGATTCAGTGACAGAGTTTGTGTAGCTGTTTTATTTTTGGTAATGGTTATAACTTTTATATGTGCTATAACGTTTTACTTATTTGCAATGCACACTACAGGGGGGGATCCAGGTAAATACAGAAAAATTGATGATTTGTTTACATATTGTAGTGAGGAAAGTGATTTGGGTTATAACAGAAGGGAGAGGTACTGGTATTACAATGTTGGTATAATGAGAATACTTAGACTTAAAGACAACACTCGAGTTGCTGTAAGAAGAGAAGGACGACCTGTACCACCAGTGCTGGTACCTGGCCACACCCCCCCCCCCCCCACCTATGATCCCTTTAACACACCCAGAAAAAAGAATTTCACAATAACTATGCACATTGATGGTGATGAAGAATATTACTACAATATTGTGTGTCATAATGGTTTTCAACGATTTCTTTGTTATTTAATATATAAGTTATATATAATATATAATATATCGGCCGAACGCGCCGATGCCTCTCAACATTGCACCTTAAATTGTTGTGATCCTGGTGCTATCAAATGCACGGTGGCATGATAATACAAAACTCGCAGTATTTTTTGTGTCAAATCATTTGTGTGAAAGTAATTATAGAAGTAGATGTCATGGATGTGGAAACGTTAAATACATTGGCATAAGAGGGAAAAGTTATGTTGGATACCTCCTCAAAATCTTACCAAAACCAGGAAGATAATAGAAAACCATGGAAGGAAATTGGTAACATCATGAATGTTGAATGTAAGTATTTACATTTACATACCTGCCAATAGCATATGCACGATTTTATTTTGAAGGGTTGAACCTCATATTTACCAGGTACTATGCAAATATTTTGTTAGATGTTCATGTAGAGATTACTTTTATTAACACACTTAAATATATAAATTACTAACCAATATAACACAGTGTATTTCATGTAATTAAGAAGTTTAAATATTAAATAAAGAAAATAAGTATTTTTGTAATACTAAAAAATGAATGGTTCATGATTTTAAGAGGGGTTGCAGCCCCATCAGCCCACCCCCTGCATACGCCCTTGATACCTGTCATATTATTATTTAGTAAACCCTTACTTCTATATTCATATTTTAATTATGGCTTATTGAGCTACGGCCTTCAACTTTGACCGAAAAATAGTATCGTAATATCGCTCAACAGTCTATAGTGTCTGGGTTCAAAAAGTAACAACAAAACCATTAAAAAAATCGTCCAGTAGTATCACTTTAATTTATAAATAAATCAAGCAATTTAGAAAACCAAAAGGAATTCTTTTCATTTCTTAGCGCTGAATATTACCGATCCTTGTCAGTTTAGGTACAAGTTGAACTGATCGCGAATGTCGTAGGCTTCTCGTCTTGTTCTTTTGTAGTGTCTGTCTGGTTGAGAGGACTGTGTTGTTTCAACAGACATTCATCCATTCCCTGTTTGTCGATGATGACACTGTGCGATAAGCAAACAGTAGTAATTATTTTCTAAACGGGGGCAGGGTAAACTTGCAGCTCTGTCTTCAAGCATCTCCATTTCGCAACAAGTATAACAAACACTCACTCCACAGATTTTTTGGCACGACTAAAACTTTTATTGCAGGTTTCGATATCCTGTGGAAGATCTACATTAGTTATCAGATAAAGTCACATTAAATATTCCTGGAGAGCATATTCTTGATCTCCAAGAACGACGTAAGGAAGCATGCTATCAGTACCAGGGAGTTCTCTTGGTTCAAGGAAAGGGAATGTTCCATTTTGTATATGCTGGGAAAAGTTAGATTCATGGAAAACACCACTGTCACATTACTACCTTCCGTACGCCCCTACGTCCACACTAATGAATCGATATCTTGCAACAACCATTCCTTGACGAACCACAGAGGAGAAGGTTTTGTAGTTGTAGAATTTGGAACCAGATGACTTTGGAAATCTGATTATCACATGCTTGTCATCTATACAAGCAACACAATTCGGGAAATCCCATAGTTCTTCTTATAGACCACCGCTTTTTCTCAGCAATTCTGTGGTGGAAAAGGCACATGTTTCTTAACAAAACACTCCCAAATTGCGTCACATGTAGTATACCTAATACTTCTGGCCAATAGTGAAGTCAGCCATCCGGCACGACAACGCCACAGATCTGTATACTTTCCGTGTGGATAGACATCTTAAATAAATGAAATAACAAACAAATAAATACTATACTTATAAACTACTACAATCATGATGAATAATAGAATACAGTTATTGTGTTCCTTATTTACTTATTTCCTACCATTTATTTTAATGTTTTATATTTATTATATTTTGCTAGTTTCCAGTGGCTTAGTTGTAATTATTTTGTTTATATTTGTTCTTGTATTAATTTGTTGTTCTTGATTTACAGGTGGAGCTGCGAAAGTAAAATGGGCAAACCTGCGAAATATGTTTCACAAAGAACATACGACAAAGTTGCAACAGCCAACTGGCAGCAAAGCCACGAACTTCTATCCATTGAAGTTCTAAGAGCAATTTCTACTTATTCGCGACGTGTGTAAACCCTCAAAAATAAAAAGTAATATTCACCCGTTATCCTAGGGGCATACATTCGAGGATACTGCCTTCAGTGTACCAATAGAACAATATGAAGTAATATGAAGTCATGGAGGGATATTCGTACGAGACTAGTAGTTTTACTGAAGGTCCACAAGAAGCTGCTGCTCATGCCACTGACACACAATATAGCATTGGCAGTAATTCAAATACCAACACTTTCAAGAAACCTGCTGCGAAGGTGAAAACTAATATATCCTAATCAGATAGTATGGATCAGTTTCTTGCACTGTAGAAGAGAGAATTTGAACAACTGGAAAAAAATTAGAAGTGCATCAACATTATTTGAGGACGTTAAACATTAAGAATGCCACTTCTTAATGCGTTTGTTGCCCATGCAGCGGAACCTAGCAGTGAGAACACAAATTCAATAAGTGTTAATGGAATACGAAAACACACAACTCCAAATGGCTTACTATTCGCTATCACAAACTTCATTTTCAATTTCGTCACCAGGGCGTCATTAGTCGTCGAGCGACAGTGCTCCAATCAGTTCGCTTTTATGTCTAACCACATAGGCGCAAGGGATTAGAGAAAATGTCTCCGATACCTAAATTTTATCAACCGATCAGTAGAGATCAATTTTCTCGCCAATGACTTGTTTTTATATTGTATGATTTGTATTGGTATATTTGTGCTCATTAAACAATATATCTCTTAAACATAGTTGTTTTCATTAAAGCAGCCTTCTCGTGTAGTTCCGATTTTAGTTAACAACAGAACAGAATAACTTATTGAACTAAAAAATATGTATAAACATAAAAAAATGTATAGGTACTGACAATTAAAAAGCCAATTTATTTTTCCGTAACATATACAATTTTGCACGTAGGTGGGTACCTACTGAATTGAAATCTCTCGCAATATTTAAAAAATTGTTGTATGCCTATAAAAACACTGGAGAAACATTTGGTTCGGAAAAAGTGAATATGGTATGGACAAAGTCCGGTCATAAGTAAACTTTACATACCTAAATGTTACAGCAAGTCTCTCCTCGGGAGGTACTCACTTTCGGAAATTAGATTATTTTTGTATCTACAGTCTGATCCCGTTCAAAATTAAAAAGAAGTTTTCTGGTTTTATCCTGAATTATTCCCCGAAATTTTGTGAGCGGTTCCAATAGCCTACGGAATGATGAGTGAAATTCCCCGCAATCCTCCCTCTCTGCAAATGTATCGTTCATGCATTCATTCCTTTCGCCCTCAAACAAGAAATATCTCAATAAAGTGCTTTCACCAAGCACATTTAGCTGCTGAACGTCAATTTCGTCCATCTTGTCACGAGCGGAAGTTGAGATCTGAAGAAAACATCGGATGAAAATTTCGAGCTAGCGTATCTATTTCAGTCGGCAGAGCGAAAAATCGGTGAAAGTTGGGTCCAGTGTAAACGTAGCATAAGTTAATTTAAAGTATGTAAATACTTATTTCCTAAATGATAGTGTCGTTACAATTTATGTTGCATATGATATCTGTGGAACAATAAATTCGAATTGAACTCATGTTGGCCGTCTGCCTGTATTTATTGCGAGCTTTAGATACAAAAACTGGTAAGTTGTTTGGTATATCATAACGAAAGATGTCGCCTGAAATTTAAAACTTATCTCAGGATCCCCTCAGTCGATTCCTACCACATCTTCATGTAAACAGTACTATCGGTCATTTAGCATTTTTATGTGATATGTATACTCGTATTTATTAACAGGTGGTGTTTATTCTTGCGGTGTTACACGCCATATACTTTAACCATTCAACTTATTCAAATGACTCTTGGTGAAGCGACGTATTTACAGTGTGTACTGTGGCGGGAGGGAGTAACACAGCTCTTGGCTGCCTTGCATGCCGTGGTGATGTCTCCATGAGTGGCGGGACCAACTTGTAAGGGACCTAACTAGTAAAAGAGTCTTAGTAAAGTCAATTTAACGAAAGTAATTGAAATCTAAAGAAATATAATGAACCACAAAATAATGATAAATAAAATATTATCATGAAAATTAAATAAATTGTGTACAAAACCAGTAAAACAAGCAAATAACTACGTAATTATTTAAAATAAGGGCATGAAGTAGCTTAATAAATAACGAAAATAATTAAAGTTTTGCGAATATGGATAAAATAGACGAAATAATGTGAAAACAAAATTTTAAAATCATCCTTTGGGAAACCTTCGATTCCGGCTCAATATAAATAGAATAACACAATTTGTGATGCAAATCCTATATAATAAGTAGACGATCTCTGTCTGCCCGTCCGTCTGTCTGTCTGTCCGTCTTTAATACATCTAAGTCCCTTGAAACTCGACAGAAGTTCTTCGAATTTTGCAGAGCGAATCCTCATGGTAAAATACCGGTTAAGTTCGAATTTCAGCAAGATCAGATTACGCAATCATTTCCTTTTATACTAAAAACCCATTTTTAGTTACTTTTTCCCATGAAAAGTTTTGTATTAATGCATAGAGATTATTGCATAGAGATATATAGGTAATGGAATAACATTTTTGTTTACTTTAAATGTATCGCTTTAATGTTGAGTTAAGTGAGGCCTTAGTGGCTCAGTGAATAGAGAGATTCCAAGTGGGACCGCAGCGGCTCAATGGATAAAGCGATCCCAAATGGGGTCTTAGTGGGTCAGTGGATAGAGCGATTCCAAGTTGGGCCGCAATGGCTTAGTGGATAGAACTATATCAAGTGGGGCCACAGTGGCCAAATGGATAGATATATAAAATGGGGCCTTAGTAGCTCAATGTATAGACAGAGTCCAAGTGGGGCCGCAGTGGCTCAGTGGATATAACTATGTTAAGTGGGGATATCTATGCAATATGTTTTTTTTTTAGTCTTTGTATGATAACCAAAGATTTTAATATGGTAACTGTTCTAGCGCTGTGACAATTTAAAAAAAAAAGTCACGGGCTGGGTCCCCTAGTATTTAAATATGCATACAGCTATTTTGACGGAGCCACGGTGGCTGAGCAGTTAGATTGGTCGCTTTCCACTTTGACGAACCAGGTTCGATTCCCGGCCGGTTCACTCCTATTTTCGCAAGTGGGAATCGTGCCAGGCGATGCCGGTGGTCGGCGGGTTTTCTCGGGGATCTCCCGTTTCCGCAGCCCGTTCATTCAGGCAATATCAATTTTTGAAAAATTTGATATTAATTGTATCGTCTTATCTGAGATAAGGGGGATTTGTATACATTACAATACACAGTAAACGATATAAATATTATTTGTAAATAAAGGTATTAATACATTTTAAAAGAAACCTTTTTTATGGAATTTTTGTTTTGTTTTATTACTGTTTCTTTTTGGACGTTTGAGAAATTGCAGCGACTACAATCTTCCGCCCTAGTTGTCCAAACTGCCTATGCCTAAACACGCCCCCTGAACATACGTATATCACTCATTGTAAAATTGCACTTATGGCATATTTTAATTACAGGCTGTATAAAATCGCTCAAATCCTTTGGACTGTCATAGTCTTTCTTTGCACCATTATAGTTTTGCCTACTATTGGCGATACAGTGACTCACAGTGGCAGCGATACACCTATTCTACGAAATTTCAGTGTTGTATTATAAGTCGTCGTTTCGATGTTAAAATTGCGTGTAGGAGTGAATAGATATATTTACAATAACCATGCAACAGATACAAAAATCAATTTTCACTAAAGAATATATATATATTTACAACAAATAACTGCACATTCTGAGGTCAAGATATACACCACAATGAAAATGGTACAGTCTGAATATGTCCTGCCGTTGAAGGGCATGTGTGTACAGTGGCTGCAGTGGCGACCCCAGTTATTTTTTATCTCCTTAAGTCTCTCTGGTATAGATCGAACCAACATTTCACAACAAGAGGGCTTAATCTTATTCCATTCCGTTTGAAGGGCAATTTCGAGGTCATTCCGGTTGAATATGGGATGTTAACGGATGTTCTCTTCTGACACGCTTCACAAATTTTCAACGACATTAATGTCTGGAGACTGCGGGAGGGTGTAGAGTGCATGGGGGTAATTATATAGGTAGTAACCACTTGCGTACCTTACGGGCTTTGTGTTTCGGGGTCGTTGTCCTGGTATAATGTGAAACAATCCCTTAATTCATCTGCGCTCGGTATCAGTTCTTTCACCAATATGTCCAAATACACATCTTGATCCTTAGTACTACCTATAAAATGGAGTTTCCCTGCACCTGAAACCGCTATACAAGCCCACACCCATCAGGGACCCACCACCGTGTTTCACCATCTGCCGAAGATTACATTCTCCAAGCCATGAGTTTGGCTCATGGCAGATTCTGACCTTCCCATCCGATGGGAAATATTACTGTAATTACTATTTACATCGGTAAATATTACTGTTTTCCTGTAGTTAAAATTTTTACCAGCGTCATATGTGGCCAACTGGAACCTGAGACGTTTGTTCTTCTTGCTGATATATGGTTTACTTCGCACTACTCGACCATTCAAGTCTTCCCTACGAAGGACTCTCCTCACGGTTTCTGGGCAGTTTTTTTTTTCCCAAGACGACTTCTGCTTCCTTCGCAAGTGTTGGTGTACTTAACGTGGGATTCTTCTTTATGTGACGTCGAATCCATCGCTCGACTGATGTGGTGAATATTTTTCTTTGCTCCCTATCCTACTTTACTGACGAAAGCGACGGGCGATATTTTGCACAGTAGTAGGATTACGGTTTACAATTTTGCCGATCTCACGCAGAGATTTATCCCTTTTATAATGCGAAATGACCATCTTTCTCATCGCCAAAGGAATCTGACCTCTTACAGGTTTTATTTTCTCTATGAAAGCTTATCGAATGCAATTCTTGCATTCTGAACCATATTTACCTTCGTTTTTCGCGATTAGATTTGTGCGCTGGATAGGAAAGGGAGGGAATATATTTGGACGGCTCTTATCATCGAGGTCTTGAGAACCGATGAGGGTGTTTAAGGTGAGTATGGCGCAGCGCCGGAATGAAAAGGCGTAGGAAACGGGATATCCCTGAGAAAACCCGCTGACCAACGGCATCGTCCGGCACGATTCCCACATGCAAATATCTGGAGTGATCCTGCCGGGGATTGAACCCGGATCGCATTAGTGGGAGGCGAGCTGACTAACCGCTCAGTACCGTAGCCCCTGTGCGCTGGATAGGCATCAACATTTACGTGCACACAAGCAGTTATCCTTTGGCTATTGGCTGCGTGCCTGTGCGAGGATACATTCTCTATTTGACTGGGCCTATCAGAAATAAGTTACTCCGGAATTGAACTTCAGTAATTGGCTGGCAGACACCTCCGACGCGTGAGATTTCAAATCATCCAACCACGAAATTGTTTCTAAACTAATGTCTTTTCCAGTAGAACTTTTCGTGGAATCTTTTCGCGGAAAACAGGTGGCGCTGGTTATAACTATTTATTGAAATTCCAACAGAAAAATTACCTCGCAAAGTCTTGAATTGCTCGTTGGCTTCCATTTGTCACGTCTGCAGTTTTTCAACCCTAACTGGATTTCGTATTTCATCAGACGCAAATTTAAACAAACGAAAACCTGCAGTTGTGCTGTTTGTACAATCTGATGCCGAACAACCAACCATTATAATCTTAAAGCATACATAATGGGGAAGCAAGGCTGCTAGCAACTCGTGTTACTACTGTTACAATTTCTCTCTCTAGAAATTAAGTGGGCTAAACAAAGTTCGTTAAGGGATGGAGGTCTTAATCAAATAAAAGAATTCATTATAATTTTCTAATTTTATTTACATTAACTACGACAAAATTCTCTGAACTCAAACCCTCGCAATAAATTTAAATCACTTACTGTTCACAATTGAAACAAATTAATAAAATTTATAATTACGACAAGGAAATCAGTGAAATTAAACAATTAAAGATCAGTCCCAATAGACAGTGTCTCAACCTATTCAATTATTTTATAATTTGTGCGTCCATATTTGATAGTTAGAATATTTCCAATTAAATCAGTATTACACTTCCATTCAGTCCCACCTCAGTTCAGTCCATGTCCCGCCAGTCGCAATGTTCTAGAGTCCTCCAAGCGCCCTCACGCACAGTTAGCTTCACTCTTCGGTTTCACACCCTCTCGTCCAGTCAAGCCACGAACTCCTCACTCGCCGTCTTCCCGCAATCTCCAGTCATCGTCCATACTTTACTTCGCTCGCGCACACTCGCCAGGCGGTCTCCGTCAAAGACTGCCGGCCGCTGGGATGCGGCAGTATATATAGGTCTTAGGCCGCCACCTAGAATGTTCCCCAACTCACGTGATGCGTCGCGGAGGGCTGAGGCGCCAGCCAGTCCCGCCAGAACATTCTTGCGTCGTCGCTACACGTATCGGAAACTCTAGCAGGCGAGAGAAGGTCTGTGACGCCAGCAAGTCCCGCCGCTGTTGGCATTCACAGGATTCCCAGAAGGGGAGAAACAGGAGGTCGCGAGCGCATCGTTTCAGAAAGAGGGGAGGGCGAGGTGGGTCTCTGATTACGGCGTGGGGCAATTGAGTCGGCGCCAGCTGCAGCACGTACACTACGTAGAAAAATAAGACACAGTAAGGATAATCTGTAACTTGATCATCTTCTCGCGCTGCCTTCCTACTGCTCGTTTGACCAAAAATGGAGGACTATACCCGCTCTTTAGAGTGCATGAGTCTTTCCATTAATTTCCCTCTCATTTATCCGGTGGTCTCAGTATGTCGGCGAGGAGGGGACGTCATACAAAAAAATTGCTGGCATATGTGTTAGGAGTTAGTGTTATAAACAACTACAGTATTTTATTCCTGTATGTTAAGTATTTTGTGGCCCCGGCCTCGGGTTGGCAAATTTTTCCAAATGAAAATATACGACGTGTGGAGAAAAGAAATGAGGTATAGGCTGTTCACGGTAAAATGAGAACTTTTGAATGCCCTACTTAAGATATACTTGTATGCACGTTGTGTATTCTTCTGCCTTACGTAATTTGAACTGTATAATGGGCCTCATAATTTTATTCATGCGTCGACCAAGTGATATTGTGAAATTTTTATGAAAGGAAATATTTTACAAATCTGCTCATTTATACACTTCGATGCATTACAAAACCAGAGAGAGAAGTAAATAATAAATTCATCAGAAATGGTTACCTAAGACTTTTTTCGACGTTAAGATATGGAACTACTTCCCATCCATCGTTACCAACTTTACTGGGCGTATGTCACTCAGTGCGTCCGTTAAAATATATGCAGGTCAGGGCAGTGACTTTTTTCTAAGGTTGATTTCAAAAGTGCTCACTTTCTCGTGAACAGCCTTTAGTGGCGTATGTGGGGTGGCGTATAAGCCGGTCTTCTCGTCTACGAACGTTTATCTTTCGAAGAGCGCGAGTGTTAGCTTTCCCCCGACTGAGACTCACGTGCGCATTATTGAGTTTGGCCGACCTGCGGCTCCGCAAGAGTCGCTTGAAGGACTCCTTTTCGTGGAGGAATGGGCGTCGGTGACCGGAGCAGCGGCGTCGCTGGACAAGTGGGGTTCCCCGCACAGTGTCGAGTGGCTCGTGGACTTGACTTCTTGTTTTTTTCCTACCGTAAACGAGCTGCAATTCCTGGTGCTGCGGTATTCTCTTCGTTTTGGAGGTGGGTCTCCAGACACGGGTTAGTAGAGGGAGCGTGAGTGTTCTGAGTTGTTTAGCAGCTTGTCAGAATTCATCTGCAAATCGTGTAGCACTTCGATGTAACACAGTGTAACCACTAGCTACCATCCTCTGACAGGTGGCTAAATTCGTTTTAATTAAATCGGAATTTTTAAAAGCCTAGTTAATTAATAAACACCGATTTTCAAGAGTAGATTTAAGAAAATATAAAAAGAATGGTGAATAACTCAGATATTACTTAATGCATTACCTGCTTGGTCTGCTCTACTGAGAAAAATAAGGAGTAACTTAGTAAAATATTATAGGGTGGAAAATATGTGAATGGTAGTTTATATTGGAAAAGGATAGTTTCTATTGAAGCCACTTGATAAGTTCTATCATAGTAACCACTTTATGTTAACTGCCATTAAAACCAAGAGTTTCGGAATATTTAGCAACAGGCAATATTGAAGAGTAAAGTTGAACATACTGTTATCTAAATATGTCTTTACTTTCACCAGCCTCCCACCACTGACGTTCCTGGGTCTCTGCGCGGATTCTTATGTGGAGAGTGTAAAGGACACTACAGAGGTGAGGGTTTTTCTCGGGATATTCCTGTTTCCTTCTCATATCATTCCGACGCTACTCTACGTCCATCTAGTCTCGCCTAACTGATTCTTTAGTCTGGCCAAAATGTTAAGTCTGTCCCTCATATAGCGCAGATGGCTCCAATTACCACCATATAGTTCGCATAATATTGACTCTGCTTGATAGTTGTCAAACTTTCAAATCTATATTTTTAATAAGCTTTGCTATCATACCACAGGGATATGCGCAAATTTACAATGTAATAAACAGCTCGACTAATGTGTGTCACTGGCAAAATATTTGCTAACGAAGTTATCGAATATCGTAATATAACATTGCTCTAGCTTTGTATTTCTACAGCAACTTCCAAAAGTAACTAAAATTCAATAGACTTGTTATTTCTATTTGTGGGATTTTTATGATATTGGGTTATGGGTTGTCTAGAGACTTTTCTATGATGACCTTTTATAGTTCTTAGACAGATTATGTAGCAGCAGAGTAAAGTACGTTAGGCTTTATTAGGTTAGAATAAGTACTTTGAATTAAGTTAAATTTTATTATCTCTTACAGTTATGTATAAAATAATAACTGCCATTTCTTGGACGTAGAGGCCAAATCATTTTATACTTCACTTATGCTTTCCTTAACAGCCTCTGTTAGAGTTGTGTAGTGGACCTAACCTTTTAATTTGAGTTTCCAATGCGATCTCTAAATTATTTAACTGTACTTTTATACTAACTCTTCCGAGTGTACCTGATGGTGTGTTTTCAATGTGTCGACCTCAGATTGAATATTTACAATTGCAGACATAAGTTTATCTACTTGAATATTCTGAAAATTCGCACCCTTTTGTACAGCTTGTAGTTCATTTTGTATTTGCTTCGTTTCCACATGAAGAATCCTTTTGACATCGTTAAACATTTCAGCCTTTAATGTAGGGCCTAATTGTTGCACATTGGTGTGTAATAGTTTCAAATATATTTTTTTTATTGCATGTCAGTTTGCAAGTCAGTTTTGACTTGTTGCATAACATTATTGACTTGTTGTATATCAGTATTGACTGGTTGTATATCATTATGTAACTGCTGCATTAATTGGAACAACTGGTTTAAGTTGACCTGTTACTCCTTATTTCCAACCAATAAATTATGGTCGCTAGCTTCAGCTACTAGTGTCTCCTTTTTCGATACAGTTAAAGTCACTAAGGATGTATCTAGTTCACTAATTTGTGTTTGGTTCATAACTGAATTTTATAAATTCGACAATTTCATTTGTACTTGATCCATGTCAACTTGTTCCCGCATGGAACTCCTGAGGAAATAACCTCTCTCTTCCCCTGCTATACTACCTAGCTACAGAATTTGAGACAAACTACATACAAGCGACTGTCTACATACAAGCGAACACGTTATAGATGCCAAACTTTGATGTTATTTACCAGACGTGAGATAAATATTTTTCTGATCAACTTGGCTACCACGGTGCTGCGCCAAATTTTCCTGTGTAGACTATGGTGTAACAATTAAATAGTGCTAATGATTGTTTTTTCTGGTGTTAACTAATAATCTCCCCAGTGAAATGCAATCCCTGATGGCACAGAATTTTTTTTTTCTGGTGTTAAAATGTTATTTGAATTTCACACATATTAATATTTGGATTCATATGAAGTGTTTGCATGAGTTAGGATACATACTTTCTGGCATGTATTACGTACTACATCCAAGAACAACATTGTGGCACAAATGCAGATACCATGAATTTTAATGATTGGAATATTTATTTTCCTAACAACCTACAACTACTTCATACACAATCAATCAAGAAAATAGGTTTAATCACTACTTCAATATAATAGCAAATGAGAACCTCGAAAATTTTAAGTTAGGTCAGAGAAAAATGGTAATTGCTGAACATTACAAAATTTGAATATATTATCAGCATTCAAGCTTGATAATAAACCTTGGCGAAATTACTTGTCAAGGATCTCCACCTATTGCTTAGTTAGGTATAATATCAAGTGTCCTCTGGGCAGTAAAATAAAAATCAGTACAGTTTCATTACCATTCATCTGAAGCCTGGTTCTCAGCACACAAATAAAAAAATTAAACATTACCCATACATCCTTCATATGAGAGATTCCTTAAGGTAATAGACAAATCATACTATATCCAAAAGAACGCCAAATTATTCTTCATTACAACATAATTCTTATTCGATGTGTTACACATTCTAATACAAATAACACTTCTTCAAAATTCGAATAGAATGTTTATAATACCCAATCATAAAACTCCAGTTCTTACAACCAGTACTACTTTTAAAAGCACGCAATATGTAGAATTAGTTTCCTTCTAACAAAAATTTTCATACAGAATAAACACTTTCACCGAGCATTCTGAACATTACAAGAAACATACAATTATATTACTCTTAGCACAGGCATAGATTAAAGAAAATAAATTACTAACACGCATAAATTTGAAATGCACATTTACTTTTCACTCTGCATCGTTATGTAGAGTAAAATAATATATGAATACCTATTTTACTTTACATATCAATCTAAACTAATTTGAATAAGTTAGCAAATTTTTCATTTTGCTTTGCATACGGGAACATATACTGCTTTTAAAATAGGTAGGGTTCTGTAATCTTACTTCACTCATTACAATGCAAATTATATAAATCTGGGTTTGAATGCATTTTAAACAACGCCCAGCTTTTATAGAAGACATGGGTTTAATCTATAACATGCTGGTTCCAATTCCGAATCCGATATTATTGTTGTCAATGGTGATAAGGTTATGTTGTTATTTGTGTTTGGTATTTTACTTTTCTGGTTTTTGTTATCATTATTAGTATACAGTTTATAAATATGGTTTAGTATGAAACTGAAATAAAGCAGTAATTTATTGTCATGTGTGCTCAAATTTATGCAAATTTTTACATCAGTTTTTCGTTCAAAATATGATTGTTTGTATCCTGCGACAGAATTATCGTGATAATTGTATTTATTTATAAACCCTCCCGTCAGGTGCAGCGACACAATATTTTCTACTTTATTTTTCACCCATTAAGAGGGGTAACCTCATCATCCCGCCACAGTTTGCGCTGGCACAGCCCAACCCAATGTCCTGTTTGTCTCTAAGGCTGATGCAATTTCCTAAGGATGTCACCCGGTAAACTTCCCAGAAATGGAGGCACGTGGGGCCGGTTCGTGGTCATTTGTCCTCGACAACGCCTTAACCAACACCCTACAATGTAAGTATATGTACCCCACTCAGAGCCTCAAGGAAGAGACCGCCCAAGAACATCAGAGAGAAGCTGATGACATACCTCGAGCTGGAGCAGTTTTCCTTGAAGGAAGACAGCCCACCCCACATTGCGTAGCTAGTTCATTATTATTTTTAGTTTGAGTTTTATTATTTGTCTCCAGGGCTCGTCTTCAGAAAGCAAGAAATTGTAATTTTATATATGTTGATGAAGGTTATTTAAAAAAATGATATATTTAGGCAAAATTTATTTTCTTTATTTTGAGCACCACATTACTGTATTGGCCTACATCCCGTCTGGACGTTACATTTTGGTGTCACAAACTCAGATACGCCCCTGAGACGTCCTTCATGTAACACTGGTGTTAGGAGTGGGATGGAGGCATTTAATTGTTAGTCATGTTAAGCAATAGGATAGTTATTATTGATTACGAAAAAAATATATTTATTTAATTAAGACTTTTGTACAATCATCGCAGTGAATGCTAACTAAAAAAAGTCTGCAGAACTGGAAGCATTGCGAGCAAGAATTGAGGGGTTAGGTAGTCGGTGAACAAAGCTGTACATAACCAAATTAGCAGTGTGAAATAAAGTGTGAACGAAGCTGTAAATATTTTAATTAATAGTGTGAAAGAGAGCGACAATAAAATTGCAAATAACCAAATTAGTCTTGTAATTGAAACTGTAAATAGTGTAAATGAGAATGTATATAGGAAATCAGAAAGCATTAGCGAGTTTTTGAATACGATGGTTGACTATGGGCAATAAAATTGACAGTGTAAATGAAAAAGTGGGCTGTGTGAATGAAAGGATGGATAGCATCGAGAATAAATTGAAACAGAAGATCAGTGCATTAGAGAAGGAATTACACGAATATCTTCAGTAATGGAGCTCCAGTACCACCACATCGGCAGCCAAGAAGAATGAAAAGGCAGTGCATACAGGTTGTAACCAATGCAGAAACCCCGGAGGATAGCCATCAGCTCTGTAACATTGGTGTCATTCAGCCAGGAGTGGGGAAAGGGGTCCCAATTAAACCCACCACTTATGATGGCCAGACATCTTGGCGGGAGTACCAACACCAGTTTGAAATAGTCACTACACTTAAATGGCTGGTCAGCAGAGCAGCGGACTTACTATCTCGTGGCTGTACTGAGAGGCCCCGCACTGAGCATACTACAATCTCTGCCAGAGAGACATCGACTGGAGTACCCCACGCTGGTATCGGCATTGGAGCTACGTTTCGGCGACTAGTACCTGCGAAATGTCCACCATGCACAGCTACGAAGCCGCACGCAGTGACCAGGGAAGCTACTGCAGGAGCTACGGCAAGATATCGTGCGGCACCCCCACCTATCTCTGGAAGGGTGCCCCGAGTAGGCGCGCGACATTACAAGTCGGTTTCTTCATCGATGCCGGCGCCGACAGTACGTCTGGCTGCACCCCGCAACATGCAGGATACCCTTGCCCAACTACTGGAGGAGGAGTCAGCAAGACACGAGCGGCACCCCGACGCCCAATACTCGCAGTGATGCTGAAAAAAGACTAATACAGACTAACGAAGGCACTGAAGGAGTTGCAGTTGGCTTTGAGGGACATCGTTTTCAAGGTTCAAGCTACAGAGCCTCACTGCCCCCCCCCCTCTCCAACCCTTCCAAATGGATGGTGTGTTGGTCATGTGGACAGTTGGGGGACCTGACAGCTTATTATCCACAACAGAAGTAGCAGTCATATAGACAGCATGGTGAAGAAGAAATGACCTCGATAAGCGGATGCAAGCACTTGTGTGAAGAAATTTGTGAGCCTTGTGCTTATACCCAACAACTAAGAAACCGCATCGGCGAGCTGATGCTGCAAGCTGCATTCCTCACGAAGCAGCTGGAAAATGCACACGATAACTTACGAGTACTGTTGAGATGCCTTGTGCACACTGTGCCACATAGCAGCAAAAGAAGCCCATGGCATGAAGCGAATGATGTGACGGTCCCCCTCAGTAGTGGCTCTGAGAATAGTAGTCACGTGAAGGATGTGGTTTGGGAATCAAAGAACCAGTTACGTGAACTCGAGAAATGGAGTGTGGCTGTTGACAGGAGCTACCAGTTCTCCAGGGTATGTGGGAAGAGGATCCAGCCACAACCTGTAGCATCCATTGCAAGTGCCGGCATTTACCAGATTGGTATGCATGGTCTAAAGGAAGATGCAAGGGGAAATTCTTGAGTTGCTTCATCTTTTCAAACTGGTACAACCCACAGATACGAAAAAGGTACTCAAAGCTACAGAAATGTTGGAAATGCCCCTACAGGGTTCCGGATAAGATCAGTGATGATGTCTTTCAGAATTGTCGTCAATGCTCTCAAACGAACCCGAAAGTTGTTCACCTCGACTGACTGGAACTGTACGAAGGTACGGATGTTGCAGTGTCTGTTCGGGAAGAACAGACTTGAGGAGGGAGCAATGTTACACGCTCGCTGCTTCGCATCCCGCGCGAGCGAATGGAAGTGAAGGACATCATTTATATGATAGCGGCAGTAGCAAGTCAACGGATTGTTTTGTATGACAGGCGAATGATAGGCTGGTGGCCGCATATTTGTTACAGAAAGCGAGTCGACACGATAATTATTTTTGTGGCGCCTGCTATTGACCCTGGATATATTGAGTTTTCGCGTCGATCTGAGGGATTTTCTAGTAGTTTACTGCCCTAGATTCTGTCCGCGTGGCTCGAGGTGCGTCGAATTTTCCATGTCAAGGTCAACAGAGTAGAAAATGTGTGATAGGCCTCCGGGCCGGGAGTTGTTGTGAATGAATGAGTGGCTGAGTTCCTAGTGATATAAGACGAGCGGCGAGAGAGGGGACCAATGGAAGGGAAATCTGCGACTGCAAGTATCAAGTAGTGAAGAGTGCGGCTGTCAGGCTGGACTATTGGACTAAATGCGTGAGTGAAATACATTACAAAATAATGGCAACAGATACAAAAAAATGTCTTAACCAAATGACTGTAACCAAAGACATTAAGAAGTACGTTAATTAAACTTGAAATATGCATCAATTATTGAGCTCACTGTTAAACGAAAAGAGTAATAGTGGGGACATTTAAATTAGTGCTGTAAATAATAGCTTTGGGAATAAATAAGAAATCAAATTTCGTTGTTTTATTTTTATTGGGACCTCCATCCCTCACGAACTCGGATATGCCCCACAGGCGTCCATGTAACGATTTTCTTTTAAAGCAAAGACCATGGGGAAATGAGCATTTCAGAAAACTTGGGAAACACATTTTACCTCTTTCTATCCTCATGGGTTGAATTTTAAAAAATTCTGAAATTATTTTCAGGTATTTATTTAGGCAGTTTTTTAAAACAAAGTGTATAACGATAACTCATTGATTTGATAGGCCCTGTCACTCTTTTTAAGTCTCTTAAGGGTTTAATATCAAAAAATCCTCGATTAAAGTTTTAGGCATTTATATAAGTGGACTTTTAAAGAAAGGCATGACGATATCGTATCGGCTTGATAAGACTTCGAGAAGTCCTCGAAAGAAATATTTTATTCCTTTTTACCCATTTTTTCTCCTTTAGGGGCTAAATTTAAAAAAAAAAAATTTTTTTAAGCATTTATATAAGAAGTCTTTTAAAGCATATGGCATGACTATATAGCTAACTTATGGGGTTAATGAGCTATTGAGGAGTCCCCGAAAACATATTTTGCCTCTTTTCGCCCTCTTAGATATCGAATTTAAAAATTACTTTTTTTTTTTTTATGCTGGCAAAATTTTTCAGTAAAGAGAATACACAAATATTATGGGATTAATGGGCTATTGAGGTTTCATGGACAACAAATTTTAACCCTTTTTACCCATTAAGGTTTGATTTTTAAAAAATCCTAAAAATGCTTTCGAGTGTTTTCATATGCTGTGATTTGTAGCAAAGAAAACAGCGATATCTGATAGGGATAATGAGCTATTGAGGAGTCCTAGAAAACACATTTTACTGCAATTCGCTCCCATAGATGATGAATTTTAACAAATTCTGAAAATTATTTTTTAGGTATTAACATATGCTACCTTTTGAATTTAACAGATCAACGATTCCTCGTAGTGTTCATAAGCTATAAAGAATATTGAAAACACATTTTATCCCTTTTCACCCTCTTAGGAGTCGATTGTCGAATTATGTTTCTTAGTGGGAGCTTACACTCTAAGGGGAAACCATCCCTTAACTTTCATGCTTTTGCATCCAGTGTTTTGTGCTGTGCGGTGATAGGCGGATAAGTGAGTGGGCAAGTATGAGTGGATGGGCTAGATTTAGTGAGTGAATGAGTGGGCTGGTGAGCGAGTGAGCAAGTGAGTAGGCTCGTGTGCGTTTCAACGAGTGGGTGAGTGAGTGGGAGTGATTCATTCAATTTTATAATGAGATATTATGATCTTTTGACTGTTTCCTTGTGCTGCTCAATATTCATACAAGAGCCAAGTTTCGTTTTGGCACGTGATGTCTTGCAGGACCCGTAATTTTTACATAAAATTGCATATACTGCTTGAAGAGGTTATTGCTCTTATAAGCATGTCCACGGATGTAACAGCCGTTATATCCGTAGCCAGGCCTTTAGAGGTGAGCTTAAATGCAACCTATAAGGTAGCGAAAACGCCAGCAGAAAATGGATATGAAAACTGCTAGGGAGGTATATTTCCGGTTTTTTCCCCCTCGATTTGATTGCAAATGCATTTATCTCTGGTAATAAATTTTGTTCGTTCAAAACTATAAATAAAGTATTTATTTGTTCAGCCTTTTTTACTTACAGGATTATCGAATCAGTCGGCGCAGTGTAATCACATCTGGGACGATCCGGATTCTATTACCGACCCAGCCCTCCTGCTTTAGAAATTTTCGAAATCACTTCACGTTAATACCAGGCAATTTCTTTTCTATAGGCCTTGGCCGATTATTTCTCGTTCCTGATTGGTTTCGTCATTATGACCCCGCTGTAGATGAGATGAAGAACATTAAAAAAACTTGATAAATTCAGGTGTTTGAAATTGATTATTAATGGGCCTGGGGTATTTAGTGTATTAATGATTTTTGAATTTATTTCGGTTTTATACATCTACCATTTTACGTGTGAAAATTAACGTGCGAGGGTTGTCAGGTTTAGATCACTATTTAAGTAAGCTATTAATGAATGCGTGAGCCACTTTGTGTTTAATATTGGATTAATTTTTGTTTGCAAGTTGCCGCCTCCTCCACCACTAGCCATCCGTCAAAAAGAGAGAACATAAATAAAAAATAAATGATAAAAACTGTGTTTTTATCGGGCGTTTTAAACAAAAGTTAATGTACGTATAGTTGACTTTATAATTAAACAAGTAAATTATTCGATATTCCTTACATTTATAAAACTTAAAGTGGTTTCGTGATAAATCGTCGTGTGTTTGAAGAGCATTTTATTTTTGTCAACGACGTAAACTAACTTTAGAAGCTGTCATATTTTCCAATGCAATTTTTTTTTAATAAACATGGCTTTTGCATAACAGAGCTTATTTTCGTTATTTTAAAAGAAGATTGAATTTGTATTACTGAATACACAGCAGAGAATTTCAATATCCAGATCGCCTCAATTTATGCAGAAAACAATTCGGAAAACATCTCTCAACAAACACGAAACCATACGTTACTTGGAGGGCGTGATTAATCTCACTCAGTTTACATCGTAACGAACGCAGTATAACGTTATTTGAGGAAGTATACTGTCGCATAGGTGCGTCCGCGTCCGTATAGGTACGATTTGGCGCGGTGTTTCGCAAATACTCTTCTAGTTCACAATTGAAACCCTCTGGGCCGTCACTTTTCCTTGGTGGTTAAGGTTGCTGCGTAGGTAGTTCTTTCGTGTCAGACAGCTTCGAAGTTAAAGAAATTGTCGCTGCGATGCTACTTTCTTAGCTTGGTTTAGCTTGGGGACAGTTTGCGTTGATTGGGGCGATGGAAAAGGCTTAAGTGCTGTCGTTTCAAGCCTGACAACGTTCATACGCAATTTAAAAAATCGAGGGTTTGGTTTCCTGGCAGCCGTGTAGCTACTTTGACCGTAGTTTTTTTTTTTTTTTTTTTTTTTTTTTAAATGCTATCTACTGAAGATTCACTTGACAGCCTGATATAGGTAATCAATCATTTAAATACACGAAGGCTAGTGTACGGGGCAGTACAATTATAGAAAATTATTATAAATTGCTGCTAAGAAATGAAAGACTTTCTCTGCAATATATATATATATATATATATATATATATATATATATATATATATATATAATTAACCAAGGAATACTAAAACTGACACTTACATGCAATGTTTATAAAATTATGTCCATAACTTCAAAAATATTTACATATCTTGGTCGATGGTCATCTTAATTACGTGATAATTGGTGAATATCGCTGTACGATAAAAATTAATTCAGTCATTAAAAGTGGTGCGGTACCTGTCAGTAAAATTAACGTTTATTTTCCGCCCAGTCTGCAGATATGATGACAATAACATGTCTCAGTGACAATGAGTCGGGTCAGAACCATAAACATGCATATGTGTGAAACTCCCGTTTTTGACAGTAACAGGTATCTTGGACGTGACTAAGTTGTTTGTACATTAGGCAAAGAAAAATGTTCCCTACGCGTTACTTTTGAATGGTACATCTATCTCAACTCTCTATTCTTTATCATAAGCGCTTATCTTTATAGAGTAAGGTCGCTCGCTGCTAGTAATTAAGCGTGATGCGTAATGGTACTATATCTTCACAGCGACAACGGTGGACGCTCTGTGAAAGAGTCCGAAATGTGCCCACATAATGCGCTATGGATATTTTGTTCCAAATTGCATATAACCAATTTCCAGCGGATCTATTTGAGCTATAAATCAAAATCACTTCACAAAACGTGAGGTGTCGTAAAATTTCATTCGTTAAATGCTTTAAATATCATAGATTTTCCCGCTTTCGATTCAGGGCCACCATACCTTAAATTTCATACTGTATAAGTAAATAATAAATCTATAATTAAAGGAATTTTAACGTTGAACAATAACAAATGAATCCACATACACTGTATTACCATTATTATTTTCTTCGTTGTCTTTATGTGCCTATGGTGTATTTCTGTTTGCGTGTTGGCCCAAAGACATTGATGGAACTTCACTGTTTGAATAACTTCTTCAGTATCCGGAAAGCTTACGTGCATCGTAACTCCACTTATTAGTACATAAATATTATTCAAAAGTATCACTTTTACAAAAACCTGTAAATATGTACTTATAATCTTATTGCCCAAAAAATTGTATAATTTTTTAAAATTTAATTTAAAAACATTATTTACGAAGGTTTTCTGAGAAAAAAAAAGAACGCTTTAATTGGAAATTGCATTCGTTCTGTTAGCAGTTTTGCTACAAATGTGGCATAGTGGACACCTGAGGTTTTATATATAGTATAAATATGAAAGAATGTTACATATCAGTTACATATTACAAATATAAATATTTACGAATGGTTTACATCAACATTCTACAATCTTAAATAGTAGTATTTATTTAATAAAACTACATCGTGCGAATGTGATCCCGGTATACGGTACAGTGTAGCTATTTTTACAAAAATTCACTAAAATAACACTCGTGTTGTGTTTACGTAAAGAAACCAAAGAAATTACTTTTATTTTAACTCAGATGCAAATGGTGTTCACATTTTGTGCATTTTTAAACGATATGAATGTAAGTCAGTACAGAATCTTTAGCAATGTTGGCACTCATTGTCATAAACTGGCCAATGACCAGCAGTATCTCGCCTAACATGTTATTCTTGGCTGCCACTTGTAAATTGACTTCCTCTTTTGCGTAGTTATTCACCTTCATAGCACAGTGCTACAACTACTTCAGATCTAAACGCTGAAAAGTCCAATATTTCCTTGGACTCACACCCACGAGCCACATAGTTCTTTCTACAGCAGCTACGATGCCACCATTGCTATGTCTATGGAAAATTTTTGTGTATTTGAGCAAATAAAACTCTTATTAAATTTGTCTGATATAAGCGTATTTTTCACTGAAGTATTGACCTTTATAAAACACATAGGGCCTAAAATATTTTACTCTACACACTAATTGTTAGTTTTGGTTTTCTTCATTCATGCAATAAACTGATGATCTTCTTGATTTTTGGGAACCGGTAAACCAATTTTGATTTACTTTAATATTTATCTACTTCAAATACCCCTCTCTATATCTATTAAAAAATTTTACAAGATTTTTTTTTACAAATTTGGTTATAATCAAAAGCGTTTTAACAACCATTACGTTTTATGTAATTAACTATATTTTATGTTACGTATATTGACGTTGAGCACACTAATATAATCACTGGTCCACCAAACACGTCAGAAAATGACTGGAAAATAGTAGTGCATGAGAAAGTAGGTTTATTAATCTTATTAGTTATATGAGAGTTTTTTTTATTTAATTAGGTCGTGTTTACAGGATGTTGTGTCCCTATTCTTGGGCCTGAATGAGAATAAGTTAGTAAAATCGGTATATTGTAAACCGATTAATTTTTTTACATTACATCCCCCCCCCCCCCCCCAACACCTTTTTTTCCTTCCTGTCAGTAAATGCTCCTCGTCCTTGTATTTATTATTTGGATTTTTTCACGGATGTTTGGGAGACGTTACATTCTACAGCATTTTCTTTAAGATTTTATTCACGAGTATTGTTTGTATTATCTAAAGGAGTGAGACTGGAATGGAAGTTTTGAACCAATGCACTGCAGATATAGGAATATTTAGCGTCGTTACTATACAATGTCGGGAACATCCCTTCGCATTTGACTATTTCCTGAGCAAATATAGGAACACTACAATGAATGCACAGGGGAAAACATTACCATTCCTGTTTTCCCACTAAGCGTATACACTGGTATGGTAAATGCCCGAATCATTTCTTAGAGTGTGCCTGCTATCCATGCCTTTGATTCATACACCATTCCCAACTAATCGCAATTAATTTTCGTCTCTTATTATTATTTTTTTTATCGTTATCCACTTACCCTGCCCCACTTTCTCGTGTCCATCAAATTAAACCTTTGTCATTTTTCCATAATTCCAGTTACAGTGTTCTAATTGTGCTTGTGCTATACACTTTTTGGTCAATTTCCTTTCCATGACTCGTAGTAAACGTTCTCACGTGTCTTGACACTCAAATGCCGTCCCCATTTAAATAATTAAGGCTACATTCCTCATAATTATCACATAACCACCTTCACCCCTTAGTACCTGGCATATATCCCCCCCCCCACCTTGTTCTCTCTCATTACAATGAAAATCTCCACACCCTCCACCCTTCTCGCGCCACCTTACAAGTGCCCTTTTTGCAAAAAGTGTCATGGTCTGCCTTAAACCGCAAATCGTTGTGTTCGCATGCCATTTTTGTGACTCCATTTCCTGGTCGGTTGAGTTCCACTTTATATGAACTACGACAACGTACAAACAAACCCACATAAGGGCACTAATTTACACCACTACTTAAGCACAATAAAATTAGGAGTGAGTCTTCCATGCAGAATGAAAATAGTACCACGCCACTGGTCGAATTCCCTACACGGACAAAACATTAAAATACTCACCTACTACTGAAAACTACTGCGTATATTTCAAAGTAAACTGGCATATTCACAATATTTTTGGCTAGAAATGGTGAAATGTATATCGATGTCTTAAAATTTTATCAAAGTTTTTGTGTAAATAAATGAGCAACTTTTTTTTTTTTTTTTTTTTTTTTTTTTTTTTTTTTTTTTTTCGAATACGTTAATTTAAGAAAGATAAAAAGTGTGGCACATAATTTCTTTTACAGTTTCGCAATGTCTCTTTCAACGTGTTGCTGTCATTCATGTGCCCCGTGGTAGTGATAATGTTTGTGGAAGAAATCACACAGAGCTAAGAAGAGAAACATTGTGGCCATTCGTATGTGTTCAATTAATTCTGAGCTAATTATGAGCGTATTGAGTTCGCGTTTCAGACATTTCAATGTTTAGTGCAAACTACTAATGCTTTAGAGTATTAGATAAAGACCGATCCTAGCGCAGCGCACTTTTCCATCGAAAAGCCAAGCATTTTAATCCAAAAATCAAGTAATCTTATTGTTTTCAAGAAACTTTTTCATTGTTCTAGAAACGTCAATTTTCGATTAAAAAAATAAGGAAATTTAAGCCAAAACCATGTATTATTAAGCTAAAAACCAGAAAATTATCGATTTTTTCAAAAGTGGTCGTGCAGGTTTTTTTTTAGTCAAGCCAAAATCAAGCAAAAATAAGTTAAGCAAATTTAAGTAAAAAAACAAGCAGATTTTATCTAAAATCAAGCAAATTTTCAGTTTTTCAAAAATTGTTATGCACTTTTCGTGCAGGTTTTTCTCCAAGCAAATTTAAACTAAAATTATGCAAATTTAAGTCAAAGTTAAGCCCAACAAGCAAGCTAAATCGAGCAAATTTAAGTAAAATATGAAAGCTAAATCGAGTATATTTAAGTTTAAAAAAAGGCAAATTCAAGATGAATCTGCAAGCTAAATCATGCAAAATTGAGAAAAATATGAAAAAAATAATTAAACCGTTATTTAAAAGATTCAAAACATATAATTTTAAGAGAATTCTATATCGTGCATAAATGTTCCATTTTTCATTTCTTTAAACCTTTATATGTTATAAAAACTTGTTTCTCATTTGTTAATTTCAAACTAATTTTATCGAACATATTTAAGTAGTGATCTGGTAATGTAATTTTATATTTACCATCTAGAATACAATTAATTTTTTTTACCAAATTTAGATTCATAAATTTGAAAATCTGTAGCAGCATACCATGTTTTTTCTAGCTCTTATAGTTTAGTCAATTCAAACGAATTGTTTAACTTGTTAAGCAGTGATTCCATTTTTGTTTTATTTTTAAAAGTTATGAAGAGAAAGAAAAATCTCATTTAGATTTATAAAAATTATTTTTTATTCGATCAAACAACTCAACTACATGTCTGAAAATTTGTAAAAGTTAAAAAAGTTTATGCAATAGTCGTCTAAAAAATTGTATTAAACTATCTGAATATTTAAATTAAAAATCATTCAATTCATCCATTTATTAATAACAATTTATATACCTTCGGTAATTATTTCTTTCAAAAAATTATAGGTCAGATTTCTCTGGCTAATTAGAACAACAATACAAATTGTACCAGCTTCAATAGCTTTATCAGAATCAACACTAATTTTTATATTTGTTTTTTCTTTAACTACAGTTGTTTTTCTATATAAACAATCAATATCATATCATGGTCTTCGCCCTCAAAATGAATTATAATTTATATCACCTTGAGCATTTACAGTTGGTTTATAATAAAGTTCATTACTTCTATATAGAGCATCTAGTTTTGATTTTGAATTTCTAAAATCATTGTAGGCAAGAAACATTTTGTCACAAAGGCAATTTTCAATATCTATAATTCCAATTCTCTTCTGGAAAAGTTTCATTTCTTATGTTTTTAACATAAATATTTCTTACATTACAGTGATCAAACATAGAGGCATGTTCATACTGTTCAGCACCATTTTTTACATTAGTTTAAAATCCTGCAATTACAAAATCAGGCAAATAAAATTGTAAATTATTAAACTTATAGTTTATATCAAAGTTAAAAACAGTTGTTCCAACAGGAACTTCTCTTTCTAAAAATTGCCAATAATGAAAACTAATAGGCATCTTAGTATGTTTGCATATTTTTATTTAATTGCAATTTGTTTGTTTGAGCCATATTCAAAATAGGACACACAGTTTCTAGTTATTGAATAACAATTTTAGCTGGATCAGCATAACTGTTCTGAACTGCAACATCTGCATTTTTTGTTTCATAAAGAAATAAACAATTGTTATCAGATGAATTACGAATAAAAGTAATTTTATAGCCACCTTTCAAATAAATTTCATTGTTATCACGAAATAAATCCAAACAAATATATCAGTGGGTATGTTATTTCATTTGTTTTATCACTATGAACAGATTTTACTCGATATTACTATCAACATAAGACATCTCTAAATAATTTTCTCCCCTTGGTGATCTTAATAAAGCATTCATTACTTGATGTTATTCCTTGATTATCAACAGCTTCAATAATTTTTACATGTTTTGAGATCTATACTCTAGAAAATTGAAATGGGAAAAAGTTAGAACAAACATCAATATTATCTAATGTTGCTTATTTCGCATCATCTCCTTCTTTATATCTTTTTAGTGATGGATATTGTTCATAAACATAAGCATTATTTGGAAAAGAAAAACCACCACCTATAGAAATATCAAATTCAATTCTATAATTGTATATATTTAAATTCCCGCTAGTTTGATCTACCGGGGGAAAAGTTTGTATCTCAAAACTCTCAATACTTTTATATCTCATTTATAAGAAAAAATTATATATCAGTGAAAGATTTATCAAAGGACTTTTCTCGAATTAAATAACTGATTGACAAATACAGAAATTATAAAAAGAATCATGAAACAGAATATGAAAATAATAATAAATAAGAACTTCCTTTGATTGACGAATTACGAAATATTGGTAAAAAAAAAAAAAAAAGTATAACAAGTGAAGAAAACAAAAATTTAATTACGACACTAGTTCCTGTAGCAGTAAAAATTTAGATTATCCAACAACACCAGGAGAAACAACATTTGAAAAAGAATTGTTTTCAGAACATAAATCTCCTAATTTGGAAGAGCATATGGGTATTGTACCCATTAAAATTTTTAATGCATACCACATCTGATTCTACTACAACTCTCGCAAAAGAAATTTCAAAAAGAATAAATGTTATTGATACTCAACATGGTTTACGAGGATATAAGAATAATTTTTACATTGGAGATAGAACAATTAAGATAGATGATGATAAGATATTTGTTAATGATGAAGAATATAAATTAACAGAAGGATTTTCTTGCTTGTTAACAAAAGAAAAAGAAGAAACTCTTGATGATAAATTCGCTGATAATGACTATGAAAATCACACAGAAATTATTATATCAACCAATGCTGCATTCAAAAAATTTAATCCAAAAAAGAAAATCAGCTCGAAAGAAAGTTGGAAATACATAAAATAATTTAACCAATTTATGATCAATATATTAAACAATATTCAAGATCAGAACCAAACACACCTGAAAGAATGGTTCTCCAAAAAATTCTAGATCTAGAGAAGCTATAAAAAATACAATATTTTACCAAAAGAACATATTTTGATGAATAATGTTGTACAGATTATGCGTAATTTTGGACAGTTTTTCACAATAAATAAATTAATAAAATCGATTCAAGACATTTATTTGACAAGGAGAGCATATAAATATTCATAAGTCAGGTACAAAGTGAGTTTACACTGTGATAATATTTTACTTTAACCTCCTTGGCTAGCAGTATAAGTGTGCATATGTAACAACAGGTGCTTAATTTAAAACAACATCAAATCATCTTCACATGCTACAATCAGCATTTACCAAGTTTATTTACTTTAACTGTGCCACCACATTGCAATCTATGTGCAGCCGCTACGTCTTTCCCTGGCTCCAAGACATCACAAACAATTGCCTTTCCACATGGTCGTGGCGCTAATGATGACGGCACGAGATCCCTCCAGCGGAACGGTCGCGGTGACCGCAGCTGTTGGCCGGCAGCAGCCGATGTGCACCAAGCCTCTGGGGGCGGCGCTTGGGAACACAGTCCAAAGTCAACCCTTCTATTCTCACACCGACACCCTTCAATGTGTGTATTGTACTGCAGTCAGGATCGACTCTCAAATTGGGAAAACCTTATTTTAGGCTGTTCATGATAGAGTGAGCACATTTTAAGGCCCTCCCAACAGGCATTAACCACTAATAAATATGTTTTATTGCAATCTCAGGCATTAACTTTTGAGAGTGGTGTAAGTATACACTGTATTTATTAGTCACGTGACAATGCTGATATTAAAAAGGGGCTTAAATATAAAAACTGGCTTAAAAGAAAAGTTTGGAAGGGCCTTTAAAAGTGCTCACTTTACTGTGAACGGCGTATACATGCCTAGATTGAAAGACACATAAAAGAAACTGTTGTCTACATTGCTGATGGTGATGCCAAAAATAAATTCAAAAAATAATTTACGGTACAATTCCAACAATAATATACACAACTACAGTCCATAAATAAAGCCCTCGGAGATCAATATTGTTTTAACATAGATAACAGAATGAAAAAAAATATTTATTTATTTAGGGTGAGTGATCAGCTCTGCGACAAACGGAGAGAGGACGTTCCTTGCAAAATTTCGGTTAGAAAATGTCTGACAACGAACGCCAGAAAACCACTCTTAAGGGCAGGAAACCCTTGTGAAGATGGGGTTGCAATTATGAACATTATGAAATTTCACTGAAACCATGTGATATTAAGTGATGGATTTCTGTAGGCATGCCAAACATTTCACTCACTGTAACATGCAAGTACCCGTGTTGACCTACCACATCCCCTACATAGTAAAATGGGGGTTACCACACCACTGAAAAAAGGGACGTCGTACATCGTTACGTTAATTATGATCACGGCCTATGAATTACCATTGCAAGACGTAAAAAGAAGTCCTCTTGATAAGAAAACCTCCAACGAATGGTTTGCGAGAAAATATACCGTCAAGATATTAAATGCCACGTAATGCTTATGAGGCCTTTAATATATTGGAGGTATGTTTTCTCGCAAACCATTCGTAGGAGGTTTTCTTACCGAGAGGACATTTTTTTTACGTCTTGCAATGGTCATTCATAGGCCACGGTCATAATTTATGTAGAGCTGTACGAAGATCCTTTTTTCACTATTTGAAGGAGTTGCAACCCCATCAGTAGATGTATATTGCAGATCCTAGCGCAACTCAATAATTAGGCTAAAATTCAAGCATTTCAAGCCAAATTCAAGCAAATGTATAATTTACTGTAAAATCTTGCAAAGCGCAACTCAAAATCAAAATAAATTTTCAACTTGCGTTCACTCTTTGTGAGGTGTTCTTTGAAGTCTTACTTACAAGCTAAATCATCAGATTTTTTTATGAAATTCCAAGAATTTTCATTTTTTTTTTTTTTTTTTTTTTTACTAATTGATTTGGCTTGCAAATTTAGAGTATATTTGGCCTTTTTTGACCTATATTTGGCCTCATTCACTCCCGAGAAGGACACTGTTTTAAAAAAAAATGTGCGCTTGATTAAGATTGCAGATTTGGGTCAAATTAATTTGATTTTAGAGTAAAATGAGGTCAAATTTGCGGTAAATATGAAGATATAAATTATGTCTCCAGAAGATCTCGAAAAAGTTACTTCAAAGTGAGAAATTTGCTTGAATTTTAGCCTAATTATTTAGTTACGCTAGGATCTGCAATATACATCTACTCCTATTTTAACAAGGGTTTCCTGCCCTTAGGAGAGGTTTCCTGGCATTCGTTGTCAGACATTTTCTGACTGAAATTTTGCAAGGAATGTCCTCTCGCCGTTTGTCGTAGAGTTGATGAGATGACTCACCATATATACATATATATATATATATATATATATAGTCGTAACACATCGATGGATGATATGCAAATGAATAAAGTTTCGTATGCTGACGCATGAACACACGTCGTGTGAAGGTGCTGCCACATCTGTTCATCTGGTGTGTTGAAACAGTCTTCATAACAGTGCATTTGGTATGAAATGCTCGATTTTCCAGGTGTAATTAATGACCTGCTGAGAGGATTTGATAAAATGTCTCACGCAAGTGATGGAGTTTGATAGAGGCTGGATAATGTGACTGTGAGAAGTGGGGTGGATGGCACGCTGAACTTCCCAGTATTTAGGCTGTTTGAAATTCACGATCAGATAGTATTAAGAGCACTGGGCATGTGTAAAGGCTGTTCATGATAAAGTGAGCTCTTCATAAATAAACCTTGGAAATAGTCACTGCCCCTTCAGGCATATATTTTAATGGGCGCATTTAGTAACGTTCGTCCAGTAAAGTTGGTAACAATGGATGGAAAGTAGTTCCATTCCTCAAAGTCGAATGAAAAGTGTTAGGTTACCATGTGTAATAAATTAAAATTATTTATTTCGTTTTCTGTTTTTGTTAATGCGTCGAAGATTTAAAATGAAAATAATTGTAAAGTATAATTTAATAAAATAATAATTTCACAGTTTCATTTTACCGAAGTATGAGGAGGCCCATTGTAACGTTAATTTTACATGAGGTGGACGATTACATAACGTGTATACAAGTAGAGCTTAAGCGGTGCTTTCAAAAGTGCTTATTTTAATGTTAACAGCCTATAAGTTCATATACACGGTAAACCTGTTATGGACAACCCAAAAAGTTGATCACGATGGAGGGCCGTTTGACTGTCAGACGGGCACGAACTGAACCAGCGACTTCCTTGTCCACGACATGTAGTAGATTCACCAGAGTACCATGTTATTCTCAGATAAGAAGGCTATCACAGACAAATATGCTTTCCTGACGACCTTCGCGCGTTCTGGAATGGACTCCTCAAAATTTTTGTCTCTTTTTTTCTAAAGTACCTTATTCTAATTGTTATATGGAGTTAAGGCCCGAAGGTAGGACGGGATGTTATTGCGTCTCAGGGCGGGGATTGGGCAGCCATGGTCTGCACTTTGGGGCCATGACTACCTCCCTAAGTGTACTTAGAGCTAGTCTTAACTATGAATAGCAAGGGAAAACCGTCAAGAGGGACGTAAAAACCCTTGCGACAGAGAAGTAAAAATTCAAAAATTATTACATGCATTAAATTTAATTGAATATAATGCTACAGGAGATAGAGTGTATGGAAAAACATGCTCTTAGTTAATAGGGTTGTAAATACTAGTAGAGAGGGGGCGGGAGCTTTGTTTATTTTGATTTGATGCCGGCAGTAACCAGAGAGGTGTTTGGGCGCCTCTTTGGTGGGAGAAGTGACGCTATTGGGCCTCTTCGCCCCGATCTGTTCCATGAACCTGAAAGCTAAAGGAGAGTAAGTGAGCTGCCAGTAAGTGCCAGCAGGGATGGCTCTTACTGGTTTTTACTGGAACACTAAAAGACGGCAAAGACCTGTGGATGAAAAGACATAGTAAGCTAGCCTAATTGACGTATAATAATATCCTAAATATGTCCTATAGTAGAATATGTCCTCGGGGACATATTTATCTAAAATAATGCCGTGCTACCTCACGGCAGCCAATCTCTGTAGCCAAAGGCTCTGGTAGAGCATATCTGCGGCCGTATGCTGTAAGTGCACTGAGCTTCGCTAAGTTGGGGGGGGGGAGGGATTTTTCTCTGTTTGCGGTGGTGTCAGCAGAGCTTTAGCGACGAATCACGATTTTCATCGGGGACAAACAACCAGTTTGCCAGACAGAGGAGCACTGCGTGTGAGTGCTAAAACCCCTACCAGAATTTACAGGGGCACAGGTCCCCTACTACTGGTCTGGTGGTCTACGAAGCCATCGCACATAATCGTCACTCACCGATTGCAGTGGTATAGTCTATTCGCGGTTTCTCCACACTTTCTGAATCAAACCTTCGAAAAATCACCCCATATATGCCACGTTTAGTTACTTTCTGAATATGCCAATTATGTGGGTAGGTTAATGTCCATCACTTTGTACTAGTTTGCTTTTTAGTTTATGAACAAAAACCAAATAGAAATGAAGTAACTTTGTGTCAATGTGTTAATATACATTCATAAGTATTTTTGACTACTGATAGGAACCCTTGAAAATACTGTTCCAGTAAGATAAATACGTCAGCCAGGCAGATAGTTTACCTTTGTTTACACATTGCATTGTGTTATTTTTTTATGTTATGATGTTTGTGCAGATGCAGACGTGATTGCTTCAGTAAGATTTCTGAATAACAACAAATGCAAATCTTCCAACGTTTGTATGATACGGGTACGAAGAATGAGCAAAACATCTTATCCAGCCTTATAGAACCTCAAGAGATAAAATGAATGCGACAGCGCAATGAACCTAAAAGTTCGTTTACAAGCAATTCCCTTTGGTAAATTGCCAGAGATCTGAGATTTACCAGAAATCTTTTGTGAGTCTCTTTAGAGACGTGAGTGTGAAGAGAATGCGACTCCTCCAAAGTTATATTTTGCAAGACCAAACTCTGAAATATATGAGAGGTATTGGTAACACAAAAATGTGCTGCTACTGAATGAACACATATCATCATTCCTACTTTCTGTCACACACTATTCGTCACGCCAATACAGATTCCTTCCATCAGAGTTAAATTTCCATAAAATGTGTGATATGTTTAGAATTAAATATCCCACTTCTCCAAAAACTTATAAGTATTATGTGAACTATTTTAACACTCATTTTGACCTGTCGTTTGGCCCTCCTCAAATTGACACTTGTGTTAAGTGTGAGGAATTTATGGTGAGACTGAAGAGTCCATCTCTTAATGTAGTTGCCAAAAGAGTAGCAGAAGCTAAACTCCAGATACACAAAAGTAGAAGCAAGAAGTATTTCAATAAAATGAAAGCAACAAGAGAAGAGTGTCTAAACAATCCGGAATTGTCAGGACTTTGTTTTGATTATTGTCAGAATCTTCCCTTGCCTAAAATACCCGTCCAAGATATTTTTTATATGAGGTAGTTGTGGGTTAACATATTTGGGGTCCATGATATGAAGACAAACGCATCAGTATACACACCATGAAGGTTTTGCACGTAAAGGTGCCAATGAGGTGCGTACATTTTCACTGAACTGTATAACTGAATATGTCCCGCATAGTGTGAAAGAATTCAGACTTTTCTCCGATGGAGCTGCTGGCCAAAAATGAGAACAATAAAATTATCCGACTGTGTCAGGCTCTCGTTGATACAAATAGGTTCGACAAAATACAACATTATTTTCCTGTACGAGGTCACTTCTTCGACGCTTGTGAACGTGATTTTTATATTATCAAGAAAACTGTTAAAAAGGTTGACCAACTCTATGATGTAAAACAGTATTGTGAATTGCTTCTTAATGCACCGAAACAACCAAATAAGTTCACAATCAATCTTGTTGAGACGAGTGACATACTGAACTTCGTCGAGTGGTGGCCAACAATGTATAAACGGGGTGGTATTTCCGAAGAATCGAGAAAAAATATGTCGCAAAATCTGCAAAGGTGCTATTTCAGCCAGCATCATTTGTGCATTTTGAGTATTCATCTGAAAACCAAGGAACTGTGGCCACAAGGGAATTTATAGATAGACTGGTGCACCACACTTTCAGTTTGAAGATGAAACACAGTGTTAAACTACCAACTGAACCGGCTTATGAAGGACCAATTCGTATAAATGACAAAAAAATTGAAGACCTGAAGAAACTTCGTTTTTATTTAACTGAAGAATACACAGATTTTTTTCCATGAAATTTTGATGTACCCGACCACAGACAATGATAATTCGGACAATGCTTAAAATGTCCATACAACCATTTTTTGTTATTAATAATTATTATTGTTTACTTGTTATCTATGTATATATATATATATATCAGTCATCTAAGAAAGGGCGCATATCCATAAAAGCCATTTTTCAGGACGGACAAAAACTGATAGTCTACTAAATGAATATGAAATTGCAAGATTCCCTATCTGAAGTTAAAGTACTCATAAATGTACACTAAAATATGACTCTACATGTTCCACATGTCCACTTTATTTACAAACACTGATATATATATATATATATATATATATATATATATATATATATATATATATATATATATATATATATATATAACTGATAGTCTACTAAATGAATATTAAATTGCAAGATTCCCTATCTGAAGTTAAAGTACTCATAAATGTACACTAAAATATGACTCTACATGTAGAGTCATATTTTAGTGTACATTTATGAGTACTTTAACTTCAGATAGGGAATCTTGCAATTTAATATTCATTTAGTAGACTATCAGTTTTTGTCCGTCCTGAAAAATGGCTTTTATGGATATGCGCCCTTTCTTAGATGACTGATTCAATTGACATTAAAACAAAAAATGGATTTCAAGTAGAACATAAACAATTCTCAATCGACCTTAAACAGGTCTCAGACCTGAAATAACCTTTAACGACCTGAAATGCCCTCTAACTTCCTGAAACAAACAAAATATTTCAAAATCAACTATAACCAGGGAGGAAATGGCGAAAAAGGAGCGATGGCTAGCATTTTTGCCATATTTATACAATATATTAATATTTTCATATTTTAAAAATAAGTTGTTTGGAAAAATATAACTGTATTAATAAAATCAGTAAAATATCGTAATATTGTTAACAATGATTAAATACTAGCAAAAAAGGCAGAAAATAATTTTGCAAGTGTAACTATAACATACAACGTAAAATAAAATAAGTTTTCAAATTTATCTTTTGGTTAAAATATAGATGTATGGATAAAAGTGATTTGGATAATAATGGTAATATAAAAATAATATTGATAGATAGATACAATTAAGGACTCAACACAAGTGGAGAGAACTTGGCAATTACAGGAATACAGTTCCACATGCACAAAAAGAGAACACGTGCATTAATTAAAAACAAAAGCAGAGCTAGACGGGGCGGGGAGGGAGACAAGCCTGGCCTGGATGGCAAAACGTGCTACGCTAGCAAGCTGCCGCCCGCGAGTGGCGAACTTATCTACCGTACGCTGGCTCGCTTACAGCACGTGTCCTGGCACGGGAAACTAACAGCTGTCAGTGTGGGCGGGCGGAGTTGTCTCTTACAGACTGGGGACGGCGACTTACTCGGAATGGTATCGCACGGCTGAAAAATAGTAATGAGAACATGCAAGGAAACGATAATGAAGTGATCTGGGAACAGGTGGAGTTTGGCTGCAAAGAGGTGGGAATAAAACCGCGGCTCCATCAGTGTAACGCCTCCCCTTTCCAACTCTACTCTGACCACTGAACTAAGTTAATTAATTAAAGCATTTCCAACACAAGGGAAGGGGAGAACATACATATGAGAATGGGGCGTAGCTTATGAAATCATTTACTAAACGGGGTTCATAAATACAACACCTTATTAACATGAATATATATATATATATATATATATATATATATATATATATATATATATATATTCAAATAGGAATTATATAATATGTTACACTGATTACAAAAAAACACAATATTCAATTAGCACTTACGCACAAGCGGCTCGGTGCCGTTAAGTAGCAGTACAGGAATAATCTCAAGTCCCTAGTTTTGCCAATCATTAAATATTATTCTTAAAGGGGATTGACGGGGTCTCGAAGGATGACTTGCGCCCTCTCCGCTAGCACGAGGTATGCTCACCAATATCACAGAAGAGGACCTGGAAGCTCCTCCAATCCTCTATGTCTTTATGATCCTGTTCCCAGCTCCGGTAACTAACGTAGTATTACCTCTGGTGTCGGCGTGACTCTGGGTGGTGGGGGGAAGGGCAGCGTTCCTGGCCTTATATATGCTGCGCCCTCAGTAGGTCAGAGTGATGTTTCGCAAGCACTCAAAATCCATAGTGCGTCGTACCTTAACATGTAATTTCGTGTGCAGCTCTCCTCTGGCCGCTACAATATGCACACGTCTTAACACCTGACGCTACCTTCTTCCCTGCCGGGTTGACAATAACCCCTACTCACGATTACCGCCATTTTTTTTTAGTAAAATGAGGCATTTGCAGACATTAAAAACTTAATTTAAATGTTTACATTTCATATTATGTGCCACCGCTATCAATTTGTTACATTTGTTCCCTGACATTATGTTTATCCATATAAAAAGTATAAATTTTAAAATCATTATTCTTTCTGAATACTATTTTTTTTTCATTCATGAAAAGGAGAAAACAGCCATGCACTCTCTAGATCAGAGGCTCCTCAAATCATTCGACCTCACTCCTAAGTTCAGTTTTACCTCTCTCACGCCTCTCTTTCAACGCAGCATCCAACCAGTCCACAACAGATAGTACTCCTCTCACCACACACCTTGAAATGCAGGTGGAGCTCACTGGTCCACCACTCACTCATACTGTAACCTTTTTCAAAGCAGAGTCTCCGAACCCTATCATCTTGGATGCCTACCTTGACAACGCACTGTCTCAGTGTTCCAGACCTGCCTCAGTGTCTCCACTACGGAGTACATTCCCCAAGAGATGATCTTCACTTCATCGTGCTCTGAAATTACTTGGAGTTTTTCTTTCTTCACAAAAGTCATACAATTCCCTCAACTGATGACATCTGTAGCTTGATACTTGCTGAGAAACACTGTCAACTTCCCACGACTAAGTCTGAATTGTCATCAACAGAAAACGTCAGTCGTTTTCTAGTACCTAATGTCTTGATACGGCATCACTTTGTAATGAAAACATACATTTCAGCGCAGAAGCCGGTTGGCGTCATCTCGGGTCGCCGAAGTGAGATCATCGAACAGTCTGAATGACCATCACTGCCCTGGTCTTCTCTGAGAATTCTGGCCCCTCCCCGCGAAACCCGCAACAATAGCTGCATGGGACAGGAAACGAGGGTGGCCAATGCCAATCTGGAAGCCGCTACAATAATGACAACGCCTCCAGCTCAACACATTACAAAAAAAAAAAACACCTAATAATATCCATTACCTTGAGAACTTGCGTGCAGCAACCCGCAAAGCACTACTGCTGTACAGGTATAGACACAACCAGGTGATGCATCTTGTGTAAATTCCTTTTCATAATTGGAGCAGGGTTTCCGTTTTCCACTCGCAAATATCATATCACAAAAGCTGCAATACGAAAAGCAGAACATTTCAGATGACAAAACAATAGCCCAAACATCTTGATAAAAACTGATGGAGCCACATGGTAAATAAAAGCGTTGGCGCCTGCCCTTGGTGGCCGCCTGGCTAGGCCGTCGAACGGTGTGCAGAGCTCCAGCAGAAAACGTTTTATTAAAAAACCGCCCAACGTGTATGAGTTAGGTCTGCTTACGAATAGCATTTAAGAAACGTTACGCGTCTGTGTGAGTTTTTCAGTTCCTCCATTTCTCTCTAAAGCATGTTTTTGTGATAGTGAAAATGGCCGGAACGGGTGTTTTCACAGTCACTTTTAGGTATGGGCATTCCGATACATAACTGTAAAAAAAGGAATAAGGCCGTGCATTAATTATTTATTTTATTCTTACATCATAAAATAGTAGGGTCTCCACTGATAGTCTCGTAGAGACGCGTTATCGATGGCAAGAATGCATGCCACTTTAAGTGCTTTGCACCTAGAGGCATGCGAGAGTTGATGGGAATGACTCCCACGCTTTACGCCTCAGACGTGCAAAATTACTTAAACCAGGTTTTCTTAAAACAATTTCTGAATGTCGTTTTCGAAACCCAGCTACCCATCTTTTCCAGTCATTTTGTTGCCATGATTAAGTGTATTAGGAATGCCATTGGTCTAAACTAGTTCATAGGCAAGTCTACGCAAGTTTGCAACAGTGATGCCATAAAATCGTACCTCTAAATATAAAAGATGATTGACAAGCAGTTTCTCTCGTTCTTCTGAGAAAACTGCATGAAAATGCTCATGAATCTTTTTTGTATGGGGATCCCCGAGGAAACTTGCCGACTAGCGGCATATTCCGGCACGATTCCCACATGCGAAAATTCGTGAGTGACCCTCTTATTGCATTCAACTATTTTACCTTCAGGAATTATGAACGTTCGATGCTAGTTTATTGAGCAGTATGACTTAAATAAGAAAAATGGCCATCTTGTTGAAACGGTTCTAAATAAAAATAACTGCATTGTTAAACTATCCTTGTATAGCAACATATTATGCCATTACGGTTCAGTCGATATTGCGTGCAAATTGAGTTAACTCTCGACTTTTGAAGAAGATTTAAATGGGCTGCGCGTTGTTTCCAAAGCGTACGCATAAAATGGGCAAATTTAAATAAACTAGAATGCAAATGCCAAATGCGTGTGAATCCATACTAAGCTGAAAATACCATATTTATATCAAAATACATCATTTATTGCGCTGAGACAGGTGGTTCGTACGCAAATGCAACACTACAAACTACAGTTCTGAATGGGCGATCACCCGGGGTCTGTGTATGAAAGAGAAAAAACTTATTTTTGATTATCTGATGTGTATACTTTATAGAACTAGAAAAATTCAAGTCGCCGCACTACTCGTACTTACATTTATATGTATTCTTAAAAACGTCTTTCTCTCAACTGGTGTAGCTGTAGATGTTTACTTAAAAACCGGAGATAAATAATATTCTGTGTACGTTAAAATTCCCTAAGATTTACACCAAAACCACCTCGATTGACCTTACAGAAATTTCATAAACAATTTTGTACGGGTATTGAGCAAAGTGGTTTCCTCGTGGTTGGTTCTTCTTTTATATGATATAATAAATAAAAACGTTACACATGCTGGATTTCTGCTTAACTGAAAAACAAAATTCTTGTTAGCATTGCCAGTTTAATTGTATGGTGGTGGGGGTTGTTGTGAATCGTTTATTTCAAACCCTTATCAAAACGAACATAAATATCCAGGTAATTTTTTTTACAGAACATGTAGGCACAAATGTTACCATTACTGTATGCAGTTAAGTAGCTTCGACGAAATAAACACGCCGTGTTCACGGGACCCAGTAGGTGAGCTAGAGCACACAACAGCTATTGTCCAGCAATAGGTTGCTCTGCTAGGGGCGGTCATGAAACGTAGCAGTATTTTGTATTATTTTTTATGTAAAACACTACATGTTACAAGCTAGCTAAGAACAGCTAACACAACTTTCGTAATACTCCTGGTATAGAACAACCCTATTTTTTTATTTCAGATCAAAATATTGTAATTGGGTGAGTGCTTTCAAATATAGCAGGAATGTATTATGACAAGGTATATTTATTCTCGTTAAATTTCCAGGGCAATATTATACTTTATTTAATATATTCGTATATTCATTTAAAGGGTTAACTTTTGGACAGCTGGTAAGCTATAGCACAATACTAGCACAATATTAGTCTATCTCACATACTTATCTTCTATTTCGCTCTTCGCCAAACGTAACTCCCTTTATTATTGTTGCGCATGGTATCTCTAAGAACAGACTTGGTTTTGCCACATCAGCTATCAAACATTATTTGGAAAGGATGTTACTTTAAATCGCATATCTGTGGCACCATTGAAGAAATTAAGTACGTAGAAGAATCAATATTTTCAGTCCTGAGTCAAAACGCGCTGTGGTCAAATATAAGATCCCAAAAGCGTTAAATTATAATAAATGGTCGTGTTCAAGATATGGAGCTGCTACATGATCTTGAGCCTATGCTTGTGGAAGCAACAAGTTACAAGTTTCACACATCATCCGGTCAGAAAAATGGGACTTAAATGCAAAAAATTTAAGTGTTGGTAAAAAGTATTTGACTATCTGAACTTTTTTATATTTAATATTTAATGCTACAGGTATCCAATAGCACAGTGGCATTGTGGTCTACTGCTACTCAAATATATCGATCAAAACTAAAATAAAGTCTACTAGAATTAAAAACATTTTAGTTATCCATACCAATGTACACATTACAAATAATATATAAGTACAATATTTTAAAGATCGTACGTGATTTATTGCTAAATCGATCCCAGATAAGAGTATTACAGTTAATATTTTTTCTTGAATTAATTTAAATTTTGCAAGAATGAGATCCATTTAGGTTTCGGAGCAAGCATGCTTTATTTTGAATGTATTTATACATTAAAGCTTTCTCGAGGTAAATTAAACATAATTATTTTACGTTATGTAACTGTATTTAATTAAATTCGTATCCAGTAAAACGTCTCGAGTAACTAATGTTTGTACGTTTGCGAGTGTTTTGCCAAAGCAAAACTGCAGAAATTATGTTAGTAAGATCTACCGGTAAATTTTATTATGTTTTCGAAGGGGAGAGGGATATAATTTCTCATATAATATTGTGTAAAGCTGCAAATCTTGCCAACTCTCTTTATAAACGATAACTATTTCTAATCTTATATATATTTTTTCCCATAGCTTGAGTCCAGGTTGTTATATTATTCTTAGAAATGAACTTATTTAGAAACACCACTACTAACAAAGTTATTTAAAACTACCTTTGGTAGTTCCAAAAACCTATATATTTTCTTAGCCATGCTCCTTCTTTGTTTTCATGTCTAGAAAAATCTAAGTTCTCATATTCTAAAGAGAAGCGAAGGTAACATTTTTTATTTTTGTTAAGAAAAAAGTATATAAGTATTCTGCTCTTTTTTCTAATATGAATTGTAACCACCACACACCGATGTCACAACTTTGTAAGGATGAATTTAGATTAATTTTGGGGCTACATATTTCATTTCATACTGCAGTGCTGAGCGTGACAGATAGCGGGCACTTCCTCACTTCAAGAGAATTATTGATTTTATATTTCTGTATATATCTGCATGATTATTATTCCCTCTAGAAACTCAATGAACTAAGTAACTTTCATTTCTCATTACGAAAGCTCAATTATACTTTTCTTAGCTACAAGTTTTCTTGGTTTAATTGCTTGGTCACAGCGCACGGACATAGATGGCGATCTTCGAGCTCACGAAGAAAGAAGATAAAACAAAACTCGTTAATTTGTAGTGTATGGGATGCTTGGTTGTAGTTCCATCTTGCTTTTGCAGCCAGCCAATTACACAGCAGAGATTTTCTGCCTGCGCACATATTTTACAGAACGGATTACGTCTAGTCTGAGGCAAAGCCTTACATTTTACTTTTTTTTATTTGTTCAAAACTCAAGACTAGTGTTTTTTTTTTTTTATTTGTGTCGCGAGTCTTCTTCCTTCCTTTTGTTTTATCTTTCCTGAAGTCTGGGAAATAATGAATTTTCCAGACGCACTGGTTGTGATAATCAATTTTAAGACCTTTCCAAGTTTATACATAATATTTCTAAGTGATGTACGACAAAATGTAGTTACACACAAAATATTTTCTGTAATTACACTGATTTTAATGCAATTATAATGAAGATAATTTACTTCCAACTTTTATGCTAAGTTGCGATAGTGTCTAGGGTTATTTGGTGGGAAGGGTGGATATCTTTCAAGTAATATAATATTTAAAATACTTAAATGTATGCCTGGAAGGCAAAAATTGATCAAATATTGGACGTTAATATGTTTCAATCTCTTGAACATGGCGGTACTTTAAATGTGGTAGTTTTTCGCTTCTAACCCCAAAAAGGGCAAATTTCCTTTCTCTGTTTATTCTCGTAGTTACACAATCAAATTCATGTTTATATCCGCTTCCATATATATATATATATATATATATATATATATATATATATATATATATATATATATATATATATATATATATATATATATATATATATAGCAGGGTCGTGGGGGTCCTAGGCCACTTTTCATTAATCGGATTAACCCGTTGATATCAAATTGATATCAAAAGGGTTAATCCTTAATCCGATTTCAATCCGATCTAAAATTGTTAATACAATTTTAATCCGATGAAAAATATTCGTTAATCGGTAATCCGATCTTAATCCGGTAGAATTTTTATTTTTGTTTTAATTCTCATCGGATAAAATGGTATGAAACTTTTATTGATTAGTCCAATTAATTTAATTGAATTAATCAATCGAAAATTGTTGTGAATAGTTTGAATGTAAACATGTTAAAATTTAACGGAGATGCAATAAGCGGGGCACCCGAAACCGACAGATACGTTCGCTATTGTTTGCAATGGGAGCGCCTGATTGGCTGAGAGGTTTCGCCGCGTTTCGGAGCCGCTGTCTAACCCTCCCCGTCTGAGAGCCGCTCTGCAAGGCCGGGGAGTTCTTGCGAGAGCGCGATATCCGCGGTTTATTGTAGTTCATTAAGGTGGCCGTCTGGTTGAAGGAATTTTGGACATCTGATGCCTTAAACTACCTGATGCCTACACTCTAAGAAATTATTCGGAAATTTACCATACCAGTGTATATTTTTAGTGCGAAGGCAGGAATGGTGTTTGTTTTCCCCTATACATTCATTGTAGCGTTCCTACATTTTCTCAGGTAGCACTCAAACGCGTAGGAAAGTTCCTAACTTTGTATAGTAGCGCTGCTAAATATTCCTATATCTGCAGCTTGATGTGTGGTATTTATTACCTTATAGCGTATAGGTTAAAATTTTCCATTAAAGTTTAGGAAGTTTGCTAGAAAATCGTTCATTGGCTAGGAGCGCTAAAGGTGACCAAGGCATGTCCATCCACTCCCACACACTCTAATTTCAAATCAGTGGAAGACTACTGATTCGCAGTGAAAATGGTTGCACTTAGAATCAGTGAAAAAAAAAAACACTAATTGTTTCGGTGAACAAAATTACACTGATTGAATTAGTGATGTGGAAGATCTCACTGATTCTAAGTGGCGCCATTTTCGAATTTAGAATGTGTGGCCTCTACGCGCAAAGCACTAAACTGGCGTGCAGTCTTGCCGTCGAGAATGCGCCACTATGAGACTTTCAGCAGAGACCCTACCATTATATGGCGTAATAATAAAAATAAATGTTTTATGCACGTACCTATTTCTTTTGTAATGTTTTGTACTGAATATTCATACCTAAAAATGACCGTGAAAACACCTGTTTGAACAATTTTTTATGTCACAAAACATACTTCAGAGAGGAATGGAAGAACTGAAAAACGTATACAGACGCATAAAGTTTCTTATATGCTATTCTTAAGCAGACCTCACTCAGACACATTTGATGGGTTTTTAATAAAACCTTTTCTGCTGGAGTTCTGCACACCGTGCGACGTGTTGCCTACCCAGGCGGCCAGCCATCTTAACACGTGCGTTTGGAGAGTCGCCAGGTGTGGCCGGGGGACTGTCTGGCGAGGACGCCAGACCCGTGGTTTGATGTGGGGTGGGATTTCAAAATGTATATTTTTGGAAGAGAATATGAAAGCTATGATAGTAAAAATTATTAGTTCAAAAAATGATTTACATCCAGTGGTCTAATATACAGATATGAAAACACAAAATGTTATAAACATCCTTCGTGTTCAATGGGGATCACGCAATCGTTATATTTAAAATAATGAATGTTGTATTAATTTTAATTTCGGGAGGGGGGGACCGTACGTGTCCCGATGTCCCCCCCCCCCCAAGCTACGCCACTGGCTCGATGTCAAGAGTGTCACTCCGCGAGGTCGAGAGTGTCACACGAGGGCGCGAGTCCGGGATATTTTGTAGTTTCCCGCTGGTTGATTGGCGCCCTGAGAGATCGGGAGCGACTAGTGTCTGCAGTATTACTAATTAAATTAATATTAATTATACTCTCGCACCCGAGAGGTTTGCCTGATATGCCGAGTTTCCTAGCATAGAGGTGGACCAGATCGTGCCTCGTCGGGACGTCGACAAAGGTGAGACGAACAATAGCGAACCGACTTTCGGCTTCTGGGCGACCGTAATTAAAAAATCGCCCTGTTTGATTTACAACCACACCTCGTATAGACGCTGTGAAGATTAATTAATCACTGATGTGACGATATAGACGTGCATGTCTCGCTGAAAATCAGAACCCAATGAGGTGTAGGAAAGCTTATGTCACAACGTTTTTTTTTTTTTATTATTATCTAAATACTCTCTTAAAAGTCCAATGTTTGCTTACCGTCTAGGCTCATTCACTATTTTACATTACTGTTTAACTCGAAAATAGGTTTATTTGCATTTTTATTATAATCATGACACTTTAGTTTCCCTGAACATCTCACTGCTCCTGCAGTTTCGTGAAAATCAACATAAAATCGTACAGGCTATGTGAGTAAATATCACACCAGTGACACATCTCCAACGTAATGATAAACTACTTCGGCTCTGTAGAAAAAGTCGTCTTCGGCAAGATGTACACTATACGCCTGTACAGCAACGAGCATTTCCAGACTCACTAAGGCTTTGCTGGTTTATCTGCGGTCGCGCCGTAAACAGGCCAGTGGTAATGGTGATGATATTTCTTGTAATAATGAGGTTTTTCTTTTGTCTCAGTACAAGAACTTTCGACACTCAGAGCTGTCTTCGGCGTCGGAAAGTTAACGCGTGCATTTATACCAGATGTTCTTTGCCGCTTTTAAATATGTATCTTGTCGAGTTTCCGACCGCAGAGATTGCACTCGTTTCGACTGTCGTTTCGTTAGTCATGCGACTGACGAGGGAGGTTAACTTTATTTTCGTAAAGAGATATTCTACGAATTTTCCATTTTCTACAGTAATTCACTGAAACTTGCTTTACCTCAATTCATGTGTCCCATTAACTGTTGTTTCTGATGAAGTAACGTTAGTGCCATGTTATTTTATTTATTGTCATATTTTTATTATTACGTGGTGAGGTGTAACTTTATTAATTTATAGATGATGTAATTTTCTTACTTCATCACTCAGGAACTACACTCGCTAATAACTATTTCGGGGAACCAAAAATAGATATATCTGAACTTTTATTAATTTTAAAGACAATTTTGCATGCTTTATCGCCGCCAGCGCATTCTTGTTCAGCTGTCGCAAAAAAAAAGGACCTATATGAGTTTTACCGAAAGGAAATGATGAAAAATACTATTACACATACATTTGCCTGAAGATTTCTTCACGCCTTCATATTCCTTTAGTATAATACCGGATGCCGCAATCAAAGGCACAAGTTTACAACATAATAAATATCTCGACTGAAATACATCAATCTGAATAAAAGATTGACTCACGAAGCTGACAAACCCGTTACTTAGTGTAGTATTTTCTTGATGTTACCGGCTAAAATAAACTTGTGTGCTCCAGTTAAGGAGTTTACTGTTAATTTATGTCCCATCCACTCTTAATACGAGTGCGTTACATGTACTGGGAAGACATGAAAACACTTACCCTTCCTCTTAAAGCGACTGTATTTCAGTAATTCATTATTTCTTAAGATACTGCACACAAAAATATGCATGAATAACATTCCTAATTTTACTGCCGATGAGATGACCGTGAAGAAGCATTGTGCGTCACTACTTAACTTTACTTGAAAGGCTTATTCAAATAATTACTTAAATAATTTCTTCAACCCAGCACAGCATAAATATGTTTCCCAACCACATCAAAGGACTCGTTAGTCCGCCATTTTACATCACTGGGACGCTACTCCCTCAGCGCGGGGGTAGATCGGTCCCTTGTGAGGGACCTTGGCCACCCAGTTGGTTGTCAGTTAGATTGCGGAGGCGAGGAGAAGCTAACCCCCTCCCCCCTCCGCACCCATCAAACATATTTTATGCTGCAAAACTAGCATTCTTGTACAGGATTCCCAGGGTAGCGCCTGGGAGCTGTTTCCATAGCTGAATTTCACTCTCTTTTTCCCTGCCTGTACGGGAAAAAGAGAGTGGTGAAGTTAATTGAATTTATCAGCGCGGAATTTTAAAGTTCAGGACTTGTGAAGTACTGTCACGAGCTCCCTGTGAGAGAGCTAGCGACAGTTTGGTATAAAAAGCGGAGGTTAATAGCCAAATGAAGTTAAATTTTCGATATAAGTAGCTTTCCCATGACTGGAGTGGCAAGGGTTTATTAAGTTAGTATAGAACCCAGGAAAAATTCGCGTTTGAATTCGCCTCGGGCAGTTTGTTTTTTGTTTCATGTACCGGTTAATGAACGGATAGCCTATACGTGTAGTTTTAAATTGCAAGCTGCCTGCATTCCTTAAGCTGTTGTTTGCACACCGGTCTCGAATATATTTGTTATTGACTCAGATGAGAGTTTTGCCATTTTTAGGAATAAGTTGTCGTGTTAGGTTAGCATATTAGCCTGGCGCTTGTTTAAAAAACCGTGGAGATGATAAGTGCTAAATTTGCTGGAAATGTAAAAAAATATATAAATCACGGCAGACTAACATACAAGTGTTTCCATTTGTTAGTAAGTATTAACTGATTAGAATCAATTAGCGTTAGTAATACTTCCGTACAAACGTACAAACCGTTTACTTAATATTTTTCAATCCATAATGCACATGCCATTAAATAATATAATCTAATGAAATAAACTTTTATTTGATAGAATATCATACTGCTGATTTTTAAGTGCAATTACGTCTTGCTATTTCAGAACCACTTCAAGAACACAGATTTAATGTAGTAATATTATATTTTTTAATAGCATAATATCCGTATCAGTGTAATAAAATTAGTGGAAACGATTTTCTTTGTCGGGGGGGTCAAAGAGCCGAATTTGCCTCTGTGCACTCTAAATTCGAATCAGTGGGAAACCACTGATTAACAGTAAAAATGGCTCCACTTAGAATCAGTGAAAAAAAAAAAAACACTGATTGTTTCCGTGGAAAAATTACGCTTATTGAATTAGTGATGCGGAAATGTTCACTGATTTTAAGTGGAGCCATTTTCACTGCAAATCAGTGGCTTTCCAATGATTCGAATTAAGAGTACGAGTCCAAAAATTTCGTCTCCTAGTCACGAAATAGTCGAGAAATTTCACGCAAATGCACTTTACACTGTATGACACAGAGTGGTCACTAGCTGCCTCTAACACATCGTTCCCACTTCGCAGTCACCAAAGTTCACAAGACAGTTATGACCGCTGGAAATGAATCTTGATATTATAAAAAGAAATATAGATAGTGAAAGATGCCTAAATAACAGTAATATATTATGTTTTCAAAGATCGATGTTAATGCTGTTCAAGAATCCATTACCCAAGGTATTGATGTCACTAGAGTTAACTAATGTACCTATTAGTTCAGCCGGCTTTTTCGAGCACTGACATCACGCCAACGACCGTCTATTTGTGTAACCCGCGCTTGATTTCCCTGACTCCCCATTTGTTAAACTCCGCGTGCCATTATTTCTGTGGGCGTGGCGCGATGTTGGCCATGGTGGCCAACAAGGCCACATTGATCCTTTCCACCACTGGGGTACACTTGATGGAATGCAGCGTCTTAAACAGAACACGTGTGAGTTTTTTTCTGACGCACTGCAGACAGAATTGCTAAACCCTTTCAGCCCGCATATCTCTCGCATCAATATCCTCTTCCTGTTTAAAGCGTATGTCTACATTACGCTTGAAGTGCGTTGCAAAATGTTTGAAATTAGGGCTTTGGACGAAAATACTGAATGTGCTCCCAGTAAATATGTATACGAAACGAAGATACGCCCCAGGTAAATTATAAATGGCACTTTCTAAACATCATGCATATTAGAAAAATTATATTGAATCTCTCTGACATAGTTAAATTTGGCAAAATTCAAACAACTGTATCTGAAAACGTACCAACTAGACAAACGTTAAACTACGACAGGCACTTGCATGTCACTTTACTTCGGGTTTTTCACTAATATTTGTATATATTGTATATTTATTTATTTTTAAATGTGTCACAGTGACTCTATTAGCAACTGTACTAATACAAAAATGAAAAATAAGGAGCGAATAAATACATTAATATGGTACATATCATACACAAAATTTAAAATTTGGAAACAAACAATAAGATACGCACTGCATAGTAGTCATCGAACACTTCAAACTGTATCCGATAATAATATAGTGATTCTTCTATAAGTAGACACATTTTAAAAATATTTTGCAAAATTCTACAGCTTTAAAGATTACGAATTAAAAATTACTCAAATAGAATTTGGTAATGGTTATAACTATATATATATATATATATTTATATTTATATATATATATAACACACACACACACATATTCTAATTAAGTATGGAAACATGCAAACACAAACTACACCACACAGAACTCAGCTTGTAACGTCTCATTACGTAAAACATCTATTTAGTATCGTTAAGCCTTACAGTGGTATGGAAATCTAGCATACGAGTACACACATGTTTATTTTATAGAAAAATTATACTGTTGTGACGTGTTTTACATATAAGTTTATTATTCAATAATTTTATTTTTTTATTTTATTTTACATATTTACTATCGTATACGCAGCAGCTGAGAGGTTATTATTCATGTATTCAAAATTACGTAATTATTTTCATATTTTTAAGTTTTGAGCTGCATGTTAATTTGTGTAGGTTGGTAATGGTTGATAACAACGTATTGATTATAATCATAAGGAATGCACCCTGATGTAAACCCTATGTCTCACAGGTAAATTCAAATCAGATAACCTACGCCAAATTGAGTTGTTGAAAGAATTTTCTGGTCTCCATCTTGTTTGAAATGGGTCGCTAGCGTAACAGGTCAGGTAGACCTGAGCTCCGTCTGAACAGTGAAAAATTGTAATTTAAAAGTGAGTTTAACCCCGGCAAATATGCTCCGTTATACGTAAATAGCCGACAGAGTGTTTTCAAATTGTCTGAAGAGGGCTTAGGAGCTTTGCGACTTCAAGTATAACGCAGAAATATAAGATATCTTATCACCGCCATACTAAGTGACCGTTGGTCCAGTGGTTGAGTTTTAAAGACGTTTTCCTGTGAACTACACATTAAATACAGCACTTTCTTTCTGATCACAAAGTGTCTGAAAATAAATCGTGTTTTACTCAACATAATTTTGACATGGCTAGCCAGGATCATTTTATTCAGTGTCGACACGTAGGCAGATTTCTTGTAAAATGTAACGTGTGAGTGGGATTACTATTTGAACATTAACCAACTTTCTGCACCCTAAAAAATTTTTATTTTGGTACGAACTTTTAAAATACTGCAAAGACTTAAATTATGGTTGCGAAGCACACACACATAATTGCTATTTTTGACAGACATACAGAATTTTTAATTTAATATTGTATTCCAGATGCTGCGTGGTATTTGTAAATATTCTGTGGTTACAATATAAAGTTGGGAGAAGTATTTGAATTGAGAAACGATTTTGTTTGTATTAAACTCTACTTCACCCTTGGACTTCTTTGGTTGATATGCTAGTAGTTAGTTTCCTTATTATTTCCCAGCAAATATTTAAAGTGTGACATATGTATAGCTGTGTGGAGGCGGGGATAAGCCTGGATACAAGGGAACATGCTGGTAAGGTGTAAGTTTGTTGATGTTTTTATGGTGAGTTTTAGTAATTTTCATTGTGTGTTCTGTCACCTACACATTCAGTTGTTTATTTACAAACCCTGCCTACATGTTGCATAATAACTACACATATAAATATCTCTCTATTTGTCTTCGCATACATTAAAGAACCCCAATTCATTTCAAGCTTATCTCCAATAGATATTCAGCAGTCATTTGGTTCCAGTTAACTTATACAGACCCATACCAATTCCATAGCATACTCACACATAACATTAAGTTATTGCATATTTATGCAAAACAAACAATAAAGCATTATCCACCACTTTAAAACCAATTTGCATATAAACATAATGTAAACTTGGTTAATTCAAGTATTTATCCGACAGTACTTGTTTCTTATAAACCTATACATACATTTACATTTTTCTCCATATACTCAAACAATATACAATATATGCAGTACATACAGTAGAGCAAAACTATTTACCACATTACAACTGAAACTCACATTAACATATGTAAAATAGGCTATTTTAATTGGTGTTCAATCAGTCATTTGTTTTGATACACTTTTACGGCAAATGTATACATATAATATATATATATATATAATGGATAATATATTATATTATTTACTTAGTAATACTACATAATAAAATAAATATGGGCCTTGCAAATTCTAACATATAACTCACATTAATAAAATTCTACCTACATTTATTTTAAGATGATATACAGCAATTATATTTACTGTATTTTTTATTGAAATCACGTAATCTTTGAGTGCCAACTGATTCCCACGGATCCAAGCAAGTTAAACACTGATTTTTAATATATTAATTTAAAATATCAAAGTCTTTTTCGTGTTAGTATAATTAATGATTTTCCTTATGGCACAAAATTTTGACTACGACATCACGATAAATTCTAAGCTTTGTTATAAAATTGTGTATATTTTATAACAGTTAATATAGAAAAAAAAATTATAACACAAATCCAAGATTCGTATTTGATGAAGCTTCATAAAATTACATTTGTGTAACTGCCATTACGTTCATTAAACGTCACACTTCTCTTCATACAAAAAATATGGCAAGTGTGTTCGTGACTACCTCAGCCATGTGTTCTTTCCGGAGGCTGAGAGAACGTAACACTAGTGACAGATGGCATGCCTCATATATAATAGAGCAATAGGCGAGCTGGCGCAGGATCCAGCTCTCTAGCTCTGTCCGCCATTTTGGATTCCTGATTTCCCGCTCTGTCATTCTGGTCATGCGAACGCCATCTTGGATTCCGCCATGTTGCTAGCCAGTATTCCACAATCTCTGTAGCCAGTATGCCACCATCTTGGACTGCCATATTGGTAACCGATACATAATTTTTTCATGTTCTAGCATTCCGAGGGTTATCTCCAAGTATTCCCTCTTGTTTTCCCTTTTGCATCCTTTCTCTTTTCTTTCTCTCTTTTTCTTTCCTTTCTCTTTCTTCTCTATTTCTCTCTTCCTTTCGGAGGGTTTTCTCAGAGTGCTCACAATTGTTTCTCTTTTGCAATCTTTCTTTATTATTCATTTTTCTCTTCCATGATCTCCCTCTTCTTCTTTCCTTTCTATCTCTTTCTCTCTTCTTCTTTCATTTCTCTCCTATTCGTTCATAATTTGTTTACATTGGCTGTTACTGGAGGTTACCATCTTTGTTATTGGAGGCCACTATCTTTGTTTACGTTTCCATGGAGACCCCCATCTTTGTTTTTTCGTTTTTAATTTGTTTCCTACATTAGTTCTGACATTGGACACTAGGAGCACCGCCATATTGGTTCTGGTATTAGCCACTAGAATCGTTGGTGTCGCTTTCTAGTCAATCGGCCGCCATAATGGTTCTGGAATTGGCCGCTAAGGGCGCTGATTTTAAACTCAAAATATCATCGGGAATAATGCGGGATTTAACTGCCGGACCTTACGCTTTAGACCACTTGGCTACCGCGACATGCGCTGCCTCCCACTAAAGACATCACATTTTTTATTTCTTATTTAATTTTGAATTTGTTTTATTTATGTATAAATAACTTTTGTTTTTATTTTTATTAAATATTTTTTATTTCTTATGTAATTTTTAAGTATTTTATTCTAATTTTAAGAAATTTTTAAGTATTTATTATTTACTCTATAATTATTTAATAGTAAATTTGTATTATTTTGGATTAACTTACATATATATTATTTAAGATTTAACTTATATACTTTTAAGTTATTTTATTTTTATTTTAAGTATTTTTAAGTATTTATTGTTTATTATAAGCTTTTATTTTTTTTATTAATTTGGTTTAACTAAAATATATGTGATTTTATATATAATTTATATACTTTTAAGTATTTCAAAATTATTTTAGTTATGTTTAATAATTTAAAGTGCGTCAAGTAATGTGTCTACAGATTCGTATTTGTCAGGCAAATAAGCATATGTCATCCGAATATATGATTACGTGACTATGACAAGTGCCACATTGAATTTTTATAATCATATATAAAAAGTGTTTTAGTAAATACATGCCAAGTGTTTTATAATATGAAAAGTTGTTTATTTACACCATTTTCCATTTTTAATTACATCTAATTTTTTTTTTTATTATCCCAGATTTAAGTATGTAGGGACTTCTATGTTGAGCTTAGAAAAAAAATATTTCTTACTCCAATGTGATATAATGTTTTGAAATTGTTTCCAACACACCATCCCATAAACTGTTCAGTATCCACTTCACCTAACCGCCATACTCAAGTCATTGCTAGACCCTCTTCCCCTCCCCTCTTTATAGTCCAACCTAACAACCATATCGAATTGTACTGAGTACCAAAACATATATAATACAGTTCACCATGACATTAGCTTGCCTTAATGATGCCATTTACAATACAGACCATATCCAGCACCATACCTCAGACTTACTAAACAAGCTGTACCAGCTGCCGAACCAATCAAATAGTCTAACCATGCTATAATAAGATCAATACTATTAATATAACCATCTACGACATCCATATCGTCTTAATTTTCGTCAAACCATACCGCTCTTATAAAACAACCATACCAGGTAAGCATTCTACCCCTCTCATACTAACTAAACATCCCATCAAACCATTCCGCACTTACAAAAAACGAATCACACAGTTAAACCATTCTTCTCATACCATCTAAGTTACACTTTGCATGTGATCAGGTCATACCAATCAAAATAAAAGCTATATCAACCATACAAGCAAATTAACTGTACAGCCAAATCATACTTGCGTGTGTTCCATCCCATGTCAGGACTTTGAAAGACATGTTAACCTAACATAACTCCTCCTAACCTAACCACCACGCTCTGGTCATGTATGTAAGAACTTGGAATCTTTTTTTTTGTTTTTAAAAATATCAATATATTTTTTAAAAGATTTTATGGAAAAGTGTACCTATAGAGCTCTGGAGCTATTGAACTATAGAGTTGTGGAGCTATGGAGCTTTGGTGCGAGTCAAGAGTCAAAAGTCAAAACAACAGTTTTGTGAGTGGCAGGTCTGACAGTAGTCAGCTTTAAGTGTGACCATGAGTTCAAGCTGAGCGAAGATAACACTACGACCAAATATATTTTAGATTAAAAAACCATATTTACTGGCAATTAAAAATAGTAAGCAGCTATCGTAGACCATTTAGAACTAGTACTACAGCCCTCTTACGGCATGCACTCTCATTAATTTGATTTAAACTGAATTAATAAGTGTTTCAGAGAAGCAACTACACATATTACTATGAATTTATATAAACATTTATTCACATACATATTGTGCCATTTAATAGATAAATCACCACATTTTTTGCATAATATCTACTCTACTAACTGGGCCAAAGACTAAATTTACTGATACCTCAAACTAGAAGTCAAGCATATCTCAGCTCACATTTCAGACATCTTGAAAAAACAATTGCTAGATTTAAATTCACCATGGTCCCTTCATTTTATCCCAGGGCCAGCTGACCTTGTAAATGTCAAGAACAAGTCTGTACCTGCACAGTAACTGGAGTCTGCATATGTTTACAGGCCGTTTCGCATCTGGACGTTGTCAGATAGCCTCAGTCAGCACATAGCATTTCTGCTCCCCCTTAGTGTTTGGTAATTGGAGTCTGTATGTGCTTACAAGTCGTTTTCACAACTAGATGGTGTCGGATGACCATGTGCGTGGGAATAGCTGTGTTAGCAGGTCTACACCTGCACGGCATCTGGTAAATAAAGATAATCAGTCAGCAGGCTTCACAAACAAGCCTGCCATTGAATGATCATTGGGTCAGCACGATTGAAGAAGATGGTTTTTTGTGTATTCTAACCATCATGTAGGACTTTTTAAATACTAAAACCAGGACAATACAAGTAAATAATAATATATTACTTTTCACATAAATTATATGTGTGTATGTATCTTCTCCATCGCGTGACTGTTGCAGCTGATGCCATTAAAAAAAATGACATGATTTTTTTATTACTAAAAGATTTTTTTACAATAATAAACTATTTATTATACATTTTAGTAACACAATTTGGAATTGCTCATACTTCCTTGGGGATGGAACTCATACATAATTTGTGTGGGAATTGGAATACTTTTCGACATCGCATTATCGCAGCTGGACCCTTTAAAGGCTCTCCCGAGAAGCAACAACTTTCGGCAACTTCCTAAAAACCTGATCTTATTGGTGAGAATCTACTTCCGGTGAAACGAAATGGAAATAAAATAAATACATTAATTCTCTCTCGAAATAACAAATAAAAGCAATAATTATATTTTAAAGTAAAAGGAAATTATTATATAATCATGTAAATTAATCTGTAAGATGAAATTAACTTATTCAGATCACAACCTCTTATCTTAGAATTCATATCAGTATGTTATAGAGTAACGAAAATTTAAAAAATGAAAAATAAATATTGGTATGCTGGTTTACAAATAAAACTATTATATGGTTTTAATAAAAGGACTCTTTGTACAGGGCGTTCTCTCATGTCGCAGAGTTAACATGTTACAGGTCGTGGCTCCATGATCGTTGAGGTCAAAGGCAGGTCTTCATATTCACAGTATACTGAGAGAACGCTTCCAAATTTATCTTAGCTTCCCCTGATACTAAGGTATCAGCATGTTCTATATAAAAATTCTCCCATCACTCGAAAAAAAAACGTCGTCCGATATTTTCTATGTTCGATAGAGAAAATTATTATAGTTCTAATAGTTTCGGGTCTCGATCACAGGTTCTTAAGCCAAACCACGCCTTTGAGGATGGCTTAAATCCTATCAGGTGTGCATGAATACTAAACAGTAAGAAATTAATGTACGACCATGGTTAAATTTTTTTTCCAAAACTTAGGTCGCTAACCAAATTGTGAACCTCTTATCTAACCCTGAATCCTATATCCGGTGCCTAAAACTTTATTTTCCCATTTATTATAAGTTGCTAAAGTAGTCTCGAAAACACTGAGGAAAATTTTAAAAATTGTTCTAAGTCCGATAGAAAAAATTAATATTTCTAGGGTTTCTGGCTTTGAACAGGAGGCCCTATGCTACTCCCAACCAATATATTTTTTTTTTTATGTTTATAGTTGGTGCGTACCAGAACATAATTAATCGGAAAATCACATACAAAATTTGTTTAAAAAACAATCCAATGTACAGGTCGGTATTCGAACTTTGGACCATTTATCTCACTATAAGATCGCTATTCTTTGTCCAATATGTGTACAATAGCTTGCATTGTAAGTTTGATACACCAGACAATTATTCAGAATTTTATTCCAGCAATGTTTTAATAATGTATCAGTTAGGTTACACTTAAAAATCTTTCTCAGTTATTATCAAACTAATATAGTATTTCCTGAAAACATATTTTTAAATAAATTATTACGTACAGGCATGAGGCATTAAAAGTTCCGCATTGAACGTCGTCAAACCTTAGTTTGTATAAACAGTTCTTAGCATCGCTTGTGGAAGGTGTTCAGCTATGAGATAATAGTAGTTACATAATGATCAAGGCGACGCGTGGGATGACAAGATGTAGCATGCTTAGACAACACACATGGCTGGTGTCTATTGCACTATCAGTGCATGGGAGAGATGGTGTGTATGTGACAGCACGAGGTGACATCATGGCCTTTATATTCAGGAACTACGTCATGATACTCGCTGCATACCCCCCTTCCCCCGAGCCAGATATGAAATAAACAGATCTTTAAGCAATGTTGTATTTGCTTAATTATTTATAATATCGAATGCTTATAGTTATTCTATAAAAACACATACACGAAAGTGGTTTGTTGTCTTCATTTGGTGTAATTTTCTAAGCTTTGTTTGCACTAGGCAGAGGAATATCTTAGAAGTAGAACTTTAGCAGGGTGTCTGTGCATGTATTATTCATGGACGAGTAAGATTTACATGCTAAATAATTTAAAAAGTGTGCAATACTATACGTTCGCAACTTCTTTACATTGTAAAAATTATGTTGTGTAGATATTTAGATGGTAGAAGTGTTTGTAAAACATATGCATCCACAAGCACCCGAAAATATTAATGTGTATATGTTATCGTGCACCAAAAGAATTAAATACAGTTTTTCTTTTAAAAAACATGACCTAAATTGCAAATACTCATGATTGGTACTGGAAAAGGGGAGTAATTTTCCTGGATAATTATCTGGCTTACTGCTGGCACCAAGGAACTACTGAAACACTTTCCACAGGCTCCAAAGTGTTAGTTGTTAAAAGAATTTTGTAAGTACAGTTCACATCAAATATTTCCTCTTTCTGCAACAACTGGGGCGACAAAATTATGTGTAAGTTAACGAGGTCTTGAGAGCTGATGAGGGTGAAATGAGGTGAGAATGGAACAACATCGGAACACAAAGGCAGGGAGGAACCTCGCCAGCTAATAATAATTGAACAGCATATGAGGCCCATGGCAATGTTAATTTTACATAAGGTGGAAGAATACACAATGTGCATACAAGTAGGTCTTAAGCAGGGCTTTCAAATGTGGTAATTTTATCGTGAACAGCCTATACTTCTTGCAAGCCAGGAAACCTTATTTTTATAAATGGAAGTCGGGGAGTCATGTGTATTAAACTGAATGTACTGCCGTACATACATATTTTCTATACAACGAAATTTCATGTCGAAAACAGCATTTATAGCAGATTATAACTTTCTTAAACACTTATAGTCTGTTTCATATAACTTCAGTAAATTTTGACAGTTCTCGAAACAAAGTGCAGTCACAATGTACCCCTCTGCCACAGCTGTTTGGTGGTGAGGAAAACAAACTAGGAATCTAAGACAGGCATTGAAGAATGGACAATTTCCATACTAAGGCTACTACTATAACTGGTAGGCGTTCCGAAGTGTTTCATTTTTTTTCATGCCCACATAATCGACTTGTTAAGGTTCTGTTAGTTTCATGATATAGTCGGGTTAGGCCACATACATTTGAAAACCTTCCGCAATATGAAATGTTCAGCAAAATTTACTGTTCCATGTAAAAATTGTTAGAAATTCAGAAAAATAAATTAGTGTAAAACAAGGTTTTTAAAGCCCAAAATAAATTTCAAATATTCTAACAACAATTTAAAAACACATTTTTCAAATGCACGGCCTTATATGCTTACTTCGTTATTCCTAAACACATGCCTAACTTTTGGATGATTACTTCACTAAAATCACTTGTTGGCATATGATACGAAATCATTTACTTGCTGAATTATGCCATTAACAAAACAATTGAAATCAGAAAATTTAAACTTCACAACATAAATACCATTTCACTAACACTGTGATAGTCACAAAATGTGGTGGCCCACAACAACAAAAAGTGCCTGACACTCAAGCAGACAACTTTTTATGGCACCTGCGATGAACTAATGAAATTCACAAATAAAAATATATTGTTAACTGCATATATGCAGAAAAATTATGAAGAAAGAGAGCTCAAAGACATTTCACCAGGTGGGTGGAGAAATTCCGCATGCTCTACCATTGGAAGACCAGTTCATGATGGTGTTGCTAATCAGAATACTATAATTAGTATGTACTCCACTACCACGCTGTTCTCTCGGAAGAAGATTAAGTTTTAGATTGGGGATCAAATATGGATATATAGGAAGTTGGTTGGTACTACTGAAAAAAATATGCATATATTGGTCCATATTGAAATTGTTTTAAGTCATATGTATTAAATCTATACTGATAGTGATATTGAAACTATTTATATTTAAAATATTTAGATTTAAAATATTTATATTGTTAAATAATTATGATTATTTTATTATTAAAATGATAAATTATTCCACAGACAAACATATATACACATCACTGATTAACCAGACATGCATACATACCACTCATTAACCAGACATACATACACACCCACTGATTACCCACACCCCTGTGACAGTTGAGAGTGATACAAGTTCCCACAAGGAATTCACTAGAAGCATATCAGCCTTGTGGTGATATGCAGTTGTAATCGAACTAATCGAACAGTTGATATAAGATCCAACATGCAGGCAAAAAGCCTGTATTTTGGTCACAAATACTCCAAACAGACAGATGTAATTATACTAAACTGGTTGGTATATAACTTTTAAAAAATTTCTACATTATAATGAGTACAATTTCTTCTACACCAACAACTGTTAGCTGTTAGAGTACTTTGCAAGTGGTGGTGAATAAGTTAGTTTACAAGTTCTCCTTGACTAAAATTGAGTAATAAGTGCCTTTTCATAAAGTAAAAAATAAAATTACAACACAACATACCACAGGGGTGTATTGTCCCTATGATTCACCTTATAGGTGAATAAATTTTACTGTCAGTGGTCGTAGTGTATAAGTGAATGAGTATTTTTTATGTGTGTGTCACTATACCTTAATAGGATAACACGTCTGTAATAGTAATTCTCTGAACATATGTAATTAGTTTCAGAAGAAGACCATATTTGGATAATAATTGTAAAATATATTTTTTTAAAAGTTAGGACATCACCAAGAAAACCTGGTGCTTCATCCGGCTCTAAAATATGGGGGAGCAACCCCAGAATACATAATTGATTATTCACTTAGATAAAAAATTTTAGTCATTAAACAAATTATAAATATGAATTATATTTTATTATAAGGAAATCATTTACGAAAAAATATAATTAATTTCATTGCAAAGAAATGATACAAGGAAGAAATAAATGAAACACTCAAATACATTTTCATACACTATTTATTTAGTACACAGTCAATATAAAACCCATTTATAATTTTAAAAAATAGTTCTTGTATTTTTCTACTTTAGGAGACTGTCGCATACAATGATAATCAGTTCTCATATGATTGTAAGCATTAGCTTCTTGCGAAAGGCAGCACCAGTCTCTGGATCATGACGATGTCCATCTGTCCCCAGTTGACCAACCACCTCACAATATTAGCACTGCAGATCTTGCTCCTCCATAACAGTTAGTTCTGCGACATTTGCCTTGCCAATGCATAGCAACACCCATAGCTCTAAGAATATGCACTGCTGCATGGCGCCAACAGGTAGGTGCAGGTTTGTTTCCCGAGAAGAAGGCAGATACATCCGTGGCGGGTACTGTCACTAGTGGCTGGCATTGAGTCTGTACTCGGCGATGTCTGGTCTTCTGAAAGTCTTATTCTTCTTGGGTACAGGAATCGAAATGTTTTCTGGAATATTGAATTTATTTTTATACATTTGTGTGGGTTATCTTAAAAAAAAAAAAAAAAAAAAAAAAAAACAACAACAACAACAACAATACCGCTGGGTGTCTCACTGCGTTTTATTGAAAACATTAGTTGCTTCTTTATATCCCCTTAATAATGTTTGAATTAGGAAAATTCTTCAAATTCGTTTTTTTTATTTGTAGCATATTCTTTGAAGCAATAAGCATGCCGGTATGTCAATAGATTTGAGACATCTTGAGAATTCCGTGGAAACACGTTTTTTTCCCTTTTCACCTCCTTAAAAGTGAATTTTCAAAATTTTTTATTTAGATTCAACCCATTCGTATATGCAGCGTTCTGAAGCAAGAGACACCTTGATCACATCGGGCTTAAGATACGTTGCGAAAATACGCTTAACACTTTTTAATTCCTTATCCACCCATATTTCACACAATGTCTTCTTAGAGTGTTCCTACATCGTCTAGTGGGGTATTTCTAAGTCTGGTGGTTTGAATTTTGTTTTCATGAGTCGCTCAGTGAGTGAAGATACTGACTTTTTTAGCCTACTTCCCAAATGAAAGATAGGTTTATACGATCATTTATCTGCGTGTGTGTGTGTGTCTCCCTAAAACTTTCGAACGTGTGAACCGAATTCCAGCAAACTCGGTACACATATAGTACTTAGGAAGGGCATCCGACTTATAGTGTATTCTACCACGTCGAGAGTGTTTATTTTCGAAATGGTGACAATTTTAAAATTGATGGTGGTATGGAATATCTAAGGAACTGTTTGACCGATTTTAATCAAATTTTGTATTTTGACAGAGCTTCATTTAAGCATTGATTTTAAAATAACATTTTTGTTGGTCCATCATTTGGAAGATAGCACCACACGAAAAATTTAAGCTCTACCATACCGTTCGGCCAATTTTGACCAAACATTGTATTCTGGAAGTATATGTTACAAGCACCATTTTGTGCCAACGCGTAGCTACTTTTGTCAGCCATTTTGTAACATAGCACTACATGGAAATACGTTTTTATGTATAACTCAGGAAACAATATGCCGATTCCTACCAAATTTGGCAGCCAAGTAGTACTACATCTGGTCATGTAAACTGACATGTTTTCAAAATGGCGGTTATACAGGCATTTTAAATTATTATGTCATATCTTTGAAACTATGTAATCAAGTTCAACCTAAATTTGCATGCTGGGAGTATTTATTAAAACCATCAAATGTGTCGACACAAAGTATTTTCTGTGTGCTATTTTTTATTTAAAAGTGCAACTTGAAAAATAAAGTTTTAATGTCATATCTCGGGAAGTAACCTATCCTTCCCAAACGTTGCAAGCAATTAGGCACTATGGTTGACCAAAATATTTAATATATTTTATATGATTGAGACACATATTTTCAAAATGGCGACTTTATACATTTTAGCTTAGTATGCTATAAATATGAAACCATGTGCCCATTTTCAACCTAACTTTGTATAAGTACTGCCATTATCTATGCAAATCTCAAATAAGCTTAAACATAAACACTTTTCTCCGCTATTTTAGAATATAGCACAACATAAAAAATTAGGATTTATGTCCTATCTCAGGAAACAATTATATAATTTCGACAGAATTCGTGCGAGAAGGTATGATTTTGTAGTCCATATAAATTTAACTTGATGTAAGGGATCATTCAAATATTTTCAAAAAACAGCCATGAGACATGCAAATATTTTTGCTTAGGTTATCACGTGTGCTTATACAGAAGCTTTTCTCTCGCCATTTATAAACATCAATACATGAAAAAATGAGTTTTTATGCCATATCTCGTGGACCAATTAACCGATTTCCATAAATTCTTCACGAAAGTAGCGCTTCAGTAGGTCAAGTAGATTTACATTATTGAAGTGGCTCAGGCACTTATTTTCAAAATCACGGCCCCATTAATATTTCAGGTTAGTAAACCCTATTTACTTAAACATTATACTCATTACATCCTAAGTTGATGCTCCGAATCTTACCTATGTAATGCAGTTGGTTGCACGCTAGATAATGGTACGAGGTTTTCTGGGTTCAAGTCCCGGGTAGGGAACGCTTGTGTATTTGTAATTGTCTCACTACTGTTGCATATGTGTCTGGTTCCACCTCTATTTATTTCAACGAGATATCAAGCCCTACCAACCATCTAATCTTTTGAGAAACTCATTAAAACTTATTTGCATCCATACAGAGGCAAGTATGCTCATTAGTTGTATCAGTACATTCCTGATGAAGTATGTAGAAGGTTGTTGAGAATGTAGCTACACATATCGTGGAGTGAAGTTTGCTGCAGTCTCTTTCATAACTTCCTGTTGTAATTTCTTCCGGGAGCCAAATATCGTTGCCAAGGCAGCGGGAATTGCTCACTATAGGCTGTTCACGGTAAAATCTACTTGTGTGCACGTTGTGTATTATTCCGCCTTACGTAAGATTAACACTGTCATGGGCCTCATTACTTTATTCATGCGTCGGTCAAATGTAACTGCGAAATTATTAGAAAAGTAAATATTTGACAAATCTGCTCATTTTTACACTTAAATGCATTTAAAAAAAGACAAAGCGAAATAAATTATTTATAAATCATCAGAAATGGTTACTAAACACTTTATATTCGACGTTAAGATACGGAACTAATTCCCATCCATCGTTACCAACTTGACTGGGCGCATGTTACTCAGTGCACCCGTTAAAATATATGCAGGTAAGAGCAGTGACATTTTCCGAGGTTGATTTAAAAAGTGCTCACTTTATCGCGAACAGCCTTTAAAAGGACGCTGTTTCTCGTCTAATGTGTCGCTAATTATGTTAGTTCAGTATCGGTTAGGGTGGAGTATAGTTGCCAGAGAACTGAAAAACCTCGCCAAACCCCCATGAAATAAAAAAATACTGAAATCTGATGTAAATAATTTACTATTAAAGAGAGATATGCTGAGGACTTTACAGCGCGTTCATTTTCATCCTATATATGCTTAAATACTTTTAAGCCTACGGCGAATATAAATCTTTCTGTCACTTCTTCAACTACTGTGTTCGAAGGGCGTATTTATTAAAGCTATAAAAATTGTGTTATCTGTGATGTGTCCTTCATTACATCGAATGTTATGCTTTTTTATTCCTTACCTGAGCTCACATTTTCTGCCTCCAATACAATAAACATCAGTGAATTAATTACTCTACATGTAAAACACTTTGTTAAGTGTTTCTTTTTTACTCTACTGAGACATATATGAAAATGTCAATAGTTCAGATTCTAATTGAATATCTAGGTGCAGTATTAAAGTTTTAGCCCAGCGTTGACAAAAAATTATATATTTATACTTGCATTTTTTCAAGTACGTGCAGAGTTTACATAGTCACCACCTACGTTCTGTGTTGCCCAATAGGGCGCATTTCAAGCTGTGACCAACAGGTGTCGGCCTATTCATCTGTTGTGTGTGCAGTGGCAGGAAGGTAAACAAATGTGTCTATTTGCGAGGTTTTTATACCATACGCAGTGTAATCGTGCACGCAAACGGATATTACATCCCGCTCTTGTAATTTTAAGTTTTCAAAACACTCATTAAAGTTAACATGGGGATACGTACTCAGAGATAGAATGGATTGGGCAAGTTTCATTTGCGTTGTATCTATGCCGTAACAGATACAACTCGGTACAATAACTATTAGTTAAATCGGGAGGGCTTGGAGACGTATTAAAAGTTAAAATGTCATTATAATTCCTATAAATCTCACACATTAATGAGCCACGGCACATTATTAAATATCGAAGCTATTTAAAAGGAACGTCTTCACATTAACCATGGCTCCGAAGGCTGTCGTCTGTAGACGTACTACGTCGGTTGGTACACTCCATCTCCTGACGCCTTCATGGTGCAATGTCTCGGCAATAAAGATGCCGTCCGTCGAACTTCCTGCCTTAATATCGGGCGTGTGTTGACTTATAAACGGCCACGCCTTCCAGCCACTGGAGGGGAATCCTTGTGTTGTAGTTCAGCCACTCACGACTCGTACCCCAATTACCGGCGATATGTTTGAAACTGCGATCAGGCTAGCAAGGCCTGACTGCAAGAACATGACACTACCCCCTTTGTTAACATACCCGGCACCTCCACCAATGTTACCTCCTCGCCTTAGTTATAAAAGTTGTTACAGTGATAAGGAATTACTTTAACTTGTAGGAGCGTAAATTCAACAAGTAACTACGTCCGACAGAGTAAGATTTACTACAAGTAAAAATCACTCTACGAGTTACCCGTATTTGAAATATGAATTGAACTATAAAGGTCGCAATCTCTTACTAGTTACAGCCCAAGCCTCTACGTCTTTTAAGCTATCTGACTAAGAATTAGTGATTGCCTCTAACCACTGCGTCCCTTCTCACACTCACGATGGTTAAGTGCTCACCACCGATTGGCTGTAACGAAGACGATTTTCGTACGAGGAGATGGAGCAGCGCCGGAATGCAAGGGCGGGGAAAACGGGAGATCTCAGAGAAAACCCGCCGATCACGTGCGAAAATCCGTGAGCGACCCCGCCGGGAATCGAACCCGGTTCGCCTTGGTGGGAGTCGAGTAGTCTGCCCACTGCAACACCAGAGGCTCCACTTCTCTGAAGAGATTCTTGCCTGAAGTATGTATGCAGTTGCTTCGCGTGAAGAACCGGGGGGGGGGGGGGCAGTATTTAGTCGGCGGGAGTGACCTTGTTAACTGTTTGGCTGGACGGCAAGCATGCGCTGCGCGAAGAGAACTGCGCGGTCGCTCTGTACGGTGAATGCTAGCTATACTTGGTATGAAAAACTTCGTTTCGTGAATGAGAGGAGTGTTAGAGGACACAAAACCAATTATAGTGAACATAGGAACCCGGTAGTTTATTCATGGTTTCTTCACACTTTTTTAATCAAACCTTGAAAAAAAAACACGCCATGCATAACGTGTTTTGTTGTTTTCTGAATTTATAATGTATGAAAATAACGAGGAAAAAGGTGTGTTGGTAAAGTATTGTCAGATATTGTTTCCATGCAAATCTATTACAGCTGAATGCGCACGAATTCAGTGCTTTGTCGCTTTGATGTTATTTTCTAGATACTCAGGTTTGGAACAAAACGAGTTTTCTTATGGAAGAGTTTGCATAGGGAAAATTACCACAGCTAGGTGATCAGTGTTCCAAAGAAATTAACTTTAATCAAAATTGTAAACTACGTGAATAATACAGGAGAAAGATTTTAATTAGTTACGAAGGTATTTTAGATCTGATTTATGATTTTTGCAATTATTTTGTTTTTAGCGTATAAAATTGAGAGAATACAGTAGACATGCGATACTAGCGCTTACCTAGTGGCGAAAAATTTTACTTGCCAAACTAAAAGCATTGCGAGCTTCCCAGCTTCCCAACATGGGCAGACGTAATCTCAACTTGGCTAAGCTTTGTTTGCACGAGGCAGAGTAATATCCTGGAAGTAGAACTTTAGCAGGACTCCAGAAAAAGTTGGACTGTAGCACAAGCTGCGAGAGGGTGCAACACTCACGGACCTGCAGCTGGCGCCTCGAGGACGGCAGAGCTGGCGCTTGACTACGCGGTGTGGTCGCCTCGCTTGCGCGAACCGACAGCTGAGAAAACAGACACCTCGCTGATAACTTCGCCAGGGCGTGCAAGCGCCTTTCCCCACCAGCGTGAGCGACTGAATATTCATGGGGAGTCAACCATTTCACTGGAATCGCCCTGAAGTATGTAGTGCTCGCTGCTGCAGTGTTGGTTGTGGACTAGTCTCCAGCAGGTGGGTGAAAATCACAAGTTGCAAATACCCCGGGGCTAATTTTGCATGCGCGAAGTTAGATCTAGCACCATGCGCCTGACCAGCGCATCACGTGCGTTGCAGAGCTTCTGTAGAAAACGTGTGAGGAAACACTATTTTGGATAGTTTATAGTGTTGTTTAAGCACTAAGAGCACTAAAGAAACGTTACGTGCGAAATACAAGTTTGGAGGTCTCAATTATTCAAGAAAAAACATGTTTGAAAGTGAAAATTATTAAAACGGGTGTTTCAGTACCGTATCCGTTTGTGCTGATATGCAGAATATTTAAAGATGTCGTCAGACACGCATCAAACTTTTATTAAAGGCTGCTCACGGTAAACTGAGCACTTTCGAAAGCCCTGCTTAAGATCTATTTGTATGCACATTGTGTATTCTTCCTCCATACGTAAAATTAACATTGTCACTAGTCTGATCATTTTATTTATGCGCCAGTAAAGTTAGACTGTGAAATTATTTAAGAAGTAAATATTTTACAATTTTACTAATTCTTGCACTTGTAATCATTAAAATAACTGATAGTAAAATAAATAATTTCTCTAATCACAAATGTTTACCTAACATTCTTAATTCGAAGTTAAACCACGGAACTAATCTTCCTCCGTCATTGCCAACTTCACTGGTTACATGTCAGTCAGTGAGCTCGTTATAATATAGCCTATGCAAAAAGGGGCAATGGCATTATTCAAAGGTTGATTTCAAAAATGCTCACTTTACTGTGAATAGCCTATATTAGCTGGGATAATAATGTAGGGTCACTAATTAAGTAGCCCACCTACCCGGAGCTAATTCCCACGTCTGAGGCCGAGAAGAGCGGAAGTGATAAGGGCTCAACTGCACCATCGCTGCTAAGCGCAAGGCTCTGAACTGGCGTGCGGTGTTCTCATCGTGCTGCGTATACTTATGGGACTGGTGTAAATCTCTGGCAAGGTTCAATGCAGGACCAGAGAGTATTTTCCTGTGTATCTGACGAGTATACTGTATGATACAACGCTTGGAAAAAGCCGTTTATTTTTAGCTAACGTTGTAGTGTGGGCAAGTCCTTGCGATGGCGCTTGTCTGAACACACCAGTACACGTCCAAAGAGAGCGAGGTCAAGGAAGCAAAACACGGCCGCGGAGCGAGAACACGAGTCGTGGAGGTTGTGACAACAGTTCAGGGAGTTGTCAAATTTGCGCCATATTTGAATACCGCGAAGAGTCGAGCTCAGCTCTATTTGCCTTACCGCACCAAGCAGACGACGGGACAAGATGGACCAGCAGATGGGGTTCCGGCCGTCCTAAACGCAATACCATTCAGCCTTCGGCAACACAAAAGGCAATGCCATCCTAGCAGTCGATGGAAGAACTCTCAATATTTAGATGCGTGGCAATAGCTTAACAGATAATATAAAAATTAATGCAGATATAGAGTAGCTTAAAGTAACACGCTCCTCCCCCCCCCCCCCTCTTCACCGACGCAATTAGAAAGTATTCGTGAATAAATTTAAATAGTTCCATAGTTTACTTTGTACTAGGTTTTAATTATGGTTTTAAATATATTGACGTTGTGGATTAATATTGTGATCTACATCTGAGATACGCATCACAACTTAGTTGTACGGCACCCATAAGGTGACCATTATATTGGTAGAGGCGCTGGCCTTTCCCAAAATCTCGGGAGCCAAGTAAATTAAAAAATTTAGTAGCGTAACATTGTTTGAGGCGCCTCACGTTTCCACTCTCTCACACAGAGCGATAATTTATTAAAGAATAAAAATTCCCTTGGTGTAATACTTTGTATTTGGCAAAATTAAATTCAGTAAGAAATAAGAAATAGTTCCCATGGATACAGTAAAAAACCACCTCTCCCAAATATTTTAGAAAATCCCCTTCCATCCAAGCATATTAAATACTGCAGTTAATCCCACTAAAGACAGAAAATATTTATATAGTGAGAAATATGCTTAACGTATAAAACGTGGTTCCATTTCAAAACAAACAGGATTTGTTAACGTAATACTTTAAAGCCTCTGTGTGCGACGGACGGATTAGGAAATGTATTAGCATAAGATAAGATTAGGTAATTTTACACAATTAAATATTATCGTCTGGATGACAACGTAAATTAAGGTAGTGACTAAAATTAAGGAATGTGGTTATTACAAATAAAGTGCATTAGCGATATGCATAATAGTTCAAGTCAATTTATCAATTTACGAAAGTAATTGTACTGGCAAGTGCCAGTTAAGCCAGCCATATATTCAGTTTACTAAAGGCTGTTAGCGATAAAGTGAGCACGTTTAAAATCAACCGTAGAAAAAAGTCACTGCTCCTGCGTGCATATATTTTAACTGGCGTACTGAGTGACATGCTTCCAGTAAAGTTGGTAACGAAGGATGGAAAGTAGTTCCATATCTGAACATCGAATAAAAAGTGTAAGGTAAACCTTTGGTATTAATTATAATATTTCTTCCGCTTTCTGTTTTTTTTTTTTTTTTTTTAATGCATCGAAGTGTAAAAATTATCAGATTTGTAAAATATTTACTTTTCTGATAATTTCACAGGTTCTTTTGACCGACGCATCAACGAAGTGATGAGACCCACGCAATGTTAATTTTACATAAGGTGGAAGAAAACACAAAGTGCATACAAGTAGATCTTAAGCAGGTACTCAGTTTACCGTGAACAGCCTATAGCGGCCATACCAAGGCGTGAAACGCACGGCCGAGTGACGACGCCGCAGTAACGTGGTATTTTCAAGTCAGCACTGCCCTAGCAGAGCAGGCAGTCTGAGTGCAACGAGAACGTCCGGGCATAACCACAAGTCATGGCAGATACATTGCAGTAATTCACGCATTTTCCCTTATAGTCACGTATCATTTTCGTTCATTTCATTTTACACATATCGGATACATTTTAATGGAAAGCAGCCAGGTCTTGACAGAACTGGGATCCGGGACTTAGCTATCCCGTGGTTCGATCCCACGCTTGTGACATGAATCACCAGCCCGCAAGGGTGCAAAGATTCTCGGCTTGGGAGTGCAAGCCAGGATATTGTGTGTAACGATAAGGGTTTTATGTAAATGGGAAATAGTGCTTGAGACACATCCATTCCCCTTGTAAGCAAGCAAACTCACATACACACGGTAGAATCTAGTATATTGTCCAGGAAATCAAACCAAAATGCATGTTTTGCGCATGAACATGAAACAATTTGGGCTTTTGTCGGGAAGCTGACACGAAAAGATGAACGGCCTGGAATATTGCACCACTGACCTGTAGACAGAGTCCAGGTAGTATAAGTGCATATGGGATGAGTCGGACTTTTGTACTGTGGGGTCATATATATTATGACACAGTTACTGTTCGGTATACCACGAGGGTACTGCAAAATCCGACCTCTTTGGACAGGCCCTTGAGAGCAGAAAATCTCCTGTGTACCGATAATACTCAAAGTGAGGAATAACTGTAAATATTTATAAGAGATTGAAATATTTTGTATATTAAAATATTTGAATTGTGTGTTTTCTTATGTGAAATTAAAATCTTTAAGTAACTATTTAGAGAAAAAGTAACAAGTAAAGATGCAGTGAAATGTAAAATTAGGAACACATCGCCGCGCGAGGCACAGTGTTGATATTATTCCAAGTGTGTTTGAATACGCGCTCCACAGATAAACACTGCTCTGCACATTCAGGTTGACAATTAAGAGAAACACTTTTTATACACTTAAAGCGAATAGATTTAATATGGACAGGGAAAAAAATTGCCCAGAAGTTCTATAATACTATCGAGAGAGTGGGAATAGGGCATAAGGCCGTCTAGCCAACTGGCTTACCCATTGTGTTCCGCGCACGATCACAGGAATGTAAAATTGTGAGTCCTTATCAGGGCAGAACCCGAACTATAGTGAGGGCCCATACAAACAATATTCTCCGTGTGGTCGCGGAGTCTCCCACTGTATGGAATCACTGTGAATTGAGAGAGATTGAGAGAACGTATAGAGGCTTTTACTGTGGGCTCAGTATATTACACAGCTTTACATTGCGAAAGGTTGTTGCTATGGACCGAAGATGCTACATAGCTAGGCTTTGCTACGGGTTTTTTCTGTAGATCCTGTATGCTATACAGCGGTGAATGAGAGAAAAACGTTTGCTGTGGGTCATCCCAATTACACAGCATAGTGTAAGTGTTTCACAAGGGCACGGTGTGAATTCCAGAACTCCTGAAGCCAACAGATTCCCTACAAATTACCCGAAATCCAATATTCCAGAGTGTGGCAATAAGTGTAATAAAAAGTTATTATTTTTCCTGTTACACGTTTCTTTTTTGGATGCACTGAAAGCTGTACGTGTAGACTGTGTTGGATTCATAAGCTCTGCTTCAGCTCCTAGCTGAGAGCCAGGTAAGTTGTTCGCATACACAATATCTTCGTCCCCAGAGTCCTCGTCTGTGAGTTCTTGGGTTGAATTGTTTGGAGGTTGTATTGCAATCGAAACCTTTGCTTGAAAAAGCACGCCATTGTTGCCTTTATCATCTTCGTCTTCTTCTTATAATATTGCAAGTAATTCACTGAATGTAAAACCCCTGAAACGAAAAAGAAAATAATTTACTTTTCTTTCCCATAAATATTTTTTTACATAAAAATAAGAATAAGAAAAAAAGAAAAACACAATTATCATTTTAAACACAATGCCTATCATACATTTTTCTATATGTTTTTATATTTTTCTAAGTCGCCTACAAAATAAAAACAAAAACATAATAAAAATGAAAATATGTTTTGTGAGGTATTTGTTTGCATATATGCCTAGTGTCCTTTTAGAAGGACACCAATGTTTGCAAACTTTACAAAAACCTAATGAATATTTTGGCATTACTTAAACAATTACCACACAAAACTACATCCATTTCAATACCATATATAAAATGATAATAATTATTTAGGTATAATAAAATAAAAACTCACCTTGCAAGTTTGAGATCCATTGATTGTTCCATTTCTAACTTTACAACAGAAAACACTTGCTCAATGTTCCGAGTACTGCTGCAGCACAACTCTCGCCACATTATGGCAGGCACATACATGTGTTAGGGCGGAAAAAACACGGTATCCATCTAGCGCAGACTATTGGAACTAACATCACGAAGTAAAATGTAAAAACGTGGCAAGTGTCCTTATAGAAGGACAGTCGGCATATCTGGATTTTAAAATAAACTCTCCTCATTGTAGCCGGCCGGGATCGAGCCATATACAAGTTAAAGCACTTACTTACTAAGTTCACTGTAACACTGTGCTCGGGAGCCGTACCCCAACAGTCAGTCACGTCACTAACCTTGGGACGATACGCAGCGACGAACGATAGTTACATCATAGTCAAAGCATACGATGGCGATGTCTCAGAGGTGCTATAAGATCTTTCAAGTTTAGTGTGAACCGATGCACCCATTCCGAATTCCTTACGGAGAGAAATGTGCTCTCACGCGCACACAGAGAGACATAACTGATACTGTTATTTCTAACATGTATTTTCAAGTAACTTCGAAATTTTGGAAAGGATTTGAAGGGGGTATAAAAAAATACCGTCGAATTCGATAGGAACGCAAGATTTTCAGCATAATAACACATCGGTATACGAGAAAACTACCCGTGACTTCAGTGGACGGAAAATTAAAATTAATGAAATCCTAAATGTCGATCGTCTGCAAAGTCGACAAAAAGAAAATCACTTGATCCCAATAAAAATGTTTCATGTATAAATCTGCAAACGAATTTGAAAATAAAAATATATTTCTGCGTAATTATTTCTGCCCAAGTATTAACATGAAAAAGTTTAGTATTTGTGAGTGTGTGTACCTATTTCATGGCGTCATTCACGCATTACGACGTACCTGAGGATCTGAATGTCCCCAGCCAGTGTGAGATTGCAGAAATATTCAAATGCTGGTAGGCATTTACACCAATGCGAAATGAACGGAAACTCGTACAGCAAAATGTATCAACTTATTTTCAGCGATAGGCTATTGATGCACTTGTGTTGGCGCTGCTGAAAGGGTCCCCCGCTGATTTGCAAGTCAAACGGGTGTACTCTATTGCCGGCTGCGGGCACTCCGACGCAAGGGAAAAGACGTCCGGTGGTTGGCTCTGCGACACAGCTGGCGGGTCAAGGGCTGCCTCTTGGGAGCACGCCTGCTCGCTGCTTCGCTCACAGTCACGAGGGAGATGGCACTGAGTTTCTCGGAATAACAAGTTGAATCAATAACTTCTCAGACGTAAATTTTTCCTTTTGAGGAGGGGCTCAGAACGTGTAGGTCAAGATCGATGTTATTTGACAAGAGATGATGATACAGCTGTTGCGAATTTGTCACCGCAGTTCAGCATAAATCAAGCGCCCCAGCTGGCCATGCGAGTGTTTCTGATCACGCGCTGGGGCCGTCCGTAAGGAGTAGTCCAGGTTCCAGGTCATGGGCTTGCTGCATCGAAATATATAACGTTTTTATAGCTTCATGCACTCATTCAACTCACTCAGCAATATAATTATATTCCTTGTATGATTCAAACAATTTGTCAGTCGGTTGTTTATAGCTGCATACATCGTCAAAATAACTACATGCCTTGTATGATTCAAATAGTTTGTCAATCAGTATATGCAGGCCAATTTTCCAGGCAACACTATTAAATCATTCTCATAACTGCAGGCAAAATTCTTCTTGACAAGGCATCGCGAGGTTAATCGACTGCATAGTGCGCCTCATCTTGTCTACTCTTACTATGACTGAAACTTAATTTGGCGTTAACTTAAGCAGACATTCAAATGGCCTAAATTACACCAGGCCTAAACTTCACCTGAGAGAAAACCTCATCTGACCCGAAAACAACTTAACTTAAACATCACTTGTCCTAAACTTCACCTGACTTCGTCTAACTTAATATTCATTTTACTTAAAATTCGTCTGATCTAAGCTTCATCTGATCTCATCTCCACTTAGCCTAAACTTCGTCTGGCTTAAACTTCTCATTACCCACACTGTCACAAGGTACATAACAAAAATGTTGTCTTGTGTGAACAGACATAGCAATGTGGCACAGTTGTAATACACTGTACTCGCATTCGGGATAACACAAGTTAAATTCCCAGTGCGGCCATCCAGATTTCGATTTTCCGTGGATTTCCAAAATCACTCCAGGCAAATGTTGAGATGGTTCCTAACTATGTGGCATGGCCGATTCCTTCCTTTCCCTACATTCCTGAGCAACTTGCTCCTTTTCCAATTATCTCGCTGTCGACTAGACGTTAAGCCCTTCATACCTACCTACCTACCATCTTATGTGAACTGTGTACAATCGATCAGTGATTGAGGTATATGGAGTGGCCCATAACAACATAATTCTCTGTGTTGGTGTTGAGAATAACGTTTCCATATTGTGATCACTGGCTCAATGTTTATAAATTTTAAGACAATGACCTTGCCCTGCCAACTTCCTGTGTTAATCCAGATAGTGTTATCCTATGTATCATGTTCCACCTGTTAGAACACTCTATTACACAATGCTGCGAACGGTTATACATTTGAAATTATTATGCATTATAAATTAAATGCCCTTGTTAGTCTACTGACAGCCCTGAAGCATTTTTTTTTTTTTACTTTATAGGAATTTATGATCCAAGAATGCCATCTCCTTGATATATTTGTCTCAGAAGAGCTCAATACACTGGAACAGTGATGTCGGTTCGTCAGAGCGACAACAAATGGCGATGATCCCTTGCAATAATGTCTTACATGAAAAAACTAATTTTTAAGATATAATATAACAGTAGTGATGGTGTAAGTAGATTGGTTTGGCCGATTCTGGGACAGGAACCAGGAGGCGGAGGGGAGTCACCTCGCCGCCATCTTGGTTACGTCCGCCATCTTGTTTCTGTTTAACCTCTTGTTTCCATCTGTCACCTTGTTTCCAGACGCCATGGTTCCTGACATTATCATGTTTCCGTCCGCCGTATTGGATGAGATTACAACCTCTATGGCATCACTACTACTATGACATCACTATATATTAATTTATAAAATTTTCCAGATATTACAATCATGCTCTGCCATTCCTTCTGGTCTGTGCTCCCCCCACTATCTTGGCATCATGTTCTGTCATTCGTTTTCACCTTTGTCGTCTTCGCTCCACTCCACCATCTTGAATTTCGTCTACTGTGGTCAACCATATTTTTTGAACTTGTAAATTTTTCCACTTGTGTCAGAACCTACAATATTTCTAACCTTGCATTGGACTTACAAAAATGCCCACTTCATATAGGACTAGTAAAAATGTTCCCATGCATAGGTACTTAGAACATTTAATTTGTGTAGGACTTATACATTTTTTCATAGGGGTATGGACTTCAAAAAAATTCATTTAGTCACATTAATTCCAACTTGTGCGAGACTTAGAAAAGTTATAATCATGTAGGACTTGCAAATACTTAACTTGTGTAAGAATCAGATTATTTCATGTATGTAAGAACTCTGAATATTTTACCACTCACATTGAACTTAGAAAAAATGTATACATTGTGTAGGACTTCGAAAAAATTATATATTTTAACCTGACTAAAAATAATCTAACATAATCTAACCCGACCTAACCTAACCTTAACTAACACAACAAAACTTGTCAGGACCTTACCTTACCTAACTCGACATAATCTAACATAATGTAAAAATCACGAAGTCGACAGTAATTTACAGGTAAAGTTATGCCCTAGGTTCATACAATCTGCATGAGTGGGAGGACCAATCCCTAAAGCTGTGCACACCCTAACAAGCATTTGCCATAATATAACAGCATCGATAACCATAGAATGTTCAGTATGTACAGGGCACGATAACACCGAACATAACAAAATCCACTCAGTGTTTGTTTCAAAGTAATTTCCCTCCAGAGGCTGTCTTACAGTGAATCTTCAAAGGAATGGTTATGTCGAGGCTCTTTCTAGGAGCTGTCAGAGTATACGGTGCATGTAACAGCACACCATGCAGTTATAACCACATCCTATCTTGCTAGAGCCTGTTAACAATGTTCATAACTTGGGAGAGTGTAGTTATACTGGTTGTCCTTGTGCTCATTAGCCTTTATGGATTGGTCTGAGGACAAATCTCTGAAACCAATAGAAACAAACAAGAATAAGCCAATATTATGAGTAGTAGGATATAACAGATCGACACACAAGAGACTACGGATTCAGATTATGATTAGTCCGGCTGCCATGTTGTGATGTCACCATCCACCATCATGGAGCCATGTGTCCTTGGCTTTTGACCTCTGACCCTTGACCCTTAAACATGACCTTTGAACTTGGACACCAAATACAAAAAAATAATAATATTGTTTAAAAAATGATTTTTAAAATTAATATAAAAATTATATTTATAAAAATAATTTTTAACAAAAAGTATTACAAAATCGTTTAAAAAATTTACAAAATGTATTATTTATAAAAATAATTTTAAAAATTTATAAGAAAAATTTTTAAATGTTATTTAAAAAAACAATTTTTAAGTTTTATTATTAAAAATTAATTTTAAAAATCGTTTTAAAATGTTTATTAACAATTTGTTATTAAAAAATTATTTAAAAATTGTTCAAAATCTTTTTAAATTTTATTTATTTTATAAACTATTCCTCTATGGCCGCCATCTGGGTAAGCAACGATTGTTTTTTCATTCGTAATTTGTTTATATGATACTGGATGCCGCCATATTTGTTTATATGTTACTGGAGACTATCATATTTGTTTTTCTATCGTCATTTGTTTCGGAGTTTGCCTCTCACCTTCGACCAAATACTCAAGTCTGTTCGTCGCCCGGCAGACGACTGTCGCCAAAGTTTCTCATTGACTAATTACTCATATTCGCTCGACTGTTGGCAGGGACCTCCATACCCGCCAATGATTTTCATTGGCTAATTACTTACCTCCGTTCGATCCCCACCACACCCAATTAGTCACCTCTGTTCCATCCCCTCCAATATATTTAAGTGTTCAAGTGCCCCAAGCAATTGATTATCATTGGCTAATTACTAACTTTCGTTCGAGCTAATGCTTTCCATTTCCCAATTACCCCCGCCAAACTCTCAGATTGGCTAATTTTCTTGGGTGTCTTCGGAAACCTTTGTTCCACCAATCAGATGTGTTCGACCAATTAGTAACATCCGTTCCACCCTACCCCTTGCTCCTCACTGGCTAATTACTGTTTAGTCTGTAAGCCTCCACCGCCTCATTATGAAACCTCCACCCATGTGACAATCTACCCGACCAATAGGAAAGCATACACCACAACTTTCGCTCGATAGCCGCCAATGCTTCTCTATGGCAAATAAGTCGGCTATCCTCCAACCTCGCCATTCTCTCCGATTGGCTAATTACTCAGTCAATGCTTCCCATTGGCTAGTTAATTGGCATCCTCCTTCACGATCGTTCGAGCCACTGTCGCGCAGAGACCATGTTATCCGTCCTTATACTCTTGCTTTATAAGATGTGCCCCGAGCCCTTGTCGGGAAAGTCGTACCTCGCTATTTCGAGAGGAGTGTCTGGTGGTAATTTCGAAATATGAAAGGTTTAAAATTTTTGTTACAGTAGCCATGTCATCAAGTGCAGAAGAAACCATTCAGCAATGCAGACGAAAATGGAAATAATATCCTTCAGCTCATCCGCACGATATTGTCATGAGGGGACAACTTCGTTCATGTTGTCAACTGGCATGAAACCTCAACCATCAGACAATCTGCTACCACAAGGCAACCAGCATGCATCAATCAACTCGTACCAGCCGCGTATTCGGCCTACAGTAGTAGTGAGAGGGGCGGGAGGTTTGGGCCACTCCTATAATGACATAGGGATGGGTGCAATCCCAGTCCCTGGTTCGAAACCCCTCAAAGTCATTTTCTTTTTCACATAATTCACATAATGACTAATTATCAGTAAGAGGTTACATGTTTAAGGTTTCAGACATTGGTTCGAGTCTTGGCTCAGGCCACTTAATATTATTTTCTTTCTGAATTTAAAAAAATTTTTTTTTGAGTTGGGTACCTGCTAGGAATAATTAATGTAATGTTATTTTCGGGTTATCGAGTTCGAATCTCTCTCAAGGCACCTAATATTTTATTTTCAAATTAAAAAAAAAACTAATTTTTGAGTTGGGTACATGCTAAGGGTAATTATTGTAATGTTATTTTTGAATTATTGAGTTAGGGTCTTGTTAAGAGCACCTAATATTATTTTATTTTCGAGTTTAACAAAAATTTAGTTTTGAGTTGGGTACCTGCCAGGGGTAATTAATGTAATATAATTTTTGGATTATCGAGTTGGAGTCTCAGTTAGTGCACCTAATGTTATTTTATTTTCGAATTGAATCAAAATTTATTCTTGAGTTGGGTACCTGCTAGAGGTAATTAATGTAATGCTATTTTTGGATTATCTAGTTCGAGTCTTGGTCAGAGCACATTATATTACTTTATTTTTTAATTTGAGGAACTATTTTTTATTGTATTCCTGCTTTGGAAGTTAATATAATGCTATTTTTAGATTACCAGCTTCGATTCTTGGTCAGAGCACTTAATATTATTTTGTTTTTGATTTAACAAAAATTTACTTTTGAGTTGAATTCCTGGTAAAGATGATTAATGTTATATCATTTTAGGACTACTAGGTTCGATTACCGAGCAACACGTTTAATATTTAAAAAAAAAATCTAGGAAGTGCATTTTTATTCATTAATTTATGCTCGCCGACTGACATCTTACCTGATTGGTGCCTACTGCTCAATGGAGGTGTTATATATTCGGTGTCGACTGTTGAAGATCGAGAATGGTGGAAGGGGAAAAGCTTTGTATTATGTAATTGGGTAATGATATAACTATATATATGATGTAATCATGCAAGTCCATACTTTCATAAACATGTAATGAATATTTACTAGGTATGCACATATACACATAAATAATTAAAAACTTAACAGTCGCCAAATTCATATGACCTCTCAGGATAACAGCCAGACTTCAACTGTCATATACAATTTCATTTGTTTCAGAATTTGTAATTATTAAAGGCGGGATTTATTTCACTTGCACAGTGGTAGCGTTCACTATACACACTTATCCACATACACACTATACACACATTATACCTAGAGAGAGACATATGTCCGCTCCCGAGGAACGAAAGTTCACGACTGGAGCCTTATTGTAAACATGTTGTCCATAGGATATTTCAAGCGAGAACACTTCCTGCTTTATTCCTGTCATGTCAAAGAACTCAGAAAAAAACAATGGTATGTACGGCTTCAACATGATCCAGTGGCCACCGACAGAATATTCCAACGAATTACTCTGATAAACCATTTCATCATGTAATAACAAAACACACCCACACTTTCACCTATAACTACACCCTGCAGGCTTACCGTTCATCTCAGTTATCATGCGTCGTTATTTGGAGAGTCGAGAGGACGGGAACTCTGACGAACAGTGAGTGGATTGGTGCGGAGATCGAGTCCCGCTCAGTAAATAAAAGTTCTTACAGAAAAGTTTATTTCGAATATTGTGTCCATGGAATCGTAAATTCAAGATGGATTTATAGTATATGATGTCATCACAAATATCGATTATACAAAATATGATTTATAAATTTATGCTCTGTCATTCCATACCATCCAAGTTTTGGAAGCTAGTTGATGCACTCATCGATTGGTGTTCAGCTGACAAGACATATTGGTTTTCTAAAAGAAAATTGGGAAATGCACTTGCATCCTACAATTACTGCTGAGTTAATTTCCATGCAAGACATTTAAAAGTTTGTTTTTCTTCCCTAAACTCCGGACTCCGATATTTTCCAAACTTTAACATCTTGTACACTTTATTCCTTTCTACAGAATGTATATTCTTAAACTTTAATATTTTCTTGTGGTCCTGACATTTTCTTGAAGTTTAAATTATTCTACACTTTAGAATGTAAGTTAATTATTCTATTTTGACTTGGCGTGACTTGACATAGGCTAACATAGTTTTTTGTTATGTAAACACACACACAACTCATTTACACAATCCATAGCATCCATCAGCATTTCCCTTACAAGCAAAACTGTAATATCATACAGAGTAGCCATATTAACCATCGAACATGCATTACTACTACCATTACCAACACATACACACACACACACACTTTCACCAAACTCTGTGAAACCACCAGAGATATCAGAATGTCATAGTATGGAGACTTGTCAGAGGGACAGCTCTAATAATCGGTGACTGGATTGCTACAGAGATCCATTTACAGACAGAGCATTTTATTAAGTTTTGACTTAGAAATTTTTTTCTTTAGGGAAATTTGGTTTTGGAATACCGGGCAGGGCACTTAGTAATTTTCTGAAATTACTGGATTCGTTTCCCAGACTGACCAACATTTAATTTTGGATAACAGATCAGGACACTTTTAATTTTTGTAAATACTGTCCTTTTTTCCCTTTCAATAGGGTTACATTTCATTTATACATCTACACAATGCAGCCAATTACACATCATCAATATATGTAAACAAACTCTCTACTAAATCTGCTGTCATATACCCAGGGATATTTGTCACAGCCAATGTTTTCCCATTGGCTGTTTACTCGGCAAAACTCCAACACCTACAGTTGACTGCAATTATTTGTTTCACTCATTCGTCTGTTAGATTGATTACACACATTCGGTCCATCCCAGTCGAACGCTTCTCATTGGTCAATAACTCATGTGAGTTACATTTACTCATGTGCATTCAACTACCATATTGGATTCCAAATCTAATACAATGTAAAGAAAATATATTTAATTAGATTAATTATTAGCTTAGGTGCACTTGCCTAATAACTCATAATTATGTAGCTAATTTTTATTTACTAAATATGCACATACGCACCAGCCAAATACTCATTTTCCATATATATATATATATATATATATATATATATATATATACATATATATACATACATACGCACATATGCATCTACAAACTCATCAACTATGCTTGTATGCACTTACATATTCTACCAAGAGACTACATCCACACTCCACGACACCCACCGCTTGACGAAATTTTGTATGCTGGCAGTTTCGATTACAAGCATCATGTATATAAAATATAGCATATTTTCCCGGCAATTTTGTAAGATATCGCCTCATGAATTAGGTTTTTATCTCATATCTCTCAGGAAACAATAACGTAACCGGTTACTTTCTAATTTTGTAAACAAATAGTATTGTGACAGGTTACATAAAAAGTATGTTCAAGTATGTCAGGCAAGTATTTCCAATTGAAAATTTAGTTTAGTATTCCGTATCGTCAACACAATGTAAACAACTCCAACTCAACTTTTTATCCTGAGAGTATATATTACAACCATCAAAATTATCTATACAAAGACATTTATCCACGATTGTGTAAGATAGTAAAACACGAACAGGTAAAGTTTTTATCATATCTCGGAAAACAATTCACCAATAACTACTAAATATGGCAAACAAATAGTACTTGTAGTAGGGAAATGATGAGTTGGGCACAGGGGCATCTGACATGGGAGCACAGGAGTCGGGGAGCCACCATGTTGTTATATAACTGGCCGCGATATTGGATGTTATTAACTTTTTACCCCTGACCCACGACCTTTGACCTTGACGTTTGAATAGACCTCGAGGACCTCATACCCCCAAAAACCCTTTAAAAAAATCCCAAAAAAATCCTCAGAAGATTCCAAAAAAATTTTAAAAATTCCAAAAAAAAATATTATTAAAAATTATTAAAGGTTATATAGAAATATTAAAAAAAGGTCACTAAGATATACCATTTATCCCGGAGCAGGTTAGAGGGACTGTCTCATTTCCATACAAATTCATACTTCGTTAATATTTGTTCCCAAATAACGGGACTTTTGACATCACACGAGAGACCCATGCCAAGGCGGTTGGCTCCCACACTCAAGTTCAGTAGAAGCGTCAATGTATTCATTGGGGTAGGTCGTGCATGATCGCCCACTCCGGGGGCTTCAACTTTGTACCAACCATGTAGTTGCAGTGTTTAAATTCTTAAATTACCAGAACATTTTATTTTTCTTTCGTCTTGGACCGAGAGCCGATCCACAGCTCGGACTGTTTAATCACGGCCGAGCCGTAAATTATCGATGTAATACATAATGTAGGCTTGGCTCCATTTTGTCAGTATCAGAACTCTCCTTGCTACAGTGGAGAAGTAAGTGTAACTGCATCATACAAGGGTTAATAAATGAATTATTAGATCAACTAAAACTGTGTGTGATCTATTTATTGGTCATCGACCACATAACCAGTATAAATTATTTTCTTTAATATGTACTGCAAATATTTTACGGTGTTGGGTGGCCGAAACAACCCGCTATGTGTCTAATGACATTTTAGGGAAGGCCTGCAGCCTCTACTAGACAAGGCATAAGGAATATAGCATATCAGAACTTCATCTCAGTGAAGCAGGAATGGTTGTTGCAGGAAATTGATGTCGGGACACCAGGGAGGCCACATGTATCATCGGCCTTCACGACTCCTGTTGTTCTTGTGCTCTGCACTGGCCCCAAAACCCGGTAAACTTAACCTTACATCCTATCCAGATAACATAACCTCCAAATCCCAGTGTTGTAAAAATTCCACCACGTCACCCATCTGTTTCCTGTAGCTTTTTATAATAATGCATGTAACGATTTTGAATTATTTTCTGTCGACTGGGTTTTTACAGTGCCTATGCCTGTTTTTCCCAGCATCTTCTTAGTTATAGTTTTAACTATAGATACACTAAGGGAGGTGGTCATAGCTCAAAATGGTGGCCATGGCTGCCCAATCCCTCTCTGCCACGATGCATGCCTCTTTCCGTGGATTCCCTCCCCTGTAGGCACAAAGTGCCCAGCCCTGAGACGCAATAGTTCTCATCCCTACCTCGGACATACAATTAACAGTTAGACTTTGGGTAGGTTAGTAAAAAAAACATGCACTACTGTGTTTTTAAGTGGCAGTGAATAATGTTTTTATCGCGCCGAATAGTTGATAGCTGTTGATATTTTGTATTAGTGATAACCTAGACAACAACTGGCGCATGTTATGTTTATACTGCAACTTTTGGACGCAGACAGCCGCTTATTTCACTAATTGAAGATGTGTAACGATTTGTGATTAATACGTGGTGACATCTGTCATGGTTCAGAAAGGTGTGTGAACCTGATCCAGTGGTAATACTGATAAATAGAAATTTGAGGAGTGGTGAAGTCTGGATGAGGTGATTGGAATTTTGGTTGTGTTGCCCAGGGCACCAGGCACTATCCAGACCTAGTGCCATTGTAGTGGTAGAGTAGACTCTTCCTTCACTTAGGATCATCCGGCTGACGACCATTGGTAGCTATCCTTCCCCTGTGCTGCGTCATTCCTCTTGTAGATTGTAGAAAAATGGTATGTGTGCTATGTGGTGAGTAATTAAGGCTATCCACACTCCCATATTACGTTACACAGTCCTGTAAAACACTTGAAATTATACTGGTTGGAAAGTTCAAACACACATGCGATTTGGGTGGGAATATAAGGGCCCTTACCCTGAAATGCCTTGCGGCTTACCGTAATGAAAACACTCGTTTAAAAGTAGTGACATTTATTAGGTACTTCCTCTACATTTCTTTTAGGGAAAACACTTTACATTTGCGGGCCAAACACTCACCGGTCGGCAGTGGTAAACAGACAAAAATGGTGCGCAGCCCATGCGTGAGTTAGTGATGCATTAAGCTTCCCAAGGTAATGCAGACACTGGGGAAGGTGAGAGGCAGTGTCCCGGGCAGCTAACGAAAAAAGGTTCTGGTTGAATTAGGACAGTCTATTGCAATTAAATGACTGGTGCTAGAAGTGAAATCTGCCCTGGTGCGGAACCGACGGTACACGCGACCTGCCTCTCGAAATCCTCGGCATCTACTGCAGTTCCAATATGGCGTCCCTGCTGGCATTGCCACTCAAGTGTGCCACATAGAACTACTTTTTCACATGTCACTTTGCAAAACAAATACTTACTGTCGCTAAAACTGCTGTGACATGCTTAATAACTCTCATGTACAATAAACAACAACTTAGTATGATAAAACATGCGAAATGAAGTGGGGATGATTACATGTGGCGATTATACACTAATAAACACACTGCAAATACACTGGAAAAGAACTTTAGTGCATTTAATAAAATAGGTTTGCCGGTGTCTCATTACTTGCACATGACCTCTCGTCACCACCCTTGCCCGATTACCCTTTTTTTGGAAATTAATGTACTGTAGTACTCTTTCCTAATATCTATGCACGTTGGCGCACATGGCTGCTTGGCCACTGTCCCTGTTCGGCTTTGTGCTGCACCATCTGAAATACACTGCACTGCACTTGCAACTGTGCCGTGCCGGTCACCGACGTGCTACAGCATGTGGTAGAGTGCAGCTCTCTGCTGTGATTGCTGGGTATGGCGGCAAACTGTCTAAGGAGTGAGGGAGCTCGGCTCACATCAGCGGACAATTTCATAGTTTTGGCAGACAAGAAATTGAGATTGTGTGTTTGATATTATTTACATCAAAGAAGAGACGTGATATCATATATTACAAGCATTAATACTATTTGTGACTGTGTTCGAAGTGTAACCGACATAATATTGTGTTTACTTCTTTTTTGTTTAGAAAACATGCTATTCTTCATGGCGTTCTTTTTCAGTTGATTACGAATTTCCATATGGCTGATATTTCTTCCGCAAATGCAATCGGTTCAGTGCTCAAATTGAATATTAAGTGTTTGTAGTTTATGTTACATTCACAGACTTCTAACGATATTCGTGTTACATGTTGTGCAATAAGCATTTGTATCAGCAATTGTCGCCATACCCTTCGATAGTTAATGAAATAAGACTCTTTTGTGTTCCATAACAAATCCCCCTCCAAAATATTAAATGAAATAATTTTCAGCACTTCAATATTTTTTTTTTTTTTTACTGTTATGATGGAAATAAAATTATTTCTTCTTATGTGAAGAGTTAACCCAGAAGCGCCCTAAGAAAACGTCCTTTCTCCATTATACCCACTTCAATTTGTTGTTGAGATCACTCTAATTTAGTATTTACATAATTTGCCACTGACAATAATAATTAATCTAAACATATTTTTAGACAATTAAAAAATGATAGCTATGTTGCTCGTTAGCTACATGTGTCGACTGTGCATGCACATCGAGAGCAATTACACGTACAATGATGTTAGATGTATCATTTTCATGGTACTTGTACCATAAATTAGACCTTGTTTGCCATGTACCATGACGAGGCAGTGATGGTATGCAAATATAAATTAATCTAACTATAGGCAATATAGGCAATTCACAGTAAAGAGAACACATTTGAGGCCCTTACATTTTTTTATTTCAGCTATTTTTTAATGCTTTAACCACCTTTATAAATAAATACTGCCATGTTATTAATAAACACAGTGTATATTTCACCACACTCGAATGTTAACATCTATGACTACAATCAAATATATTCATTTACTAATAAACCAAATGAAAGGGCTTTCAAAAGTGCTCACTTGAACATTAATAGCCTATACAGTAGAAATTTGCAGCTAATGACTTTAAAGTATAATAAAAGATAATCAATTTTACGTCGTCCATGGCCTCTCCCCTTGACCGTTTGCCCGCCACAACGAGGGGGTGTGCCGACAAAATGTGCGCTCTACACAGAGCACCTCAGCCTGCAGTGTTGGTGATGAGTGTCAAGTAGTATGACATCAGCCACACCTACCCAGTGAGCCAGGACAAAGGGGACTGCACGTGCACCATCCACCCCCTCCGCCTGTGATATGCTAAGGGGAGGAGGAAGAACAAACGGTAGGAGGGAGAAAGACCAACATCCCCTGATGGCCGTTGATCCCTGCCCGCGCCGTGCAGGATAGCCGCGCTTCCGCAACATACTTCCACATCCTGCGCTCCATTCTTCCATGATGTGCTTTCACGATGTGCTTCCACAATGTGCTTCTATGGTTCGCGCTTCTGCGCTGACGAGGTTGCAAAAAAATCTACTATGGCTGACCGGTACCAGCTAGCACAACGGCATTATGGTGTCCGATATGCCTACTACCCATGCAACTTGGTACAGGTGTGAAACCAGAAGGAAATGATCAGCTGTGTGATTGTTCACATGAGTCCAGCCCAACGACCTGCCGCATCGCGGACAACTGCGTGATGAACATTGAACAACAGTTGTTGAAATTCGAAATCCAGGAACTAAACAAACATTTTGGCCAACAAATACAAAATTTCACAATTTACAACTGACCCAGTTGGAGTGCCAGCATCACATGTACATGATAGGGGACCAAAATTCTCACGTGAACGCAGTGCCGGCTACAGAAACACCGCGAGTGTTTACAAGCAGCAGAAACTGCAAAATCTTTCAGGACTAATGTACAAGTGAGACATGTGCACAGAAGCAAGCCGACCGAACCGAACAGTGAATAACTAGAACAGTATTTTTTTATGAAATTACAACAAATCGTGGTTAGATGCGGACGAGTAGGATGTGCTGGAGCAGCGGGAGGAGCGATTTCTCAGTGCCACAGCTGTGGGTTAAAAATTCATGAAAGGTGCAGGACTGTACGAGAAAGTGTCAACATCCAAGGGAGGCAGTTCACGTGCGGAGAATGTGGGGCCAAGGGACCAACGAAAGCATTTCCTGTCCGAGCGACAGCGCTGATCAGACAGTCAACATCCTTCCTGCCTAACCTGACAAATACAGCTTTCCCAGTCCGGCCTATCAACGACTACCCCCAACCACTGTCATTCCAACAACCTGCGGCTATCCATTCCACGATCTCCTTTCCAGTTATCACACCATCAACAACAACACAACAAACACAGCAATATCGACAGAACATGGCCTACAGCTGGCCCTGCTACAGTGCTCCGCCACCAGAGGTTACAGCAAGCATAGCACCGCAGTCCAGCGGAATACTACCTAGGTCTACTCCCAACAAATTTCAAAATTTACCAACTTTCTCCGGAGAACCAAACGAGGACCCTACAGCCTTCTTGCAAGACTTTCAGTCATGCCTTCAGCGATACAGAGTCCACCAAGATGAATGGCCTAGTTGTATTGGACGTCAGATGGAGAATGGAGCACGAAAATGGTGGAAGTCTGTTAACCACTAGGGATTAACATGCTTTGAATTTCTGTGAGCATACCAGTGTCACTTCGGAGGGGCGTTCGTATCTATACAAGCTCAGTGCAAGCTCACGTTGCAGGAACAACAAGAACGCGAGCCATTGTCAGCCTTCATAACCCGCAAACTGCATCTCATCCATTGGTTCCACCCATACTTGCTAAACGAGAGCAGTTGGAAGTTGTTACAGAAACAGCACGACCAGAGTTCTGAGCAGCATTAGTACCGCTACTCAACAACGGAGTAGAGGAGTTGATGAGGGCCACACTTATCCTGGAACGTAGTGCATCACAACCACGTCGCGAGACCAGCGGCGCACGATGGCGCCACGGGAAAAGTGACAGCGGTGAAAACACGCGGGAAGAGTGTGCGGACAGTCCGAAATTGGGACAGTTCGGTGCCAATGAGTGGAAATCCACCATGGACAACCGCGCAGGAAAGCCGGGTGTAGAACAGTTCGTGAAGTGGGACAAAAGCCCACCGCCGCTAACGCTGTGCCGTTATTGCGAAGGTGAACAGTACCACTGGCAGAGTGAGTGTCGGAATAGCCCATACATGTGTAAACAGCAAGGCTGGAACCCACATCAGCAGGGAAACAGAAAGCAGGGGTAAGGTCACTTGATGTGCGCTGTACCCCAGTCACCCAGGATACCCTGGATATAACCCCGCAACAGACATTCGTCAACCACGTGAGTGAGGGCAGTACCCAGTTCATCCGGAGCCTTGTTAGTGACAACGGTAAACAATGCCACACATTTATAGACACCACCGAGTCTCACAACTTTGTCCAGCTGCAGTTTGTGAACGAACGTGACATAACCCCCACAGGACATGTGATCTGTTTAGCTACAAGGCAAGAGTGCAATGCAGGCATGGGATACGTGGACGTTACTGTCAGAGTACGTGGTATTGAGACAAAACACAGGCAATAATAACCAAGAAAATTACCGAAGATGCTATTCTGGGAATCCCCTGGCTGAATTACCAGAACACAATAGTAGAGACGGCAGCTAGGCATATCCATTTTGGCATGAAGGAGAAGCTGACTGCATACATCATCGACCGTAGGCCAACACAACAGATGGCGTGCCGGACGTGTAATTGAGGGATTTCCAGGATAATATTCCGCTGGAACATCAGCCAGCTTTTCAGCTCATAGTGACGAAACACAGAGCACTTTTCGTCAAGCATGGCGTACTGTGCAGAACAACAGTCGCAGAACACGATATCCCTTTAACATAGGACGAGCCTATCTACTGCAGCCTGTGCAGTTACCTTCCTCACCAAGCCAACATAATACGGAAACAAATACAGGGAATGTTAAGAGACTGTGTGATTGAACCCACGTGCAACAGGTATAATTACAACATAATGCTAACATCCAAAAAAGATGGACCATGGTGTTTTAGGTCGATTTTCGTGCACTCAACCAAGTAAAGCGTAGCGCCCTACTGCCATACATAAGTGTTAAGTATGCCTTGAGCACCCTAGGAAAAGAAAAAATAATGTCATCCCTGGATTTATGCAGCAGCTATTGACAGATTCCCATTCGGCAGGAGGATCGTGAGAAAACCACCTTCACGACCCCGGATGGCCGGCGTTTCCAGTTTTGCGCAATGCCCTTCGATCTCAAGTGTGTATCTGCCACTTTCCAGTCTGTGATGGTGAGAGTACTAGACGGCCTAATCAGAGACTTCATGCTTGCGTACCTCGACGACGTGATCGTGTGGTCAGAGACGTGGAAAGATCACTTATGCAATTTGTCAATCGTCTTAGAACACCTTGCTATAAATGGACTGATATGTGCTGCCAACAAATGCCACCTCGGTCAGACGGGCATAGAATTCCTAGGCCATATTGTCAACAAATCTGGGAATACTCCCATGCCAGAGCAATTAAGCATTATCGATGTGCATGCGCCTCCACATGCAAACAGCTGTGAAAATTATTTGGCTTAGTGAAGTGGCTGTGCGAACATATCAAAGATTTTGCCACAATAACTGCACCGTTAACTGAATTGCTGTCACCGCAGAAGAGGTTCGTGTGGGGGAAGGAAGCAGACGAGGCGTTCCAAGCAATCAAAGCAAGCTTTAGAGCGTATCCTACTTTAGCTCGACACGACCCCATGCGCCACCTGTACTTACTAACAGATGTGAGCCAGGAAGGCATTGGCGGAGTGCTGTACCAGTGCACAAAGGCGAGAGAAAAACGAATCATAGACTTTTCCAATGCTACCAAACGACATTATGGCATAAATTGGCATAAGCGTTTAGCCATGGTTTGGGCGATTAAGAGATACCAGGTGTATCTAGAACACCAGCGATCCCCTTGCGGACTGACAACAGGTGCCTGGCATGGCTGCATAACAAGCACGAAACTCGCAGCAAACTGACCCGGTGGGCACTTGCTCCAAGCGTATGATTTTGCAGTAGAGCACATAGCAGGCAAAGATAATAAACTTGCAGATACGCTGTCACGAGCCCCGGACACGAAAATAGTTTTGTGCGACTTCGCGGAATGGGAAGAGATTCTACCGCCGGACGAACGAGAACCACTCCAAGAAGTGCAATTGAACCAAGTAACTATCGTAGCAGGCGATGAACTCATTTCCAACTTATGTACAGAGGTAATCGCTGCACATTAGACGTGTGCGTTTTCACAACAACAAAAGGCAAAGTGCGCGACCGAACATCTAGAACAGGGGCGTGTAGTAGATGGGAGACTAGAAACGCGCGCACTTAAAAATAGAAACAAATGGTGCCTATTCGTACCTGAAATATGCCGAAAACGTGTATTTGTACATGCATGTGACAGCAGTGTATTAGGACATCCAGGGGCGGAGCAAACAGTGCGTGACATTAGAGATCACTTTTTCTGGCCCAACCTCACGCAGTATACAAGGAAATGGGTAGGACAGTGTAAAGAGTGCAACAGGTTCAAAGCCCGGTGAGCAGACAGAGAACAGCAACAGCAGCCACGCACACTCAAGCGCCCGTTCGAAACCATTAGCCTCGACCTAATGTGGCCATATCTAACAACAGGCGGCAAGAGATTTATCTTGGTAATTATCAATAATTATTCAAGGTGGATAGAAGCCTACGCTGTCAGCAGTACCTCCCACGGGATTCACTCACCGATTAAAGCCCACAATTTACTGGAAGAAAATGGCGAGACCTCTCCACCCGGTGGGAAGTACGGCTTCTGAAGGCGGCGGTGTACCACGCCCGCGCTCACTCCACAGAGCGTCGCAACCAATATCTGAAGATGCAACTGCGACTCCGTGTGGGTGAACACCACATGACATGGGCAAAACATATGCCAGTAGATGTAGAAGGCCGATTCTGGATCACCCCACATTTTTATCGATAAATCAAGCAATTGGAGGCCAAAATCAAGGTTTTTGCCTCCAGATCATGGTTTGAAATTTAAGAACTTAGGCATTCTAAAAAAAAAAACAGCAAATTTACCCCAACATCAAGTAAATTTGCCACTTTTCTTAATAATTGCATGCAGGCTTTGTGCCACCTTAAAAACATTACATTTTAAGCTAAAGTCAAGCAAATTTCTCGCTTTTCAAGCAAAATTTTCAAGGTTTTTAGAAATAGCAATTTTAAAGCAAGCAAATTTAAGAAAAAATCGAGCAAAATAAGCAAAATCAAATGATAATTTTAAGAATATATTGTTGAAAGAATTTATATAGTTTTTGAAGCGAATTATAGATAATGGGCAAATTTTCCATTTTTCATCTCTTTAAGCCTTTATACATTATAAAACCTGCTTCTCACTTATTAGTTTCAAAGACTTTTTATCAGGTATCTTGACATAGCACTCTGGTAATGAAATTTTTTATTTGTTATCTAGAATACAATTAATTTTTTTTTACCAAACTTAGGCTCATAAATTTCAAAATTTGTAGCAGCAAGCCATATATTTGTTTATAGATCTTGAAGTTTAGTCGAATCATAAGAATTTTTCAAGTTCTTGAGGAAAGATTCAAATCTTTGTTTTGTGTTATTTTCAAAGAAACAAATTACTAAATTCTATCAATAAATTAATTTTCTAAATAAATACAAGGTAAACTAATATCTAAGCAATGAAAAAAATGCGGAGAAGTATTAAATATAGAAAGTTTTCACATGCATAAATACACAAAAGACAAGCATATTAACACTTGTAAAAAATGTTTTGAATATCACAAAAATCAATATATGTTTAAAAGAAATAGAAAGTACTATAAAATGTGGAAAACATGTTTCTAAACTATCTCTATAAAAGCATAAATATAGTAAATTATACAATAAAAATGAAATTCAACATGATTCTTCAACTAAGACATATGTAGTTATTGTAATGAGAATAAATCTATCGATTCATTTTATCCACATAAAGCAACTATACATAAACTTACAAAAAATGCAAAACATGTATGAATGAATATGCCAAAAATCATTATGAGTAAAAAAAAGAGAAAGTACAATGCAAATGTGGCAAATATTTTATAATCAACAGCTCGAAAACTATTTAAAAAAACTAAACCACACAACACATCAATAGATATTCTAAATGTAATTCAAAAGGAGAATTATCCAACAAAAACATGCACAGTTTGTAATGAGTATAAATCTATAAAATTATTTTCTTATAATAAATCTTGTAAGGATCGACATACAACTATGTGTAAAAATTGGTTTAGAGAATATCTTAACAATTATCGTCTTAACAAGAAGTTAAATGTGATTTCCCAATAACTTTAACATATTTTCGATGATATTCCACTATATTTTTTCTCATATTTTTTATTTTGAAATTTAAAATATTTTCACTATAAATAAACAAATATGGAGTCTTCGAACATAAATCATGTGCTGGGCGAAAAGACAGTGAGAGAGTTCAAAATTATAGATAGAAGATTTGAAATAGAATATTTGTACAGACTACAGAAAACTGATTTAATTGCAGCTATTATACAATTTATTATAAATCAACAAAGAAAAAGAAACTTTCAAAAAGCTAAAAATAAATTAAGATAAATTTTTACATTTTCTACTAATGTATTTCTAAAGCCTATAGATTAAAGTAAGCGGGTAACAGAATGGAGAACAAAGAATAATTTTATAAATTTACATTTATCTGATGCTGATATCAATGAATTATATAAACAAGATAAAAATGAATTGAAAGAAATATTTCCTTATTCTACTAATGTTTTCCTTAATAAAAGAAATAAGGAAACCAATGAAGCTTACTTAGTTAATACATCTTTTAGAAGTAGGATATCAATATACAACATTGAAATTTCTTTCAATTTAGTACAACCTATTCATTTTTTGACTTTAATAAAAAATAAGGTATTTGAGAAAATAAATGAACATATTATAAAATTTAAAGGGTTGAAAACCAGCATTAAATTTTATATCAACTGTCATAAGCAAGAAAATAATCAGGTTTTTTGCATAATTTGGTGATTGATTCAATCACCAAATTATGCAATATTGAATTATGGAGATATTAAATGAATTTATAAATGCATAATACAAGAAATAATTACAAATGTTTCTGAATTCCAAAAAAGACATTCGGGGTGGATTTTAGATAGATTAATAGGGATAAAATTAGAAATAAATAAGTATAATCCATTAAATGCTGCATCATATACTACATGCATTTATAAAGATTAAGAAAGCATGCATAAATGTTAAAAACAATTATCAAAAATGTTTTCTTTGGGCTGTAAAATCTGCATTATTTCCAGCAGACAGGCATTCAGGCAGAGTACCCAAATATAAAAATGTGGGGCTAAATATCGATAGAGTATTAGATAAATATAGATTCATTTATTGATATTAATTGATTCATATGAAAAATTTTATGAACATTTATTGAAAGTGTTATCATTCTTGTTATTAATATATAGTATAATAATATATAAATCAATGATATACCAAAAATAGGAAAGCAAATGGACATTTCCATAAATGTATACTCTATTCAAGATGAAGGTAATAAATTCATGGCATATCCATTCAAACTCACAAAAAAAACCAAGAATACAGATATAAATTTACTTTATTTCAAAAATGATGCAAACTCTCATTACTGTTGGATTAAAGATTTATTGAGGATAGTTTCAGGACAAAAAAAAATTTTTAAAAAAACATAAATCTTATATATGTGATGTGCCTTCAAATATTTTATTCTCGAGAAAAAATAAATAAACATACAGAAAACTGCTCTAAAAAATGAAGAGTAAAAATTAAATTACCTTCGAAAGGAGAGTAAATAAAATTTAAATATTATAAAGATACAACGAAGGTTCCATTTACAATATATGCGAGATTTTGAATCAATTCTAAAGAAAATATCAACAACTAAACCAAATCCCAACGAAATTTATAAATTTAAACTAATCAAAAAATATACAGTTTTAACAGAAGATAACATTAATAATGGTATTTACAAGGTGGTACTCAAAGAAAAATATAAACTCACAAATGCACAAATAACATTGATTTAAAGTTGAATGATGCATCATACACAATGAAATATCAGCTATATGAAGCTTCTGGTTTTTGTTATTACATTGTATTTAATTATGGTGATTATAAGACTCAAGTAGTATATCGAGGTCCAAATGCACATAATATATTTATACAAGCAATAAAAATAGAAGTAGAAGAAATTGGTTAAATATATTCACAAATTAAATCAATGCACCCATTAGCAAAAGAAGAAAAAATATTATATAGTAAATAAAAAAATGTGCTGTATGCGAATGTGAACATATACAAAGATCAATAAAAAAAGTACATCATCATAATCACATAAAAGGAAAATGCATTAATCCTGAATGTAATGGTTGTATTCTAAAATTAAATTACCAAATTTTGTACAAAATTTGTTTTCTTAATTTAGCTGGATATGAAGCTCATTTATTTATTAAAGAGTTAGCATATGATAAATAATATATAAATTTAATGGCAAATAGTGAAGTAAAGTTTATAACTTTTGTGAAAAACACAGAAAATTTACAAATGAAATTTATAGACACAGTCACATTTATAGCCAGCATTTTAGATAAATTATCATCTAATTTAAGTAAAGATCAAATGAAACACACACAAAAACATTTCCCAAAAGAATGTGTAGAATTAGTTATTAAAAAAGGTGTTTGCCCATATGATTATATGGATAGTTGGAAGAAATTTGAAGAAACTTGCCTTCCCCCAAAGAGTGAATTGTACAATAAATTAAACAAAAATAGTATATCTGATGATGAATATGAGCATGCAAAAAAGATATGGAACTAATTTAATATTAAAAATCTTGGTGAATACCATAATTTATATTTAAAAGTGATGCATTATTGTTAGCAGATATATTCTAAAATCTTAGAAATACATGTATAAATTCATATGATTTCGATCTAGTGTGGTACTTTACAGCACCAGGTTTATCATGGGATGAGATGTTAGAAATGACTAAACAATCATTATATTTATTACACAATTATGATATGTTTCTATGATTGAAAAAGGAATTCGAGGTGGTATTTCATAATGTTGTAAGCAATGTGTTATAGCAAATAAAGATTTTGAAGATTTTAATCCAAATCAAAAATCAAATTATTTAGCATATCTCGATAATAATAATTTATACAGTTGGGCAATATCTCAGCATTTACCATATGGAGGTTTCGAGTGAGTGTACTATACATAATATGATTTGGATTACTGGAGTGAAAAAATATTAAATTTGAAAAACGATTCTGAGTTTGGTTATATATTAGAAGTTGATTAAGAATATCCACAAGAACTACATAATTAACATAAAGATTTACAATTTTGTCCTGAAAATAAGGTAGTTCCATAAACAAATCAATCTAAATTATTAACAATGATACATAAAAAATAAGAATATGTAATTCATTATTGCAACTTGAAACAATGCCTAAATAATGGACTGAAGCTTACAAAAACGCACAGAATATTGACATTTAATCAATCTGATTTGTTAAAGAAGTAAATGGATTTCAACACAATGAGAAGGACTAATGCCAAAAATTATTTTGAAAAATATTTTTATAAGCTCATGAATAATTCTGTGTTTGGTAAAACTATGGAAGATATAAGAAATAGAGTAGACATAATATTAATATCAGATGCAGAAAAATATGAAAAATTAAAAACAAAACCAAATTTCAAAATAAGTACTATATTTAATGAAAATCTTGCAGCTCTACATATGAATAAAATAACTGTAAAATTTAATAAGCCAATTTATGTGGGCATGTCAATTTTGGACATATCGAAAGAATTAATGTATGATATTCATTATAAAGAGATAAAACCAAAATATGAACATAAAATTGAGTGTTATCACGATACTGATTCATACATTTATAAGATTAAAACCGATGATTTTTATGAAAACGTGAAGACAATGTTGGATAAATTTGATACAACTGATTATCCAAAGAGCAATATTTATAACATGCCTCAAATAAATAAAATAGTTTTAGGCAAAACGAAATATGAGTATAATGGGAAATAATGAAAGGATTTGTTGATTTAAGAGCAAAAATGTATGCATATAGAGTTGGTAATAAAGAAAACAAAAAACTAAAGGTGTGAGAAATGTGCAGCCAATAATAGAATTAATTTTCAGGATTATAAGAAATTTGTGTTTATGAGAAAATTCAATATAGGACAATGAATTTGATAAGAAGTGAGAAACACAGAATATTTAAAATCGAAGTTAATAAAATAGCATTGAGTACTTGTAATAAAAACATAATTATACTAGAAAATAAAATTTATACTTTGCAATATGGATATCAAAATTTATAATGTTATTAATGAGAGATTGGACCCAATTTGGGTCCCACTTATTTCTGAAAGAAAAGTTTTATATTTTATGTACCTCTTAAGGTGCCCTGATAAGAGATTTATTTAAATTCATTTTAATTTGTTTAAAATGTTCAAGGCATATGCTTGGATACCCTGAAATACAATATAATGAATAAAACACAAGACATAATTTTGGGTCCCACTTATTTCTGAAAGAAAAGTTTTATATTTTGGAGATATTAAGGAGGCCCTAAAACATGGCACCCTTTATGTTTTCAAATAAAACAGCAAAATTTTAAAATTCTTTAATTTCCAAAACAACATCGACTTCACTGCCATCAAAATCAATTAATTTACCATTTTCGTTTCTACTTTCTAAACAGTGTTATTAAATTGCTCATTATTAATTTTATAAAAAATTAGATATGGGGGCTTAAAAAGTAACACAGTTTTTAAAACCAAACATAGTTTTTGGTGGAAAACTAGCACTTATATTATTCTCCAAGTGGTTAGATTCGTCGTATTTTCTTAACATGCCATATGCCAAATTACAATGAACTTTGATTGTTTTGAATGGAAGAAAAATTAGGCAATTTAGGCCCACGACAACTCTGTCTTTTTCAAGAGTTAGTTTTCTTTCAAAACCAAGAATATCAGAAAAGTGATTATCAAGTTCAATATCAAACTTGGTTTCAATTGTTATTCTATTTTTCACATTGTCTGTTGTTATTTCAATTTTTTTTGTTGAAAATAGTTAAATTAAATTTATAGTTTCTTTTAATGATTCAACATCTTATTGGTCTCTGGGAATATTTATAACAGTTTTTTTTTATCTACAAAAGTACTAATTTTTTCAAATGTAGTTATAATATTATTCTCTCCATTTGGGGTTAAAAATTTACATGAACACTAATTAATTCTATCAGTTTATCTTTATTAATTATATCATACTGAAGATTCTTCTTTGGAATAGAACTATTGTTTGTTAACTTGAAAACATAATTATACATTTATTACAAAAATTATTGTAATTAAATGAAAAAAGTTGACTGGGGTGTTGGTGTTTTGATTTCTGAAGAATCTTCAAATAATAAAAAAAAAAAGTTGAATTATTGCCCATCTTTTTTTTTTTTTTTTTTTTTTTTTTTTTTTAGAATTGGGCATAATTCCAGACCGCCGAATGTTTGGCGCCCTGGCTATTTGGACCATTTTCAGATATATTTAATAAATTATTCTCATTTTCATTAAAATATTCATTAGTGAAGTTTCTTCTTTAGAATAGAACTATTGTTTGTTAACTTGGAAACTTTATTATTATCCATTTATTATAAAAATTATTGCAATTAAGTGAATCATGTTGATTGGGGTGTTGGTGCTTTAATTTCTGAGGGAACTTCCTAAAATTAAAATAATTATTAATTATTGCCAGATAATATTCGTGGGATAAATGTTGGGGCCAACAACTGTGCGGAAACCAATTTAAGCATTAATTTTAATTATAAGACATTTAATTAGAAGACATTTAATTATATGGCTAAATCTTAATAATCTCTATGATTGCTCTAAAAGTTTTAATCTGCCAAAATATATTCAATTACAATATAATTTTGAAGTGATATCCAAAAATTTTAATGAAAAAATTACTTACTTTTTAAGTAGCAACGGTGAAATGGTCTTTAGTTATTTTTGATGACTTAATACTGGATGAGCAAGATGTAGTATGCAAATATTTTACTAGAAGTTGGCATAAAAATATTGATATTTTTTTATCTTGCGTAGACATATTCCAGAGTCCCCAAGCAATTAGTAAGAGATAACACAAATTTTCTGTGTAAATTTCGACAAGAAGAAACCAACTTGAGACATATATATTGCAATTTTGTTGGCGGAGACATGAATTTTAAGAAATTTAAAGAGATATGTGCCATGTACTGGAACGAAAATTACAGTTTTTTTAATATTAGATTTGAGTAGAAAACTGGATAGTGTAAAATATCATAGTTAAATTTTAAAAAATTATAATTTAACACTCTCTTGTGAATTCAATATTTATGTAGTTGTGCAGCTTCAACTAGCAATTTTTTTTTTTTTAGAAATTATCATATCTTCTTCATTTACATGCTTGATAATATCAATTCTTGTATTTTTATAATCCAATATTACAACTTCATCTTTAGTTTATGTGAACCACTTCCACAACTGAACGGCAGCACATTCTTGTAGTGACAGAAAAAAGATTATCTACACACTCGAGAAGAACTAAACTTCAGTGCACTCTATTAGTAAAAAAAAAAGCATATCTGCACTGGGAAGCTGCACTTAACTGTGGTGCACTCTGGCCTCAGTGGTGCAACTTTTCCTCCTCTGTGAACTCTCGTGGCAACAGGAAACATGTTATTTACTGTCCTGATATCTCGGCTGTGTAGTTCTCGACGAGTGCAACGACGAAGATGCAGAAAGTATACTCCTCACAAAGAACACACTACGAATCACAGCTGCAAGAATGAATAAAATTATTTCCTTGCCAAGCATCGAACAATCTTATACATTAATCTTGTAGCTCACCACATGCTGCATTTTTAACGATGCCTCGCTTGCTCACGTACTTTGGTTCAGTGGCTGAGTGCTTGGTTTGTGACTCGAGATTCGGGGTTCAATCCCCAGTTGAGAGAAATTATCAATAAACCATTCAAAATTAGAGCCAAAAACAATTTCAATTGCTCTTGCCCAGATATTCTGTATACGAGTATTGATGTAAAAAATAATGTGTGTATTCCTCAAATGGTGCAAGGTGCCTGCAACATATGAGAGAGTGAAAAAAAATTAAATTATAAATCCATCACCTCTCCATTTAATAAAAAGGCCAGCTGGTGGATGAGGTGATGGGTTTCTCCAATTGGAGTTTTGTAGGTGCTAGAATTAGGCCAGAAAAATAAAAAATGGAGTCCCTCACATGTTAGAAATATCTGGAAACTCCACAAACATAAGATCCCTGGCGAGGCATAAGGTTGCTCATAAACTATTGTGTTTTTTTTTTAATGGGCACTTGTGTTTATATGTACACATTTTCTTGAGAAGAATACAGAATTGACTAATAACTCATGCTTAAATATTTTTGAATTTATTATGAATAATAATTATAATATAAGCTTAGGAAATTGGTTTAAGGATATTTGGTTTCCTTTGTGTGAAGAAAATAATGTATTTATCACTAATTATGTTTTAAACTTTTTATATGATATTCCAGTTGGTAAATATTTACTGCCTGGAATAGCATTAAATAGGAGAAACTATGTTAAATTTCTTAAAACTGATGAAGTTCCATGTACTCAAAAAAAATGATAACATTCTTGCTTTAGAAAAAGAATGCATCCAAAATAAAATTAAAATTTAAACACCAAATAATTTCATTTTTAAAAAATGGGGTAATGAAAAGAAGATGATTTTAAAGAATCTGTGATAACATTCAATACAAAACAATGTAAACAAGTGAGAAAATATTATCTAACTTTAAAAAAAATATTTATTGATTAAAGTGTACTCTAAATATGGAAAATAATGAATCTGCGCAACTCGCCATTAAAGTTAATAATTTAAAAAATATAAATAAAATTAAAGATGATCATATAGAACATTTAAGAGTGATAGTTGATTGCAAAAATGAATACAAGAAATGTAGTACAGCAACACAAGATCCAAATTTAAATCCAACTTTTATTCTTTAAGGGTTGTTTGATAATGATTGTGAATATTATTATTATGTGATTAGAACTCATAGAAAAAATCTTCGAAAACACTCACAAATAATCTAAGATATACATCCAACTTGTGAAATATTATTGAGATTTGAATATATTCCAAATTCTATCAATTAATATCAAATAATGAAAGAAACCACGAATGGCAATATTGAGTGTTTTGCAACTATTTTAACATTCATAGAAATAACTATACTCAACAGCAATTAATTAATTATATAAATTATTTCATCGAATTTAGTAAAAAACTAATTTTAAATAAAATATAAAGAATTCTTATCAGAATCAGGTGTCGGTAAAACACAGTACTGGGTACCAGCTCGACTATCATAGTGGTAAAGCAATTTACACTACATCTGTTTTGTTAATCCATGAATTATGCGAGTTATCAAAACCTAACCACTTAACAAATTTTTATTGCCTTTAGTTTTTAAAACTTTTTCGACCATATACTCATTGGGATAGTTAATTTCCATAAATTCGTATTCATAAAAACTATCCAGTAAATGCAAAAGTTGAAAATTCGTCAATAATTGTAATAATATATTTATTTCCTTAATTTATGCGAGATATACCTTTCTAATAATAACCATCTCGTAAAGCAGAAACAAATATATTATATTTTGAATCTACAAATGTTTTTAAATCAGAAACACGTGTTGCATTTTGATTCAACATTATTTTTTAATGCATAGTCAGGAACGATAGTTTTATATTTTGAATCTGCTTCTTTTTTAAAGGCTTGTTTTGCATTATTTATTCGTTTTATATAGTCAGCAATAGTGTTTATCGAATTGTAAATTTATCTCTTCTTTTAGAGCATAATCAGAAACAATAGTTTTATATTTTGAATCAATATCTTTTTTTTAATGCATAATCTGCTATTCGTAATTCAAAGTATCTTTTACTGGCTGCATCTTTATTATTTATAGGCTTAGCTATATTAACAATTCTTAACCCCAGAAAAGAAACACACGATTTTGTAACATCAAATCAAGTGCTTAACTCACTTTGTAAAAACAAAAGCCTCGAATTGCATTTTGAATCTATATGTTTTTAAATATTCAGCAATATTATCAAAGCTTTTATTTAAGGATTCGATTAATGGTTTCCCATATATACCGGTCATGTAATAACATAGAAATTATTTCGCTAAACTTAAATTCTCTCCAAAAAAAGATGTAAAATAATTAAACATAAATTTCTACAGCTAACAGAATTAAAATTCTGAACTCGAGCATCATCGTAATAAACATTATTGTTTTTTAAATAATTAGTTAAATTATTAGGAATATTGCCTCCGAATGAGTTAAAGTAATAAACATTATTATTTTCTTTAAAATAGCAAACCCAATGAGTGCCAGAATTTGTTAAAATAACAAAATTAACCACAGCACATTTATTTTTTAGCATATTTTTTGGTAGTTCATCAATCATATAACATTTCTGAAATTTTAATATTTATTTATTTATTTATTTTCATATTTTTCAATATCGATATTGGATAACAGAGCTAATATTTTTGCCTTCCTCTTTTTTTCGCAACTACACCACTACCAGCCTTGTTTTCCATTGCTAAATTGTGTCTCTGTTGTTTTTTCAATTCTTTTTTATGTTTACTAGTTTCTTCAACAGCACTATAAATTGCAGGAGCTGCTTCTAAAGCGTAAAATACAATGGTAATAATTCCTCCATTGCCATGTTTTTAACTGCTGGTAATGGTAAAGTTAATTTGAAATTTTTGCCTTCTTGCAATTTCTTTTTTTTTTTATTGCAATTTGATCATCTGTTAAAATTTATCTATGCCCGAATTTTTTAATTCCTTGTAAGGAACATAGAAAGTTATATTTGTTATCTTTAAGTTTATATATCTGTGTGTGTGTGTGTGTTTGTGTATATATATTCAAAAAAACATTTTGATTCCAAAACCTAATATTCTTTTTGTGAACATTTTTGCGGCAACAGCTGCAGAAACAATTTTTTCTCCAATTGGAGTATCTTTATTTTGCTTCTTTTTGTAAAATTTTATCAGCTTCATGATACGATTCTAAATCTTTATAATCTCTACATGCAATATTGTGAAATTTGCAAATTTCATTTAGTTTATTCACCCCTGAGTCTCCTCTTTCTAATCTTTCATTTAATTTTGTAAATGGTATACAATACTTATAACCTGACGAATGTATTTCTGGTAAATTTAAATTGTTTAATGACCAATATATCACACCTTTGCCATGGTGTTCAAGATTCCAAAATGAGTGCCAGATAGCATTTAAAACTCGTATTAGATACGGAATTCCTTCCTGGTTATTCACAACAAAATCAGAAAATTTGTTGTTTAGCATATTCAAAATGCTAGCTTTTTCATTATAATAATGTTTATTTCCAGCATTTTCTTCGCAGTGAATAACTAATAATCTGTCAATTAAATTTCTAACATTGTCCATCCAAATATATTCTTTTGGCAAATTATTATCTTTTTTGTGCCATCTCCAATTTTCAAATCATCACTGAAACCCTTCTGTCAATATTTTGCTTTCAATTTATCTTTTTGTGTATCTTGATAAAGTGGTATAATTATATCTGTATATTTCCACTTCATACTCGAAGCAACATTCGTTTTAGGATTTTTTTTTATATACTACATTTGTTGCTTTAGAAATTTCTGCATAATTTCTGTAATCATCTGCAAGATCAAATGTTTTTACTTTTTGCTTAAGAAATAGTAAGACTTTCTGTTAAATTATATTAATTTTTATCTTTGACAAATAAAAAATCACCATCAATTTTTACTTTTGTATCTCCAATTTCAAAACCGTGGCCAACTCCTCACAAACCAAATTTATCATCAATAACATTAATATTTTCAGAAATATATTTTCCTAATTTTATAGTAGAAATGTCTTCTAGAGGTGGCAAATTTTTTAATTGAGTTACACCCATTGTGATTTTGGGAATAGTTCTCTTTCAAAAGATGTTTCTTCTGGTGTTGGTGGATAATCTCAATTTTTTTTTTTTGAAGAAACACTGTTATTAATTTTTTATTTTCTTCACTTACTTGCTCTACTTTTCAGCCATTATTTTGTAATTCACAAATTAATATTAGGTCTTTTTTCTTGTTATTTTTGTATTCTACCTCATGGTTCTTTTTATAATTTCTATACTTCTCGATGAGCGATTTAACTCGAGAAACGTCCTTTGAATCGTTCATTTATATATTATTTTTAAACTTATAAATAAGTTATAATAGCATTGGGAGTTTTGAGAGACAAACTTTTCCCTCAACTGATCAAATGAGGGGGAATTTGAATATTTACAATAATCGAATCGAGTTTGATATTCCCATAGGAAATGGCTTGTCTTTTCCAAAGATGCTTATGTTTTGGGATAATACCGCCTAATAAAAATAGGAAAAATTGGAGATGACACAAAATACGAAAAATTAGTTAATATTGATGTTTGTTCTAATTTTTTTCCATTTCAGTTTTCTAAAGAAGAAATTTCAAAACACGAACATATTATTGAGACTGTTGAAAATCCAAGAATAACTTCAACAATGAAGAATATTTTGCTAACATCACCAGTGAACAAAATTAGAGTCTACTAGTATTGACAATAAATTTCCAGTAAAATCTGTTTGTAGTGATAAAATAGATGAAATAATGTATCCATTAAGATATTTCTTTGGCCTTTTCGCTATAATAATTAAGTTTACTGGAAAGGTGGTTATAAAATCACTTTTTTCCGAAATTCATCTGATAACAATTGTTTATTTGTTTATGAAACTAAAAAAGCAAATGGTTCAGTTGATAAAACTTATGCTGATCCAGGTAAATTTTTTATTCAAAAATTAGAAATTTTGTGGCCTATTGTTGAATACGAATCTAACACATCAATTGCAATTAAAGAAAAATATATAAAAATCCTGAAATCCATTATGATTTTAAGTATAGGCAATTTTTAGAAAAAGAAGTTCCTGCTGGGACATCAGTTTTTAACTTTGATATAAAAGATCAGTTTAATAATTTACCATTTTACATGCCTGATTTTGTAATTGTGGGTTTCCACACGAATAAAAAAAATCGCGCCGAGCAATATGTGCATGCTTCAATGTTTTATCACTGTAATGTGAGTAGTGTTTTTGTTAAAAATTGTAGAAATGAAATTTTTCCAACGGAAAATTGGAATCTAGATATTGAAAATTATCTTTGTCTTAAAATGTTTCTCGCTCTTAATGATTTTAGAAATTAAAGAATAAAGTTGGATACTATATATGAGGCCTCCCATTCCAAAACTCACTAACTCCATTTTTAAAAAAGCATTGTTACCAACTGCATTTGCTAGGTCTACAACATGGCTAACAAATAAAGTAAAAATACTGTTCCAAAACCTGTCCATGCCCATTGTAATATGGTTTTTAAATTTGGTGTTCATTCTAGATCTCGCTAAATCCAACATATATATCATTCCAAAACCTGCTATATCAGAGCAGCCAATGAATGTAATGTATGACAGAAAAGTGATGTGATCTTCTAGGTCCCATTGTCGTGCTGAATGCTTAATGTGGTTATTGCTGTCCCTGGCATGATCAAAACAACATTTATGTTAAATGAATTGCAAGAGAACTGTAACACCATCTCCTGTAGGGCAAGGACGAAAAATAACGAGTGATCTGAGTAAATGGGATAAAACAATTAATAAAACGGCAAGGTATATATGAGTGTTGCTACAATGAGGTTATGCTTATACCAGTTCATTATGCATTATTGCAGTGTGATTTAGAGTGCAATCCTCTGTCTGTTTACAGGCACTCTCCCATGGAACCACCAGCATACCCAGCATGTGAACATAATGGTAAAACATTGAAATGCAGAACACTGACGATGAAGGTTGTCCAGGTTTTTCACTCCTACTTTTACTCTTCACGGAATAAAATAGACCAAGATTCGCCCACTTTGAAGCATGTTTCAGTTAATTCACCATAGAGACATGGTGGTTCTGGCAAAGGTAATAATAAAGGTATAAGTATCAAGTATTCTGTGAAGTTATACAAAGCAGACAAATTCTGAGTTCAGGTATGCCAATCAACATTTCTTAATATCCTGCATGTATACAAAGATCGGGTCCAGAGAATTGCACGCAACCATTTGCGAACTGGCCAAATACCATGCGAGAAAAATTGAGGTGCACGAATTTAACACAGGCATGTAGAGCAAAGGAAAAATATACGATGCTCTGTAGAATCTCTTAAATGTACAGAGACACATTACTGCCGAGGAAAGTCTCTTGATAGGCATTATTTACCTGATAACACGTCAGTAAGTAAACTGTAGAGAATATATCATGCTAAGGCAACTTCCAGATCTCAGCAGGTAGAGAAAACCTTCTTCAGGAACTTTATAGCTAGAGAGTACAATCTGGGTTTTGGCTCTCCTGTTATGGATGCATGTTCAACATGCATTTCACTCCAGGAGAGAGTAAAATGCGAGACAGACATGACCAAGAAAAATGAATTGTTGATCGAGCTGAGAGTCCATAAATTAAGGGCAAAGGCGTTTTATAGCATTCGGAAAGAAGAACCATCAGGAGTGATTCAGTTCCTGTTTGATTGTCAGAAGAATTTGGTGAGCCCAAAAGTTCCTGACCAAATAGCATATTACTCCAGGCAGTTGTACACCTACAACTTCACCATCGTTCAGGGATCTTCTAAATCACAGCTGACAGAGGATAGGGCCACACTGTTTACATGGATGGAACATGAAAATAAGAAAGGTTCGAGTGAGATATTGTCCGTTGCTTGGCATTGCTTAACTGAATCCGATTTGGCACATTGTTCTACCATTAGGCTGTGTCCTGATGGGGGAGTCGAAGGGGGGGGGGGCAGAACAGCAACTCTGCGATGATTACCATCGTCTGCTATTTCATATATAAAGTAGCTCCAGGAAATGTGAAACGTATTGAAGTGATTTTTCCTGTTCGTGGACACGATTTTTTTACATTCAGACAGGGTTTTTGGCAACATCGAGTAAGTCCTAAGAAAGATACCAGTGATTTACGATCCCACGCAATATCTGAATGTGTTTCAGAAATTTGGAAATGTTGTACAGTTAGGTGAAGATTGTGATGTGAAGAACTGGAAAGAATATGCATGCCAAGTTTTGAAGTTACCTGCAAGTTGGCACTTCAAATTTGCATCAGTCAAGAGATTCATTATTGAAAAGACATAATTAGGCATGATAATTTTCACCAGAGAACCCCACTATAATGTAAATATAGCACAGGGTAAGTCGCTGCTGAAGAGAGGGAAATGGTTTGCTGACTGTGCTCCTGAACTTGTGCCAAGAGGTGTGGTATTGAATCCAGCGAAAGTTACGGACATCAAAACATTACTGGCCAGTCATTTTGGCAACAAGTGGGCTGAAGATGAATGTTGCCAATTTTTCAAAAACCTCTTCAATCACATTGAAGATTCAACATAACGTGAAGCTTGGGACGTCGAAGAAAGTGTGTATTGTGAACACTCTGATGTTTCTCAATATCAGGACTTTCACATCTAATGGGTTTGTTTTCCAGAATTCAATGCATTTTCCTTTTTTGCATAATCCCTAGTGCCAATCAGTGTTTTGTTGTTGCAGGCCAATATCGGTGTGAACATTCTATGATAACATTTCATGTGTTTTTCTGTATATTATAATAATTAAGTAGATTTTGTGTTGTTCATAAATATTTCCTTTTAATACTGATAATTCTTTTGCCATATGTTTGACATTACATTTACAATTGGGAAGGGGGCCATGATGATACTCTGTACTGGAGTGTTCATTTCAATACTACCTTTATCCACATGCTGTCATTCCAAAACTTTCTTTCTCCATTATGTCATTTCCAAAGTCGCTAACTCCATAATTATTTTTCACTTGTCACAGACATCCTTAGATGTATTTATATCAGATTATTACAGACTCGCCAGCAATGCCATCTTAACAGGATCGGCCATTTGTGCTGCTGGTCAATGTCATATTAGCCTGAAAATAGTTTCTCGTGTTTCCTGAAAATTTGCCCCAATGCAATTAGCGATTTTTGGAATGAGAGACCTCATATAGAATTAATTAACTTTATTATAAGCCATCTACAAACTATCATGGCGAAATCAATTATTATTCATTTTGGTGAAGAAGACCACTGTATGTTATTGACTGCATATATAGAAAAACAGCAGTAGTTAAAGATAAAACAGATATAAAAATTAGTGTAGGTTTTTAAAAGGCTGTTGAGGCTGGTACGATTTGTAATGTTGTTTTAATTAGTCAACGAAATTTAACTTATGATTATTTGGAAGAAAATATCACTGAATAAATATAAATTTTTAATTGCATTAAATGGAAAAATCAACAAAATTCTTCCATACTTTAATACAATATATTATATTCGTACTTGAGTGATTGCATTAAAATTTTTTTTACTAATTCTTGATAAATTAAAAAATAATTTTTATAATTACAATTTTCTCACTTTTAATATTTTAATTTCATTTTTACTTATTTTGCTTGATTTTCTCTTTATTTTGCTTGCTCACTTGCAAAATTCTATTTCTAGAAAATTTGAAAATTTTACTGGAAAAGCAGGAAATTTACTTGATTTTAGCTTAAAATTTAATGTTTTTAAGGGTGGTACAAAGCCTGAGTGCTGTTATTGAAAAGAGTTTTATATTTGCTTGATTTTCGGATAAATTTACTGGTTTTTTAGAAAGCACAAGTTCTTAAATTTGAAACTATGATTTTGGAGCAAAAAAAAACCTTGATTTTGGCCTAAAATTGCTTGATTTTTCGATGAAAATGTGTTTTGGTCCAGAATCTACCTTCTACATCTACTTATGCCAGCTGCACTTTTTACTCTCCGCCGGCGTGTAAACGCCGCGACCCAACGATCACCAGCAGACATCCTACTCAGATGTAATCTGAGTCTGCCCAGCAAGAAACTTTGTCCCATCACTGACTACAGCAGCGCGACCGAGAGTAGTGGCGCACCAGAAGATAGGCGACGACAACGCCGATGTGAACTGCAGCGCCGCCAGGAACAATATGACGCAAAGTGGGTGAAAAACACAATGAGACCCAGCTAGCAATAGCAACTGGACAAGAAGTGTATGTGAGCACTCACCCGCAGTCGGCTGCCCGACGGAACATCTGCGTGGGATTGGCGCCGAAATGGACGGAACCACACAAGGTAGTGAAGAGCCTTGGACCCACAATCTACGTGGTCCGAGTGGGGAGAAAGCAAGTATGGACCCATCGTGATGACATCTGGTTGTTGACGGGAGATGACCCCAACGACGCCACACGAGAGAATTCGATCACCCCCGATGGCATTCCACCTGCCAAGCTCGAAACTACCTGCGCAAATGGAGAAGGTGGGCCCGCACTTTCAGCAGAAGGGGCACCACCTGGGGGACCAGGCATTTTGGCACGGAACATCAACGTGTTCACCAGGGGCCAAGGTGATGAGCAGTCCGACGTAGTCAGCGGTTCCAGTCCTTGAAGGGACGCTGATCCATAGCAAGCAAGTGACGATACGACGGGATAGCAAGAGTTGGATATTCTGAGCCGAATGACCCACGATGGGGAAGCCCCTGACAAGGTAGTCAGGCCAAGCAACAGGAAGGAAGGTGCGTCAGCACATCGGACGGAGGGTCTTACAGAGGGCGGAAGAAGCCCGACGTCACCCGGCGCTTTGTCACCTGAGGGGGTGTGTCCGAAGGCAACCACCGCAGCATTCGATGGCACGGGGCCGGGGAGCTCCACTGGTCAACCACCAGCATTAGAAGCAGCGCTAGCACCTCTGGACGAGCAGTTGTCAGTGGATGCCGCGACACCAACGGCAGATGGTGCAGAAACAGAAGAGCAACAGGTGCTGCAGCCGGCTGTGGGGACCTGCACAGGGGATAAACCTCCCACAGTATTCGTCGATATGGGTCGCGCCCAACGGCGGTACGAATGCAGTCACCAGGAGAAGAGTGCAAGTTACAGAAGCGACGCAAGTGTCGAGGATAGCGAGTCGGCCGGCTTGCTGGACTTGCGCCGGACGGAGAAGTGGATCAAGCCACCGCCATGTGGAGCATGTGGTGACAGCCCGACGCCCCAGCAGACACCAGGAACTACAGCAGCAGATGCAGTCTACAAGGTATGTGGGGCAGCAGAAGAGCCTGTACATGCTGCGTCCGAGACTGCAGCAGCGACCAACATGTCACTGTTTTACGTGACACAATGGCTGCAAACAGTCTCCAAAAAAAGGGGGGGCATTTGATGCTGTCCGCAGCTTTCTCCCTTGACAGTTTGCCTGCCGCAGTGAGGGACTTGCGCTGACAAGATGAGGGCTATACGCAGAGAGCTTCAGTGTGCATTATTGGTGATGAGTGTCAAGTAGTATATGGCAAAGCAGGGTAGAGTAAAGCAAGCCAGGGTGACAGGTGGCAGTTCAGTGTAACTTGTGTATGCATGTGTGTGTGTGTTCAGCCAGCCACCAACTCCACATGGCAGAGTGATATGTAAGTAGCACCAAATTGTGTGGAAAACATAATATAAATGATTTAAGTGATCATGCAATTTGTAAGTCTATTGCGAGAATGAGAAAGATGTGCAGAGCAAAGCCAGTTTGATGCAAACCCATATTCATTAGTGTTCTCCCTGTTTGTTGTTTGTTTACATTTCATGTGTATCCCCTTCATGTCACCATTAACATGTTTTAATGGTTTATTATGCCATTTGCAGTTTATTTAAATTTATTGTGTGCCTCCTGCAACTGTGTTTGGCCCAAAGTAAGTTTTATAGTGTTGTGTATCAGAAAGTAGTGCCGTGTGACGTGTGGACTCGCCAACACCAGCTCTTGCGCCCTCGCACCAAGTCAGTCAGCGCTTGGCAACTGGAGGGATAAGACGAGTTGTCGTGTCTCATGCCGTGCGTGCCCCAGTGGAATTCAATCTTTGTTACCAATCATATTAACTGTAATAGACTGCAATATTCCAGAACCTTTTACGTTTTAACTACCTGGGACTTCACATCTCCTCTCCTGGTTGGTTTAGAATTACCATCCGGGAGCTTAATTCTCACGTAATTATTGTGTAGCGCACATAGATTTTATCTGTATTACCGCTACCGACCGGTGAACTTCGGTGTCGAATGTAAAGTACCTTTAATTGAAAAGTGTGTAGAGTTGACTTACTAAAGGTTCTACATCAGGGATAGGATGGAGTTGGGATGGAATTGGCTTGTCGTAACTTATTACCAGGGGACACCAGCACTACGCAGTGGTAGAGCACGTTGTTCTTGAAGCAGATATCTCAGTGCGGTGTCGCCGACGGCTGGCGGCCATCCCTGATGCACTGCGTCATTCTGTTGTGTTGGAGTGCACTATAATCCTGAATTGCCTGGTCTAGTACGTTTTATCGGCCACCCATATATGTCACTAAACCGTCGAAAGCGTTCCTAGGACCTCTTTCACACCTATACATGTAAGCCGAGGTCACATACTTGTTAAAAGGTTGCAGTATCCCATCAGGTCTACAATAATAAAGTGATAATTCCGGTGTTGTACACACTTTTATTCTACCACTTTCCCCCAGAAGGTCACTGAAGTTTGCATGTTGTCGCTATAACTCGGCAAACGCTTAAACAGTAATCTTGTCACAAGGCCTACATGATTTATGATGTAAAATACATCCGACCGTGTTCAATAGGGACCGGGTTGTGGGGCGGAACTCGCTCCAGGCTGTTAAACATGTGTTACGATTCCATAATAAATATAAAAAGTTATTGATACACTAAATGACTGAAATGTGAGATGGCCCTGTTGATTACGTATCTATTCTAAAACAACACTCCTTTCTCTTATTAAAACCCTTAGGTCAAGAAAAATAATAACGTACAAATGTAAATATACACTTACCAGTAAGGCAACCCTAACCAAACTGACATGGTAACATGAAGTGTGATAGATTCTGGCTTATCCAGGTGTAGGTCTACAGATATTTATATGCCTACATATGCTTTGAAGGGTTTCCAAATGTTTGTCCTACATTACAGCACATGAAGTAACCTTCTTAATGGAAAGAATCTAAAAGTGATGTTAGCTGAACACGTGTTCCTTACATTGCCGTTAAATGTTGGTAAATGCTGGTATTACCGTCGGCGGCACGACCCGGAGCTTCAACAGTCAGCTCTCCAACTTCGGCACTTCCTCTGGCGATGTCTGGCGCAAGGCAATACCTAACCGTTTCACTATATTTTCCACTAAAAAGCTCCTTTTCATTTCTCCACGTCATGGAGGCACCTCACCTGGTGTCAAATTTGTAGTGTTTGGTTGAAGTCAAAATCCGAAGCCCTATGATTTATCTGTGAATTAGAGGTATACTTAATTTGTATTTGAGTTCAGTAGTGCAATGATCAAACAACGGTTGTGTAGTGGAAGCAGAACAAACATAAAATTGTGATTTTACGCATTTGTTGAAATGTACCATAATTTTATACCATTGTACCACTATTTTGAATGTCCCGTACCATGTTAGAGCACTGACGATCTAACATCCTTGGCACTTGCGCCGAGTTATTTGCCTGGGGGCAGGTTTTTCTGCATTTTGTGTCGGTAAGCAACTACAAGCCACTCTGTTTTTTATAGTAATATTTAATTACATTTAGAAGCAATACAAGTGCAAATTTTTCTTTGCACCTATTAGAAGTGTGTATTTAGTCGACTCCGTGTGACCATCCGATTTCAAAGTACCAGTTTAGATTATCGAAATGATTTCAATGTTGATCCATCTAGCAGATAATTTTTGTTCTTCAAACGTTCTAGTTAAATGGAACTTCAACTTTTTGATATTTCGTATTATGAAGATTTTCGAATTTTTTATGCGTTTAGTTTGGAATTGTCGATGTTGGCTGTGGGCGAAAACGTAGGCCATCAGAGCTGCTTTTAAAAAAAAAAAAATTATAATAATCACGGAGGTTGTTAGGAATTATTTGAATTTTTGAATTCATGGAGTGCTCGATTTGTGTACTTCACAGTAGTTTTGCTGTATAATTTTTACTTGTTTGCGGTACGTAAAACAGGAAGTTAAAAATTGTTTTTCAAAACTACTCTAGAGAGATAAAACATAGCTGTTTTAAAGAAAATAACCAGGAAGTTTATGTTTTTCCTCTGTTAAAAAAATGACAGATTCTGCACAATCTAATGAATCAGTAACTCGTGGAATTTTGGATGTGGGTATAAATCTTGATGAGATTCACAACGTTGCATTGCTGAAGGTAATTTATATTTATGTAGTGAGTATGTGTGTGCGTGTGTAAAAAATAATACGCCCATATTATTTTTTATTTTCCATCTGTGCTCCAAGAATAATAGAGCCATTGAATATTTCACAGTATAAGGTGTTCAAAATTATTATTCATTTCTTTGTGCCCAAATTAGTAAACAGCTCTGAAAAATAATGTATGATGAAAATTGGATGACTAGGCCTATATTGGTTTCGTGCACCTTTCTCCTTAAGCGGTTTTCACAATTGAGCGACGCGACGCAGCACATCGAGCTTCAGCCAGTCAGTTTCGACACCGGCGACGGGCGTCAAGTGTGTTGCATGAGCGACGAACATTGGTTTTTATGCTTGTCGCCTGCGATAAAGAATAACGTCTGTGTATTTTTAATGCACAAACTGGCGAGAAGCCTAGGCAAAGGACAAATGAAAATGTACATAATAAACGATTTGCGGAGATACTAATAGGAGTCCAAATAGAGTGTTCGTACCTTTAGGGAAACATAATGTTTTCCTATGCCATAAGTGTCGTTCATGTTCTAAAAGATAATTTCTAATTCTAATATATTCTTGTTAATGAAAAGATAATTTCATAAAAATATAACCCAGATGGCAGCATGGTCTGTGTTGCTGGTGTCCAGCGACAGAACATTGCTCTATTGTGAAGACGCATTTAACTTTTCGTCGCTGGCTACAAGCGTCAGATGCGATGTGTCCTATTGCATCTCTCAATTGTGAAAACCGCTTTAAGGGGTAGTTCTAGCATGAGCATTTACTCAACATAGAGTAGTTTCTCGCAAAGTGAGCAAGAGCAAATGTTATTCATATAAACATTAGTAGTTCCTCCATAATGTAAGTAATGAGAAGTTACTCCTAATCACATTATTGATGTGATGTAATCAAAATGTTAAAAGAGAAATTAAAGATTCCCCCCGCAATGCTATTCAACATACGAAAAAGATTGAAGTGAACAAGTATGTAAATTTGAAACAAAAGTATTACAAACATGTTTCAAATATAGTTTCTCACAAAAAAACAGTCAAAACAACATAACTGTCATCGAACAAACACAATAAATATAACATTTACCATTACAACATGATGGACCTTGCTCACTGGAAGACTGAGTGACGAGAGGAATGGCTAGTTGCCAGGAAACACTAAATAAAAGAATTAAGTTCACTGTAGCCTCGTTTTTATTGTTATGTGTACACACCACCGTTCTAATGGAATTATGATTATCTCGGTCATGACTAGCCAATTCCGCTTGAGTGCTCTCCAGCCCGCAATTACTCTAGCGCACATCTAGATGGATGATCTCACTGAGGTGCATGAAAGCACAGCCTTTACAAGGGAAGAGGGCAGACAGTCACTAGGGTGGACTGATAGTTTTTTTCCTGAAGACAGGACACTGAATTACAAATGAAACACTTGATACATATTAACACGTGTGATTTCTCTGCATCACTAATGCAAACTCGTTGGGGCTAACCCTCCAGCACGTAGGTAGTGTGGTGGCGGTCTATACACAGAGCCGGCTAGGACGGGAATAATTGCACCGTACACTAATTACAAAATTTCGTAAACCCTGAAAAATACATGAAATAAGATGGGGCACGAGATGAGTAGTCACAATAAACACACCCATGTGTGAAAACAAGTTTATTTGGCGCAAATGCAGTTGGATAAAGTTTGTAGCGGACCATGGGGTGCAGGTGAAATTGCAATATTTCTGTGTGGAAATGGCAAACTAAAGTCAGACAAAAGATTATGCTTGCTGAGAAAATTATTCTCTTTACGATTGAAGTGGTTACAGGCTTGTAACATGCCTGGTGGCAGTAAAATCAAACATTAATATGACTGCATGGTCAAGTACAAAAAGCATCAAATTACGTGGAAAATACATTGAACACTTAATAAAATTGACATAGAACCCTGAAATAAATTATTGCACATACAGTGTTACATAAATAAGCTCTCAAACACAACTGTGGCGTATACAAAGACTTGCATCGGTCGGCCACGTGGTTATACCTGATGTTGCTGTAAGATATGCAAACACGAAAAATTACCCTCAAATACGTACATAAAAACAAAGCCCTTGAAATTGCGTGTAGCAATAATCCAGAAGTTACAGTGAAACACCATGAATATAGGTGGATCGCGCCTGATTCAAGTTGTGCGGGTACGCGTGGCCTCTCAGGCATCTTTCTCCTCCTTCTCCTCGATTAAGTTACAAATGGCGCAAGGGTGCAATAAATTAGTCAAGCGGAAGCATAATGCAGGGGAAATGTCTGGCAAAAAGTACGCTAGCAAAGGTTAACCGGTAAACTAAATTGGCTGTAGAAACCTAAATCAGTGAACAAAAGTTGTAGTCGCACGGAACCTACCATGGCTGCCTAGGGAGTTCACATAAGCGGAAGTGCTATGCACGCTGAGTAAAATATTTTATTGTTGAAAATAAAATTGTACAAATTAAATATGGTTTTACATTTCTATAATTTTCTTATGAATTTTCGTATTATATTTGTGTCTCTTTATGGCTGTGTTCATGCCGGAATATTAAGTGTTCTTAATCTCGGTGCCTTGGGCACTTTGAATTTTATAACCAAACAAGTTTAAAATAGCAACAAACACTTGAACACATTTTAAGACACATTAAACCCTGCAAATACAATAGAACACTTTTTACACTGAAAAATGACATTTATATGAAAATTCAAAATTATTGGCCTCTTTCCACACGTGCGGGACACGTGACACGTGTGTGGTGAGCGCCTTCATGGGCTCTAGTGCCGCTGGCTGTCAGGCGACGTCAGTTTAAAAAATTACACCAGGTATATAATATTAATTATATACTTGTATGTTAACAGAAGTATAAAATGCTTGTGAATATGACGTATTTATGAAACAAGCAAGTTGTACTTTGAAATTTTATCAAAGGTTTGATTTAAACAGTGTGAAAAAAAAAAACTAGAATAGACAAGCTGTACTGACTGTATATAGCCCAGCAAACTAGAAGCCCTGGTAGTACTGAAAGGGTTTTTGGTAGTTATTGAATTTTGTTATTGAATAAGTTGTATTTTTCGTTGAATAAACTGTATTTTTCATTGAATACACAAATGCTTTTTTTGTTGCAGTTACAAAAATTAAAAACACTAAAAGAAAAACATGAACATCTCGAAGAAGAAGCTGAAAATCTAACAACAATTTTGCAAGATCTCCAGATGGTACAAATTAATATTGAAGGTTATTTGGACTACAGGCTGTAAACATTCCTCATTTTAATAATTTGTATATACTATTTATAGTATGTAGGCCTATATAATTTATTACTGAAGTCGTTTATTAATTGTTAGCAGTATTGTACTTGTTATTTGTTGCATGGATTGTAAAATGTGCTTGGTTTTCAGCAATAAAACAAATTTACATTTGTGTTCTTGTTGTGAGATGGACCTCCATAATGTGTGGTGGTCTGGTCTTTCAAATCACTGTGTTTACTCTCTGCCTTGTGTGGATGCCTGTCTTGGTTGGCCACCAGTGCAGGCTGTGACATCACTGAACAAGAACAGGAGAGATTTTGCAGGCGGGAAACAGAGGCACGCACTCTGGTGATGCCTGAAAGAGTATTACTAGTATTAGTTATACAAGGGGAGCTAAGCTCCATATCGTATGCATGCAGCTTGTATACAAAATATCTCGCACAGCCCACAGTGTATGTGAGTTGGTTGTTGTGGAACGCATACTCTTCCTTGTACTAAGGGAGGGGCATGTGAGATGTTGCCACACATGTAACTAACTGGGAAAAGTTTCTTGTGTAAAACAGTTATTCACAGGTCACTCGCAAAGTATCTGCTAATGGTCATTTATGTGTTCATCCAGGCTCTGTTACAAAATGCAGCAGTGTGAATGAATAAAATAACAAGCATAAGTTTATTATTTTGGAATGTGTGTAAATTAAGTATGACTTAGTTCCTTAATGAAATTGTATATTTGCAGTAGTAACCTTTAAAATAAAACCATGCGAAACTAACGTGGCTTGACAGCTTGTGAGAGGCGAGGAATGCCTGGTTTCAGTAAAACCTAGATGCATGGCTAGTTATCACAGAAAAGTTGAAAGTTCCGGTAGGGTGCCAGATCATCCATATCACTGGTGAGCATGTGAACTCAGGCTCTCAGGGTGGTAGCGGTCGACAACCATTTGGCGTATCCCTCTCGCAGCTCATGTTTACGAATAAAGTTCATAAAAGTTACTGATGCCTTTACATTCCATAAATGAGCATGTGGACTTACACTCTCAATTGGGCCATGACCCAAGGAAAATTGACGTAATGAATTAAGATGGACACTGTAATTACGTATATTGATTGAAAGAGAGAACATGCAGACAATAAACTACACAAAATCCCTCGAATAAAGGAGGCATGGCATACAAGGCCCGCCATCGGCTGACACTGCAAAAAGTACTAGTTAGGGTGTAAACAGATTACGGCGAGTCTACGGAGGTGTAGAGAGTGGCGTGTGAGAGAAAAGAAATAAATTAAATGTTCCGGTATCAAAGTCACTATTGCAGCTACTGGTTAGACAAAGGAGATGATGTTCCCATGCGACGCGACCGTGTGCACTCTCTTAGGCCCGCTGAACTAGACTGAGGACGTTGGTATTGAGATTCTGTTACCAAGCGGAGATCTCCCGCCAGCTCTGTGAGGGAAAAAGTCGTTACATATATCTTACAAACAAGTACATGTATAACAAAATACAACGTAGCAAAACGCTTGGAAGAATTAAGGTATTAAATCCAACATGTAATTATTTCTTTTCAATGTTCAGTGTCTTTGTTGCTATATGTGTTGGGGAAAATTACTATCACTTTAAAAAGTCTGAATGGGCTTGCAAAAGAAATGGGAAATCATAGAAAAATGACACAAGGTATTCTACACACAAAAAACCCTCAATTACATTTCAATAAATTAAGATATTAATTTAGTGAAAGCGCTACAAATTACACCCTTTTAAAAACAAAAACACATCATCAGCTTTCTAAAATTATACATTGAATTTAGAGTATCTCCAAATGTAGGTCTCTTACACTACTTAGACCATGTGACCAGGCACTCTTTAATTAATTACAGAGCACTGAGGGGAAGATAACGTAAGTAAACAATATACAGTGTTTACTGTAGGCTCTGCTTTAAGGGGATCACAATAATTGTCCAATTGAATCACAGACATACTAATTCTCTCTAGGCTAGTGGGTCATTTGAATCACTAAAAGGGTCGCTTGACCTGTTCTGCATGGACAGCACAGGGAACCATGCACGACACACATGGCCATGCATGGATAATGCACAGTGAGCAGCATTGGTCTGCCACCCGATCCGGGCAGTGAGGGTCGCATAAATACCTTAAATAGCTTTTCAACATGTCTGTATGAAATCATTTCATTTACTTCAAGACTGAACAACTTCACTGTAAATGATATTTCCTCCCTGTGCAAGTTTTTTCTTTCTTCCATCCTCCTTACAATTCCAAGCAAATACCAACACAGTTCCTAAACATGCATGTGTCAAGTTCTTCACCATTTTCATTAAGATTAACCTATTTACATAAAAAAATTTAAATCATATTTTTGAAGTTATATGATGTGAAATTACTTTTGCTTTGAACATGTAATGGATGTACAATATATAACATTGAAGAATGCAGTTCCCTACACCGAATTGGCTACATGTGCAACACACAGTAGGCATGCAAACCAACTTTAGAATTTGTATGCGTCTGTTACAGCTGAGTAACTGAACCTCAGCATTATTTCTGAGTGTTAAAATAAATACAGTACACAATAATTTTCTTTTTTCCTCACTTAAGTTTGTAAGGTCCTTGAAACATGACTACTGTACCTGTTTTGTGGACTGTCTGTAGTCTTTTGTAAATATGATCAATTAGAGCTAAGCTCATAATATTTCAGTTTTCATCACGAGTTTTTTTATTTGCTAAGTTCTTTGAATGGAACTCCTTATCCTGGGTTGGAAAAACAATACCCATCTCTTCAATGCCAAATACACAGACATTCAAATAATCTCCAATAAAAGAAGAAAAATGTGCACAAAAAAATTACCTCTTACATGAACCAATACAGACATTCAAAGTCTCCAGCAAAATAAAAATAAATATTCACAAAAACTACACTTTACTAAAAAATTTTACAACATAAATATTTCAGATATTAGAAGGAGTGATTTGGAAGTTCAGGGGAGCATATGAATGATGAAGTAACTGAAGCCCAAGTCAAGTTTAGCAAAATAAAAGACTTTTTCAGTGTGCAGAATGATGATTTGAGTGCAATTGAGGCAGAATGCAACTTTACTGCATTCATTGTTGAGCATAATTTAACTGTTGCTGTAGCAGATCATGCCGGATATTTGGTTCGGAAAATGTTTCAAAATACAAAGATGCGAAATGTTACTGTTGAGGGGGCACAAAATCTGCTGCATGAAAAAGGTGTGTGTACTATTTTTTTTTATAAATTGTACTAATTTCTATTTTTTGAGGTTGGCAGCTATGTATCCTGCTTCCTGATTCCAAGTTATTTCATTAAAGAGTTACAGGACATAAACACTGTTAGGTTCAGCAAACCCATGCCATAGCATGTCCCATGGAGTGGCACATTATACTTCTCCATACCAATGGAAGAGGGAATTTGGGTATAGTGAGAATTTAGATTGAGCAATTGAGCCCAATTTCCTCTACAATGGCACCTTTGGGGTTCTGCAGCAGTCAGGGTGATCACCCCAAAGTCTAGGCATTACAGGTTGCATAGGTACAGCAGGCACCATGATGAACAGAGGTCACTGTCAGGGATATGACCCCAACACTTCTTGCAAGGGTGTATCACAATCTCTGTGGGGTATTTGAGGAATATGTGGCGTGCTGCCCCCCACACATTACCAGCTAGTCCAGTTCCCCCTGAAGAAAGCAAGAACATCCTGTCTCATCAGCAGAAACTTCACCAATATTTTCAGCATAGGATAACTGCAGGATGCAATCGCCCTAAGTTGTACCATTCTGCCCAATTCCTGCTTCACAAGCTTCTTCAAGGATCAGATTGACCATCATATCACCCAGTGGGATAAGTGTATTACCAGTTTAGGAGATTACTTTTGAGTTAATAAATATTCAATGATAATTTTTGGCATCTGACCCATTTTCATTTGACTGTCCCATGTAAATCAATGTCCACTATCTTATTTCCTCTCTCTCTTCCATGTGTAGTTATTTTTCCAGTCCATCCCTTCTCAGCTTCATCTCCCACCCTCCCCCTGCATTTTATTCTCCATCTCCCTTCCCCTTCTCACCCCCCTTCTCTAACCTCTCTCTCTGCTTTCCTCTTCCCCAATTTTTTTTGACAATTACATGTGTCGAACCTTTCGCACTACCAACACAGCAGTAGCAAAAACCTTCCATTGTTTCTGACTTTAACTCATTAATGCTGGGAATGTTGCAGTTGGGTTGAGTTGGCCAACCTGTATAGATGTAGACAAGACAGATTGATAATGGCAACTGAAGTGCTGGCTTTATGTAATATGTAGTAATCTTGTAAGTAAAATATAAATAATAAAATGTATGTGAAATAATCAAAGAGTGATAGCCCTGTGACTTTAACAGGGAATTATGAATCCATTGCAGTTTTATTATAATATTTTTTATCCAATAATGGTAGCACTGCAAAGGATTAATAACTCCACTATAATTACATGTTGCTGAATTAATGATACTCATTACAACCTTGATCAACTTCAATGAGATCCTGTAATATCCCATGTTTCTAAACACATGGAGCAGGATGGTGCACAAAACATGCATCTATGTCTGTTGCTGTGTGACATGGTCAACTAATGCAAGGCAACAAATATGTCTCCTAACTGTTAACTCTCAAGACATCTGTATGTGGGAGCAACCCTCGAGTCAATGCACGTCTGACGTCTTTACGCCATCAGAGCAACACCTGTGTGTGCGTACCGGATGTGACGGGGTGGGAACCAAACAGTTTAGGAAAGACTCACATTTATGATGCATATTGCCTGCAAAGTTTACCAACTACCATGACGGTGTTATAAACTGTGACAAGTGCCGTAAGACGAACTGTGCTGAGATCGCGCCACCACCAACACCAGAGGTGAAACCAATGCCGCCAGTAGTAGTTACATTCACGCCATAGGGCCTAACCATGCCAGATTGCAATGTATTACTGCCAACTTTCGTGAGACACGGCTCAGAGGACCTGGGTACATTCCTCGCAGTGTGCAAAGAAAAATTGCATAGGCATCGCATGTATACGGATGATTGGACTGAGGTAACTGCCAACAGGTTAAGGTGAACCGCTGCCACATGATGGAACTTGGTCAGGGACTATCGAGTCACGTGGGAGGAGTTCAGTGAGAGAGTGCTAGGTCGATTCGACACCAACGGAGATGTTATACAGGCACAAGTGTGACTATTCCATGAACAGTAACGTGAACGTGAGGGTATTGAGGAGTTTATACAACGTAAGCTAGGCTTGTTCAAGCGTTTGAACCCAGGTCAGCCGACACGCTGCATTTTAGAAATCATTGTGACTTTTTCAACACCGGACATTAGGCCATATCTGAGAAGGGCAACAAAGGCAAGTGTGGAACAGTTTACGTGTGAAGCGTGTTTGTATGAGCAGGACGTGGAAACGGGACAGGCATACCAATCCCTGAGATCAAACTTTCACACGTCAACACCTACAGTGCTGCCAGATATTACGCGACCGCCGCCAGTGTTTACACCCGTGAGGCAGAACTGCAGACACAGAAACTTCCAACACCACAACAGGGGAAATAGTTACCAGAGCAACAGGTCGGAAAACTAAGTTGGCAGGTTGGCATAACTGCACCTGCACCAATCTCACCACCAAGTCGTATCAATCCGCCTAATGGAGGTGCAAAAGTGTTCCAGGTAACTGACAATACCGTCAAAGCACTGAGAGTATGTGTTGAACTTGAAAGGAAAAATGTCACAGCTGTTATTGACACTGCCGTTAGTCACTTTGTGCATGAGGGTTTATTACAACCAATAACGACTAGGGTGCCACCGAGACATCTGCAATTCACTACCACACTCCACAGGAAAGGCAAAAAGTGTGATGTACATAACGGTAGGAATAGAGAGCTGCATACCAAGTGAGATGTCTACATTGTGTCGGACTTGTGCGAAGAAATGATTTTGAGACTTCCATGGCTTGTTGACAACCACGCCGTGATAGAACTGCACCTGAATCGTCTGCGCGCAAGACACGTGGCCGATGGACTGTTTACGCCGTGGGAGCAACACCACCAACAACAACTGCTGTGCCGCTTGCTGACTTCGAGCACGAGGTGCCCGCCACACATTAGCAACGTCTGCATCATCTGCTGGATCAGCATGCCAGTGTGTTCCACGCTGAGGGGAAGCTGCAGCGTTCTGACATCACGGAGCACGCAATCGTCACAACGCACAAGGACCCAGGTATTTTCTTTCTCCGTGTCATGAACCAGCAGGTATAAGAGATGCTCAATGATAACGTTATTGAACGTACACCAAGTCTCTATTATTCAGGTATTACCCTTGCTCCAAAGAAAGATGGCGAATGGTGATTCTGTGTTGACTTCCGCCCCCTTAACAAAATCACCGTAAACATGAAAAACACTTTGTCAACATTAGGACCAGCTTCAGTATTCACACAATTTTGAATTAGGCGCCATCCACCTATGTTTATGGCATTTCATTGTAACTTGTGCATTATTGCTACATGCAATTTTAAGAGCTTTGTTTTTATGTGTGTATTTTGAGGGTAATTTTTGTGTTTGAATATTTTACGGCAACATCACGTACAACCACGTGATCGACCGAAGCCAAGTCTTTGTATATTCCATCATTGCATTTCAAAAGCTTATTTATGTAACATCGTATGTGCAATCATTTATTTCAGGGTTCTATGTCAATTTTATTCAGGGTTCAATGTATTTTCACATAAATTGATGCTTTTTGTAATTGACCACGTGGTCAAGTTCATTTTTGATTTTACCGCCATCAGGCATGTTACAAGCCTGTAACCACTTTAATCGTAAAGAGAATCATTTTCTCCGCAAGAATAATATTTTATCTGAATTTAGTTTGCAGTTTCCACACAGAAATATTGCAATTTCACCTGCTCCACGTGGTCCGCTACGAACTTCATCCAGCGGCATCCGCGCCATCTAAACTTGTTTTCACACATGTGTGTGTTTATTGTGAATATTCATCTCGTGTCCCATCTTATTTCATGTATCATTCAAGGGTCTATGTACTTTTGTAATTAGTGTACGGTGCAATTATTCCCGTCCTAGTCGGCTCTGTGTATATGCCATCACCATACTACCCACGTGCTGGAGGGCGAGCCCCAACAAATTTGCATTAGTGTTACTGAGTAATCACACGTGTTAATGTGTATTAAGGATTTTCATTTGTAATTCACCATGTCCTGTCTTCAAGGAAAAACCGTCAGTCCACCCTAGCGGCCCTATTTTATTCAGTAGTGGCGATGTCCTAGCCACATATGTTTTATCCATTCTTTATTTTCAGTGATGTTTATTAAAAGTTTAATATTGCCAACGTGTTTGTAAGTACGCATGGCCAACGTGTTTTGAAAGTACGCATGGGTGAGACGGACACACAGAACCCACAGCATCCCTGAGAACCCTAAGTCTCAATAGTGCGGTGATTGGGAAGCACCGCTGGCATCCAAACTACCTTTAAGTATTTGTGTCGTCGTTCATCTCATGTCTCACCCGACGGCGTCAACCTCAAATACAACTCTGTAAATGGAATGTTTTCATGACCCATTGGGTAGCAATGGGTTGTGTTAAGGAAAGATACTAGCTTGGATAGTTGGAGTAAAGGGATTGATCTGCAGTTCTAATTTTTTGTAACAGAAAGCATGCATTGAAAATACAATAGAATTTGTTGTAAATGTAAAACAACTTATATGAAGTAATCCAAAAAATTAATTTAAAAAAAAATAATGAAAATTCTATTTCATTGTCAGGTACTGCATCTGTGGCTAAAAGAATTTGAAATCTAAATGGAGAACCCCTCCTTTAGCTAATTCCCATCCACACCACTGACTGCTGCTGTGTGTTGTATTTGTCTGGGCCCTGTAGCAGAAGAGAACAAACTGTCATGTCAGATCCACGAAATGGAGGAAGAGCTTGCTCGCAAGCGTGACAATCTGGAAGCTAAGGTGAAAGAGGCTGCTCTACTGCAAGAGCAGCTCATCACACTCAGCAATACAGAAGAGGAGGACTTGTAAGCATTCATTCTTGTAGGGCTTTATAATGCATAATTTCATTGCTTCATATCACTTATTGTCTCGTAACCAGCAATTATAAATGAAAATAAAAATAATTAACTGCACCTTTTTTTTACATTGAGATGGATATCATTTGCTAGTAATGTTCCTTAACAGTGTATGATGTATCAGCTACAGTGTACATCATAATTCCTCCAGAGTTTTGCAACTTTATTGTCCAAACACTATTAGACATACAGCAAAAATATTCATATCAGCACATTCAGAATTTCTTCAAGTTTTTTTGTAATCAGTGCTATCTCGTAAATGTAAATATAGCTGCTAAAAGGCAGCTGTGGTAATAATGCAAAAATGGTGTTCACGTGTAAACAAAAAGCTTACTGCATCTTTGCTACATGTGAGTCTGTTGTGATAGTAAAAAGGAGATTTAGAATGAAATACCAAACAGCAGCATCAAATGACAAGACATTTTGTGTGTGGTACAACAGGTTCAAGGACACGGAGAGAGTGCAATGCAAAATGAACTGGCCAGCCAGGACCATATGTTGAAACAGTAAATTGTGTGTGAGAAATATTTGCTGCCCTAAGAAGTCAACACGTTGCGCAAGTCTGCAATTGCAGTTGTCGCAGCCAACTATGTGGTATATTCTTTGCAAATGTCTTCACATGAAACCATACCAAGTACAGTTGTTGCAGGTCCCCAGGATCACAATCTTCATTTTCAATTCTGTACGGATTTCCAAAGGCAGTTAGAGGAAGATTGTTTTGGGGAGAAAGTGATTTTTAGTGACGAGGCCACATTTAGGTTGTCCGGAAAAGTTAATTCTCACAATTTACACATTTGGGGTACGGAAAACGTTCGTGAAGTAGTACAACACATCTATGATTGCCCTAAAGTGAAATGTGTGTTGTGTTGTTTCGTCAAAAGTCTATGGACCATTTTTCTTTGTGGAGTGAACTGTTAAGGGTGAAGTCTTGCAACATCTTGCAACTGTGGCTAACACCACGATTACAGGAAGACAGGGAGGAATTTATTTTGTAACAAGATGGGGCTCCTCCGCATTTTCATAAGAAAGTCCGTGCTTACCTTAATGCTGAACTTCCTGGTTGTTGGATGGGGTGTGCTTCACCAGGTGACTCCTTATCCTCTGTGGCCTCCACGCTCACCCGATTCAACTCCATGTGGTTTTTTCCTATGAGGTTACATCAAAGGTTGTGTGTTCATGCTCACGTTGCCAAATGACTTAGCACAACTGCAAGAAAGGATCATGTGTGCAAGTCACTGATATTGTCCATGACATGTTGGGACAAGTGTGGCAGGAACTGATTACAGGAATGATGTCTGCCGCATCACTAGGAGTGAACATATCAAACACCTGTAGGGTGCATAATAAACTTCTGAATGTACTGATATGCTTATTTGTGCTGTATGTGTAATATTTTTTTTACAATAAACTTCTGAAACCCTGGAAGGACTTGTGAATCACTGTGTATTTCTTTGCACATTCATTGGCTTACTGTATTTGTGTGTGGAAATTTAATACAGTAACTGTTTTTAAAACTTATTAAAAACAATGATTTTAGAAGTTTTACTAAGTTTAAAGCATGTTCCAAAAAAATTTTGTAATGTAAAAAGAATGATCTTTCATGTCCCAAACATGAATCCAAAGTAGTAGTAATTTTAAGTCAGGGTTTTCTACCAGCACACATCTGAGTGTTGCCTTTCCTAATACACTGCATGGTACTGTAATGTTGACCCCTTATTATAATTTGGGTAAAATATATTCTCTTCATCCAGTTCAAATCTTAGGGTTGTGTGAATGGTGTTTTCTTATTCAAAATACAACAATAATTACCAATACACACACAATAAATATTAGTAGGTATTTTGAGTGCATTTTGTATGATATATGTAACAAATTTACTTGAAACCATAGACAGGTAAAAATATTGAATTAGAATCTGCATTGTTTCCACCTTTAAGGTAAAAAGGGATCAACATGAATGAAAGAAGATTGGTGTTGTTTAGTTGAGCTAGCAGTACCTGAGGGCCACTCTGAAAATGCACAATGTGAGATGACAAAATTGACTAACTCTCTTGCTTGCACTGTATCCACAAAGGCTACAAATTCCCAACCCGAAAAGCAATATTGTTATGGAAAGAATTTCCAATTAAAAATTCTGTCATGAAAATGTTTAGCTTTTTATTAAGATGTACCACTTAATTTGGTGGTAGGCATTTTTTGGCTTGACTTGGGATAGTTAGGACAGAATGTGCACCTAGTAGCAAGGTAGGTGGAAGTGAGACGTTGTTTGTTTTGTGTGATCATGGGATTGATGCATGTCAGTAGTGTGACTGTTGCACAAGCCTTCTGGCCAGGCAGTCTGAGAGGATTGTATGCTTGTGTTACTCATCTGACTAGGGTAAGGATAGTAGAATTGCAGTAGCGATGGGATAGCATGTTGGAGTGCTGAGGGGTATGGAAAGAATAGAGCATGTTAACCTGGTTCCACAATACTGTGACATGATGCGTTGCAATGCAATGGGCTGCAACAAGCTGTACTTACTGTTTCACAATTGAGTGGTTATCTGTCGGTGATGGACGTCGTCTGAGATGATGCTGCTATTTATTTCAAGGGTGAAAATTACATTTTGAGACCTCACAAATGTAACAAAAGGCACACGAAAAACATTGCCACTATGTTTTAAGTGGGTAGAAAATAAATAAGGCAGTATGAATGTGTTGTGAGATGAAAACTAGCGAGAACGTGAGACATAATAAAATAAAGGAGAATTATTTTTTTTATATATATATATAAATAATTTTTATGGCATTGTCCATATGTATAAGAAGCCTTGTCTTCTATTTTGTACATCCAAGCAGCAACAAGAAAGATACAAAGATGGCGGTGTAAACACAATCTTTGTTTTCAAAATGTAAACAAATAGATGTTTTTATTCTCCTTAACAATTCTTCTTCTCCATTGCAGGCTATTGCCGACAATCACAACACAAAATTTTCGCACAACACACTCGGCCCCCGACACGCTGCAGCGGCATCTGCTTCATCCCGACAGGCTACAGCTCATCGCTGTATTGTGGAACCAGTTTTAGGAAATGTGGACATGATGGTTTGGAAACCATGGTCTGTTACATGGCATTTCCTCGTAGATCAGTCTCATGCTTGGGTAAAGTTCCTTTTTGCACATTCTTTATAGTATAGCTTATTTGAAGCTAACCATGTGTATGGGGAGTAATTGGTAAATTTTTGTAATTTGCAAGGTTACACGTCTTGTATCACTTCATTTAGGAGACAATTTTTATGGTAATAGAATTTTTAAGATATTGAATATTGTATTTGAACAATTTGGTTTATCCTAATACTATGTCATCCGTGTTATTAGTTTTGTAGAATTAGCCTTTCCCTTGTGTGTGCTTGTTAAGTGATCATAATCAGTGTTACTCTACTTGAAGGGTATGACATTTGCTCTCAGTAAATAGTAAATCTCAGCTTAGTTCCCCCCATGTAATTGCAAAGTGATAAATTGTAAATACGAACTATGTCTTGATTGAATGAAATTCATTTCATTTTCATTCATATTTCACTCAATTTCTTCTCATGATCATCCCTCAGAATTTAAGGTTACAATATCACCAGCCATATCATAACCAGTCCATGTTACTGACCTGACGTGCAGTCATATGATCATCAAAGAGTCACTACTAAGGAATAGAGTTGGCAGCGCAATGGCTAAAACCACACACTCAGACAGTGAACTGACAATTACACTGCACTGCCATCACTGGGAACACAGTGACCTTGAATGGAAAAGGCCCAATGAAAATGGCCACATCCAACTGCAGCAACCACAGTTTGTTCTTTTTGTGTTATAGTTTTCATTATGAATAATATTTGCACAGTCATGTAGATTATCATTACATTTCATCTTCCTCCTACTTAAATTTGACACTATATTCTTCTGTGTTGTCATTGTTGCTGGAAGTCTTGTACAAAATGTTGTCTTTGTCTCTGTGTTTGTCTGAGCTGTCTTCGTTGTGTTATCTTTCGTTTCTTCACTTTTCCTGTTTGATAAAAACCAACTGTTTTTTCTGTGTCGTCATTGTCGTGACGTCCAGCCTTGCTGGTGTTACTTCATCGTTTTGTCAATCTGTGTTGTGCAAAAAAATTGTTTTCATCGCGTGCTCATCAATGCTGTCTTAATTTGGATCCTTTGGTGTTTCCCCCCCCCCCCCCCCCCCCCCCCAGTTTTTTCTTTCATTAATTAGTTCCGTAGTTATGGTTTTTTCTACTTTGAAATTTAGCTGACAAAATTCTTTGTGGAATTTATTATAAGTTTTATTTATATAGCTACTCTCGGCTTGCTTTGTGGTCATTCTTTGTGAGACTTGGTTTTCTGTGACAACATGTTAACGCTTTCGGGTGAGACACATGAACTATGACATAAATACTTACTGGTAATATGGGCGCCAGCAGTGCTTCCCAATCACCGCATTATTGAGACTCAGAGTTCTCAGGGATGCTGTGGGTTCTGTGTGTCCATTTCACCTGTACGTACTTAAAACACGTAGGCAATACTAAACTTTTACTAAACATCACTTTGAAAATAAGCACTTAATAAAATACATGTGGCTAGGACACTGTCACTACTGAATAAAAGAGGTAGGTTCATTGTAGACTTACTTTTGTTATTATTGCTCGTACAGATCATTGTGCCAATGAAATTATGATACTCTTGGTCATGACTAGCTAATTCCGCTTGGGTGCTCCTAAGCCCAGAATTAATCTAGCGCATGCCTAGATGGATGATCTCACCACAGTGTATGAAAACACAATCTTCACAAGGGAAGAGTGCCAACAGCCGCTAGGGTGGACTGACGGTTTTTCCCTGAAGACAGGACACTGTGAATTAAACAGAAACCCTTGATGAAAACATTAACATGTGTGATTACTTGGCATCACTACTGCAAAGTCCTCTGGGCTCGCCTGCCAGCACGTGGGTAGTGTGGTGACGGCCTGTACACCGAGTCGGCTAGGACGGAAGTAATATCACCATACACAAATTACAAAATTACATCAATTACATAAATACCCTTGAAAGATGATGGGGCATGAGACGAATATTCACAATACACACACACACATGTGTGAAAACAAGTTTATATGGTGCGGATACCACTGGATGAAGTTCGTAGTGGACCAGTGGTGCAGGTGGAATTGCAATATTTTGTTGTGAAAATGGTAAATTAAATTACACGAAAATATTATTCTGATGGAGAAATTTATTCTCTTGGTGATGACAGTGGTTATAGGCGTGTAGCATGCCTGATGGCGGAAAAATCAAACATGAAAGTGACTGCGTGGTAAAAACATAAAAGCATCCATTTACGTGAAAATTACACAGAACCCTGACAAAAATTTAACATAGAACCCTGAATAAAACATTGCACACACGATATTACATAAATTAGCTCTCAATACGCAATGACGGCGTGGACATATACTTGGCATAGGTTATCCACATGGTTGTACGTGATGTTGCCATAAAATATTCAAACATGGAAAGTACCCTCAAATACATATACAAAGACAAAGCCCTTCAAATTACACGTAGCAATAATGCAGAAATTATGATGAAACGCCCATGAAACTTGAATCAGGATGGCGCCTGATTCAAGTTATATGGGTCACGTGATCTCTCCAATATATTTCTCCTCCTCCCCGATTAAGTTGAAAATGACACAAGGGCGAAATAAATTAGTTAAGCGGAAGCATAACGCTGGGGAAAATGTCTGGCAAAACGTACGCAAGCAAAGGTTAACCGCTATACCAAAAGTGCTATTGAAATCTATATCAGTGAACAAAAAGTCGTAGTGCATACATGATAGTGTCTTACCTCACCAGCTCTCCTCAACAGACTGTCCAGAGGCAAGTGTCGCTCAGACCTACCATGGCTGCCCAAGAGGTTCACATAAACGGAAGTGCTATGCACGCAGAGTAAAATATTTTATCATTGAAATAAAAGTGGCACAAGTAAATTAAATATTGTTTTACATTTTATAATTTTCTTGTGAATTTTTCATATTAATTTAGTGTCTTTTTATAGCAGTGTTCACGCCGGAATATTAGTGTTCTTAATCTCGGTGCTGTGGGCACTTTGAATTTCATAATCAAATATTTTCAAAATAACAACAAACACTTTAAAACATTGTAAGACATATCAAACCCTGAAAAATAAAAATACAGCACACATTTTACACTGCAAAATAATATTTATATGAAAGTTCAAAAATATTGGCCTCTTTGCACACGTGCATGTACACTAGACACGTGCGTGGTGTGCATCGTCATGGGCTCTAGCGCCGCTGGCTGTTAGCTGGTGTCAATGTGAAGCAATAGCATATGTCCAAAATATTTCACTTAATTACGTCCCCGAGTATTCCATCATGTTCCGCAATGGCTCCTACAGAAACTAATATACATCATCTACATGAGAACCCACACCTGAGATACCCTTTAAAACTTGTGCAATTTTTACCAAGAAATATTCAGGTGCATGAGCAATCGCAAACAGTAACCTTTTAAATAAGTACCTCTCAAAGGGTGTCATGAATGTGGTAAGAAGCTAACTCTTTTTTTCCAGTCCCATCAGGTAAAAGCCAGAGTTTTCTTCAATTTTTGAAAAGTATTGACCATTTTAAGCTGAACAAGTTTAGTTTCTACACTTTGTGTGTGCACGTGTGGGTGTGGGTGCGTGCGCATATATACATGTATAGGATGTTTTTAGGAACCTGAGGGTCGTTGATACAGATATTTAACTCTTGAGTGGTCGTCACAGATGCACATTGCATCACATTTTGGGTGCAATTAATTACAATAGGAGCCACCCAATTGTTGGCTTTGTCACTTGTTTTTTGTTGTCTAACTTAATTATCCTCTCAAGTTCAGTTTTGAGCTTGTCAACTTGAACTGACTGAACAAAATATTTTGCATTCCCCTTCAACACCACTTTTACCTTTCCTTTTATTTTTCTAAGCCAGTGGTTAATCTAGGGAAGTCTGTTGGTATTATAACTAGTGTGTGCGATCCTGTATCAGCACTGGAAACTTGTGATAATGTACAGTGCTCTTCCCTAAACTTGACTGTACCACAGCTTTTCAAACAATCTCTCTGTAATATGGGTTTTTTTTCAGTCCTCTAATCACATGTCCCTCTGCTGTGTCTCTAATCCTATATACCTTTGCTGTGCACTTCTTGCACCTGGTCTTATGTTCAAGTTCCAAACAACCCTTGATTGACAAGTTACTTGCATCTGGTCCTAAAATAATTTTGTGGACTGTTTCATGTATTCCATTAACCCACCAGGAACAATGGCTGGCGGTATGCAGGTAATATCTGCACCTGTCTGTATCAAAAACTATATAATAGATTTAAAATTAATCAGCTAAACAGAATTTGTGCACTTGCTGGTTCTCACTGAACGAGCCACTAAGCTGCCCAAGAAATACTGTAGTACTCACTATCACTTTCTTGTACTTGACCAATTTCTGAAACGTGATGCACTTGACTGCTACCCAGTTTGTTGGCTTTGCAAACCAATGCCCATTGGCCTGATTTACTGCAATTAAAATATTTTACTTTTCTAGCGAGACACTTTGATCGCTTATGTACTTTCAGACCACAAAACTGACACTGCACTATGGAGCTGGCCTCATGAGATATTGCCTAGTGCCTGGAGTAGGCAGACTGCTGGGATTGGGTCTTGGTCTTTACTCGGTGGACTTCCAAGTGATGATTCTGCTGTTCCTTCTGGAGCTCTGCAGATTGGCAGCTCTGAAGTTCAGCTTGTTTAACTGCAAGAATTTATTGTTCCAGAGTCAATTGGGGTTTTTATTGTTCCAGAGTCAATTGGGGTTTTAAATGAAGCTGCTCTGTGGTTTTGGTATCTGTCATACCCACTAGAGTACTTTTCTATCACACATCAATTTCAGGATTCCATAATTGCAATGTATGGCATGCAGTGGTGAAATCTGATACAGTTTTCCTGGTTGTTGTGATTTTAATTTGAACCAGAAACATTAAAATACTATTATATTTCTCTGCTTATCTAAAAAGTCAATCTTTTCTTGCTCTGTTTCAGCACCATGTTCACTTACTGACATGTACCTACGAAACCTCTTCTATGCTTTCCATGATGCAGGAACCATGAAATCTATGACAAGAGGAGGGTATAGGTTTTATACAGCCACACCCTTGTTTACACAAGCAGTTTCATTTGTGACAGACATGATACCCCTCTTCTGCAACTTCACATTCGTTAAGCACATCTACAACCTTGAATAAACCCTGATATCAAATCATTTGCTTGGCATGTACACCATCTTATTTATTATTGTCCTTCACAGCCGTAACAACTGCAGATTGTGCAACTTTATTACTGGATAGCAACATCACATAACCGCTATCTGCCTTTCTCATCTGCTGTGGAACTGGATGTACTGCATCTCACATACTGCCAACACAACATGTGCAAATACATCTTACAGTATGGGTCCTAACTGAGCACAGAACATTTCCTAGCTGTGGTCTCATGAGGCATCACGGACCTTGATGCAAATTGTTGCATTAACCTGTACTAATCAATCACAAGTTATTAAAAAATCTTATTGCAGCTCCGACATAACTAGGGACATAAAAATATTTCATATGCATTTTGGGCAAGGATCCTTGGTTGCTATAATCATGAAAGTACTGTTCAGAATACTGCAATGCAGTGACATACTATCAACAACAAAAAACAATAATGTTGTCAATTACTTATGACTGTGACCAACAAATAACTGCATTGCTTTATTGACATTGTCACTGCATCATGAATTATGGCCTCTAAACAGCTTATAAGTGAACACATTATAAGAGCTCTGTAAATACTTAATTCATTGAAAATATTTACATATTTTTATACTCTTGATACAAGTACATAAATATGTACGTCATACTTGCTACTAAATATAAAGGTAGAACCAAGGGTAGGCTACAACACCTTTCCTGTTTTTAAATTCTCTTCTTAAGCTTAAGTAGCGATCCAAAAGACATTTTGTTTACTAATTTTTAGTTGTGTAGTATCATAAGACACTCATACGACCTGTATTCCGTTGAAAAATATAAAATAATTCTGTTACAAATTTTCATATTTTATTAGCCGTATATAAATTTACTGCAGCATAGACGTGCAAGATTTGATGAGCAACTGTCTCATTTTCCCCATTCTGTTTCTTAGCTCATTACACCTTCTTCAAACCTGGACAAAGCAAAATATGCCATGACCATCTGACATATCGCCTGGCTATGTTTGTGGGCGAGAGATGGGTGACATGGTCTAGAGGTGGGGGACAACCATACTTGGGCTTAATGATTAAAATTAATAGTTGAACTAGTGTGTAACTTTTTAACTTACTAGTTAATTTTAAAACTAGTTAACTTTGCAGTTGCCTGAAGGCTGAAGATAATGAAATATATGCAAATGCCAATGATATCTTGACAAACTTTGTAAAAAACAGCAATGTACTGAATCGAAGATCATCGTTAGTCACATGCAATGTGATTGTGAAGTAGGCGAGATGCCACCATCGCAATCTGTCTGTACAATCTCTCACTACGCAAAAATCATGGTTGCACAGTTGATGCTCGTGTGGCATGCACATTTCAATTTTTTGTAGTTACTGCACTGGCCTGGTTTTGTTACGAATGATTTTGTAGATGATTGTTAATCCATCATTCAGTAACCAAGTTGTGTTGATTTTTTTTTTTTATGTTCTTGAATAAATACCCACAAAAATTTTTGTGGTCTATTTTAACTGTAAAACTTTTGTCGTTCTTTCTACTTTAATCAGTTAATTTGTATGGATTTAAACTTCTAACTTTGATGTGTTAACTTTTTCTTACTTGAACTTTAATAAGTTAAATTTTTTGTGTTAACTTTCCCAAGTATGGCAACCATTGCAAATTACAGGTTTCTTTGATATTGCTGTGCGTTAATGCCAATGTACACGCATGGAGTTTAATGATGAAAACATTCCCTTTACTCTCTCTAACTTTGGCACCAGGGAATGGTGATAGTGAAGGTATCCCATTTCCTTAGATGGTATAAAATCACCAGTCAATGAAGAAAACAAAAAGAGATAGTCGCAGTTCAATTATAATATTAGTTATTTTTCACAGTTTTGCCCAAATTTCGTAGGAATGGTAGCAAATTTAAGCTGCTTTAATATTCTTGTTTACTAGGTTAATATGTTTTAATTTATTAATAAAATCTGAACTATTTTATTTGTGGTCACAAGGGATCCGGTCCGCCCCCCCCCCCCCCCCGTTTGGAGTGAGTGAAGAGATTTGGGTGGCTCTTGGCCTCAAGGTCTTGATAGCCGATGAAGGAGGTAAAATGTAAAATGAGTCGAGGATGGAGCAGCACCAGAATGAAAGGGCAGGGGAAACTGGAGATCCCTGAGAAAACATGTCGACCAGCAGCATCGTCTGGCATGATGACCACATGCAAAAATCTGGGAGTGACCCTGCATGGATTCAAACCTGGTTCGCCTAGCCCATTTATATTTACAAAAACAAATATTTATGTTTTTCTTAGTGTATGTTACACCCTCCAGTTGAAAGTACCTCTATTACCTTGCATACTACTTTCATGGTACTTGTAATATTGACTTAAATTAGTGTAAAAATGTGAAACCAGGAAATGAATGACAACGTGAAGTTTGTATAGGGAGGGAGTGAGACACATACATGTAAACAATGAAACTGTTATAAAAGTCTTGTCCTTCTCTCCTAACCAAACTGTAGTCTACCACTGAGTACACAATTCATCTCGTTTACTTTTCTGGGTTTCTGATGTACTTATAACAGAAAACCAGGATATGTTTGACATAGAATAAACAGGAAAACTATGCTTAAACCAGTTACCTTTTACAAATAAAATATTTGTAACTCTTGTGGATAGAGGGAGGGGAACCCTCAGATCCACGTAAAATTAAAAGAAATACCTGCACTAACAGGTTTTACTATTTCAGAAGAATATTATTGCTATGCCACTGTTAATTTAAGACTTCCAGTTATGAGAGATTTGGTTCAGTGTAAATAATTTGTCTTCATGAGCTGCATAAGATTTTTCAGTGGCTTGATGCTATAATGAAGACCATTGCTGTGTGTTGACGACAAAAATGTTTAAGTAAGCAAGAGTCCGGAATCAACCCTCTAAGTGTCTTCTATTGCCAAAAAACAAAGGTGTCCTTATGCATAAATCAAGAGATACTGTTGGTTGTAGTGGCCGATAAATATTAGCAAGTTCAATATTTTGTAGGATTTCTTGAGGATTCCTTTTCCTCATTTCACCATCCCTTACAAAATAATGGTTATATGAATCTGACTAAATGGAAATCATGTTTTACAATACGTGACGTTTACAGACTGCTACCCAGGTAGCATTTCTCTGTAAATTTTTCAGCTTGTACTAAATGTACTGTAATCAGTTGTGACAGTGACACTATTGAACACATTTCTTTGGAGAGAGTTTTTAGTATACGAACCACTTACTACACTGTACAATATATATTTACAGGCAGAATTATGAAGCAAAGATGAAAACTATATTCATGAAATATCAGCAGGCCCACAAGAATTATGTAAGTATCTTTGAAATTTGTGTAAATGTTTTATGTTTATAATAATGCAGTTGGAAAAGGTTTACTTTTAACTGGCAAAATACCTTCACAGTCAGGGTTTGTTGTCTCGTTAATTTTGTTTTTAAAATATACTTTCAAGCAAGCTGTGTTGGGTTACATATCTAATGCTTGTTCCTCACACAGCTGTGTAGATTTTGAGAAGCAATTCTTACAGAACATTCTCTATAATTTATAAATACTAATACATACAAATGGTTGTGCATGTGTTATTCTTTCTTTGAAAAAATGTTTATTTTAATGATTTACAACTTAGTAATGTATTATAACAGTACTGTCTCCTGAACATATTTGGTAGGTGCACTGTTACTCTTGTTGCCACCTGGTATGGTTACGGTGGTGTGACCAATAGCTCGCCATAATACAAATGAGAGCTAAATACAAATGCCCAGGGTGCTAGTTAGCTGCGGTTGGCTAACACACTAAAATCAGGAGTTTCCAGGATTGCATGAGATGTTCATTCGGTGAGACTGGCAGGACCAAGTGGCAAAATACAACTTTATTCACACTCTTTGACTGGCAGTGCTGTTGAGGTCACACTGCACACCCATAAAGAAAGGCCTTACATTGTTACAGAAGAATAACGCCTGTGCTGTTGGTTGAGTACTGATTTGATTGGCTGTAACTGCCATGTGGTGCATAGCACCCAACATCTGATAACAAGTAACATGGCTGGTTGGGGTCACTATGGTTTGGACCACAAAAGCTATGTATATGAGTTAGCAAGTGGTGAGAGCTCTTGTGGTGGCGAAGAAAAAAAGGTTTCTGAATTAAATTTAATGCAGACAGAAACTAAGCTAAAAGATCAGTTAGTAATACAAGCATAAGAGCAGTAACTACTGACAACATGGTGGCCGCAAGGCAACCTTGGCAGGTATCCCTCTGACCACTGCACAAAACCCTTGAGCCAGCGATAGAACTAAAACAATAAAACATTAATTCTTGTACAAAAAATATTCTGATGTCACCCTTTCTTGGCATTAAACATTATTTATTGAGAAAATTAACAGTATTTTAAATTGTCTCAACTTCAGAAGTCAAGATTATGGGACGTCTCTGTCCTAAGGGGTTCAAGAGTGTGTGACATCATGTGTCGCTTAGGTGATATGGTATCTGCCTGCGATGACACGTTACTGCCATGCACTTCAAACTCTCTCATAAGCACTGGGAGGTGTTTTATGGGTGCTGCTGGATATTTGCCAGGACTGGGCTTAAGATTGAAGGAGGAAGTATACTTTTCCTAGGGAGGCCAGTCCTTGTGATTTTCTGGAATTTTGGAGGTTGGTCTGGTTGGAGTTGGGGCCCCACACCATCCTAGTGCATAGGGTCTAACATGAACAGGCTGGCTTACATTGTCGGTTGGTGTATCTGGCACTACCTGGCTCTTCTCTTTCTGTAGCTGTCGAATACAGTCGTCGAAGGTCAGACCAAGGCCACCCATCATGAAGTTCAATCAAGGTGGGCTCCAAAGCCCTTATGATGGTTCTGTTGACATACGAGCTGGCAAAGTGTCATCACAAACAAGCAGGAGTATCACAGTCCTGGAGAACACTTGTTTCTTTGCACTCTTGACATATCATGGGCTCTCACACACATATTCTTCTTTCACAAGATATGACCCAGTTTTGTCACTTGTAGGGGCAAATGTCAGTTCTGCATGCATGCCAGCTGGAGTAGCCTCTGGAGGCAGTAGCACAGTGTGGTAAACTGTGGAAAGGCAGGATCCTGAGAAGGCATTGTTGGTGGCATAGCACTCAAGTAATGAACGCTTCCCACGTATGTGACTGCTGATGAGCAGCAGAAAGAGGAGACCCAACAGCAGGGATACAATGTTAGTGAATTGGACAGTATTGAGTTGCCAGAGATCACGTAGTTAAGCGTTCTGTGGGCCACAAATCCATTTTCATCCCTAGCACTGACATAGATGCAAAATGGCAGCTATGCATTACAGTGATGACAATTCCTGTGTTTATATTGTCATTTAGCTGTGTGGACGAATGGTGGTGATAGCATCACGCAGCCATGGTGATGTGAAGCTGGCTGCGTAGGTGGAACTGCGCAGACACAGGTCTCGGCATCCTAGTGGATGCCTGTTGTCAGCTTGAGCACAGGCTTGCAGCTGCAGGGCTGTCCTGAGCAGCTTGGCTAAAACCAGGTCACTGCCAAGCTGTCTCTGATGAGCTGTGGTAAGTAGGAGACAGTGGGCATCTACTGGATGTCTCCGACGACATAACTGTCAGCTGGTGTGGTGGGACGTGCCTGGAATGCATCTACTGCCTGCACGCCCTGCAACTTGCAACCTCACTTTGCTCTCGAACGTGCCTGTGTGGGCTGCATGCTGGTGTCACAATGCCTGCAAAGGTATCTTCCATTGGAGTGCACTGGGTCAGCTGCGTCTGAAGGTGCTCTGTCAACTGGCGCATCTCCACTCACGTTCTGTTGCATTGGGCAGCATTGGTGCTGGATGGACGCTGGGTATTGTTGTGGTCGCATCCGGCTTCTCTGCAATTGGTGATTGAGGTGACGACGAATGAAGGATATCTGCTGCTACCTGCCATACTCTTGCTTCTGCCAGGATGCTGAACACTAGCAATGCAGGCATGGCAGGTGCTGATGGTGGCGATGTCTGGATGGCCGGCATCTCAATGTCAGGAGGTGTCCTGTGACTGGCTGGGCTCTGTACTTGTCGCTGTATCTGATGGGCTGTCTGCTGCGGGCGGTTGCGAATTGGGTTGGTCGAGTGACAGTACTACCATCAGGTCATCCAGCTGTATGTTATACTTTAAGGGTGCATCTGCCATCTACTGTCTCTGTCCCACATACTCTCAGTGCAGATGTAACATTACCATGTCACTTTCAGTGGCTCAACCGGCTTGGTTAATACTTCTGGGAACCACATCAAGTCTGATAGCTTGACCAACTGTCACTATAGTCTTTGTGTGCACTTGATGCGTGGGCTATTTCTGGTACATACAATTCTGTGTCACGGGGAAGTTATGGCACTTCAATTTGTCGCACTTTCTCCTGCCAACTTGCCTCAGCTCTCTGTTACTCCTCGAGCTGTTCATGGCAGAGGTCGCACAGAAAATATGTACCATTGCTGCTGAATGAAGCATGTTTCCCCTCACTCACTCCCTGTGTCATACTTCGTAACACGCCACACACGTTGCTACATTATTTCTGCCTGGACAGTTCCTCCACTCATCACACAGCTCAACAGATGTCATGTTTACCTCGTACAGTGGCATTCTAGCATCGTTATCTGTGCATGTTGGGATGTGGGTTTTTCGGCCATGGTGTTTTAGCGCCAGATTCATTCCTGTCAATTTCTCTGCACAGTCCCTTTCCTACACAAGTTTTTCTTGTATAGTTTGCCTCACATTCATGGGTGTTACTTGTCGCTGTCTGGGGTGGTCGAGGTGGTCTGTTTGACCATGAGCCGCTGTAATACAAATGAGAGTTAGATGAAATTGTCTAGGTCAGCCAGGGTCAGCTAACACATTGAAAGTATAAGTTCTCTGGGTTTCGTAGAACATTCATCTCGTGTGGCTCGCGAGCAAGAGCAGCGAAATACAACTTGACTTGCACTCCACAACTTGCAGTGCTGTGGGGGTCACACTACACACCCATAGAGAAAGGACTTATACAGTTACAAAAGAAAAAAGCCTGTGCTAATGGTTGAGTACTGGTTTTGTTGGCTGTAGTTGCCATGTGGTGCATAGCACACAATACTGATAAAAAGTATATTACCCTTTAAATGTGTAAAACACTCATAATGAGTGAGGCCAGTATACGTTTATGCTCCTAAGAATACAACTTAAATTGAGTGTCATGCAATTTTCGGTGGTCAGAATGCCGATGGATAAAAAGAACAGAGTCGACCAGTGCCAGATGTGGCTGAGTGGGGCACAACGGCTCAGACCAAAAAAAGCTACATACAAGAGTCCACTTGTGATGAGGGATCTCATGCGGATGAAGAAGAAAGAGTCTAAGATTAAAATTAATGACACAGAATTGAAAAAGAACAACAGTTAATACAAACATAAGTGCAGGCTTCCACGAAACATGCTTCCTTCCCTTACTGCAGCTGTTCTAAGACTAACAACATGGCAGCTGGAAGGCAAACTCTTCAGGTTTCCTATGATTGCTATACAAAACCCTTGAACTAAGAACAAAACTAAAACAATGAAATACTAATTCTTGTACAAAACATATTCTGAAAACAAATCTCTCTTTCCTGGCATTAAATATATTAAGAAAATTAAAAGTATTTTAAAGGCAGCCGAAATTATTTTATGTCGCCATCCTGAGGGGTGCAAGTGTATGTGACACCGTGAGGCGCTTGGGTACCACAGTAACTGCCTGTGATGTTACATTACTGCCATGCACAGTAAACATTTACATAGGCGCAGGGTGTTCTCCAGGCATTGCTGAATAGTAGCCAGTTCTAGGCTAAAGATCGAGGGAAGAGGTACGACAACAGTCAGGCACATAATGCATATATAGTCGACTCTCAATCTATCATTATTCAGGGACTGCTAAAAAATGTCCGTACATGCAGGATTTCAGTAGGTGAGGGTTCTGACCTGTACAACTTCTAACCTTATAAAATGTTATGTTGAGTATAGTAATAGCCGTACATCATCTGTGAATACAGTTTAGCTAAATAAACACGATAAAAATGGGAATTTTAGAAAAAAATATTATTGTAAATAATACATTAAAACCATTTCACCTAAACTCGTTTAAATAAAAATAATAATGTCTCAAAATATTGTATGTAATTGATTGTAATCGTACACCAAATGTAAGCTGCCCTAAGACTTTAAAACCCTCTAAAAATTAAAATATGACACGGAATGCAAGTCAAATTTTGAATGCCTTGCACACATTTGTTTAGCTAAGAGTGCACTGAGAAGTTATCGATCGGGGAGTGTGCTCACGGTGGCCGCGGGTGGAGGGGTGGCAGCAGGAGAATTACCCCTCCACGCCGCTACTTGATGCAGAGTGCCGACTACATCCTCTGATTTTACCTGTCGTAAGTTACACTGCACTTGGCTCGGTGCTTACCTACCCATTATTAGACAGCAAAAGGTGTTGAATAGGTCCTTACATTTTATCAGTTTATTCAAAAGATGCATGTGTTGAAATAAATTAATATTGATCTTCTGATTTCCCCTCAGAAGTTATTGAAAATGAAGTTTACACTTATAATACAAAAGTCGCTTTATGTTCAAACAATTTTTGGTTATGAGGGGAGTTCAAGTATATGCTTCTGGGCATTTATTTTTTATTCATGAAGATACTGCCCCTTGATATAAATTAATATTATGTTTTAAAATCATGTTAATTTTATGCCAGTACAATAAAACACCAACCTTATGGGGAAAAGCCACCTTTAATCACAAAAGAAAACCTCTTTTCAAATAATAAATCATTAAAATGTTTTGCATTATATTTTCAGGTGAAACCATGATATAGCTTATATCATCATCATAAAGATCTAGCTGAAAGGCATGTAGCTGACAAAGAACTAGAAAAGAAAGCGTTCAAAAGATTAAGTTCAGATGCTGATCTCAGTGAGAGATTTTGGGCTGGTGTTACTGAATCTACGATGCATATTAAACGTAAGCTTCATTGGGGAATTAAAATGAAATGATAAAATATTTGTTGTAATAAATTAAAGTAAAAAACATTGTATTTCAAGTTGCTAACAAGGAGTTGAAGGGTTTGAATATTGATTCTTTCCTGACGAAAGACTAACTGTAATGTAAAAACAAGAAATTAAAGGAGGACAAAGGGATGACTATCACAATTTCAGTTCCACAACTTAAGAAAATGTCCAAAGAAATGAAAATTGGAAATGGTCTGACAGTTCACAAGGGTGGAGTTTTACACTTTCAGCATTTGGAGCTCTAGGAGCGTTAGCTGGTGGTGCATTATCTATCACTACATCAGTAATTAATGCTAAGAAGAAAAACCAAGAATTGGAAGAACAACGTAGACATAGTTTAGCTAAGGAGGAATACGGCAAGGGATTGAAGGAAGTGGGGTAAGAAAGTAAAAAAAAAAGAAAAAAAATTATCTCCTTAAAAAATTAAACATTAAAAAATTTCAGGATGTATTTATGATCGATGAGCTACTTAACACGCCACTCGATAATGAATGTGGGATTGTTAATCTATATGTTTCAACAAACTCTGGTACACTAGGTGTACTATTGGAAAAAAGCAAACAACAAATATTATTTTGATTCATTTGGTGGAAATCCACCACGACAATTAATAGCATATCTCGGAAGTAATATGTTTCATAACGATGATAGAATTCAAAATTTCAATCAAGTAACTTGTGGTCATTTGTGTGTAATTGTGCTAAATCACTTTTCACATAATTTAAAATTTCCAAAAATTATTTCACTATTAATAAACAATGGATATATGTGGAAATGCATTAATGAGCTCTTAGATTGAAGATCAATCCTAATGATTTTGTTTCCTACACACAGTTCGACTTTATATCCACACTGACAAGAAATAAAAGATCATTGTATAAAGCCTATCTTACTTACTTGGAAGTAGATAATAATATAGATTTTGAACAAAAAAGACTAAGACATGTGGGAGATCCCATTGCACCGATGGATGCAATCAATTTAGAGTACTATCATAAAAACAGAATTAACATTATTCATTTAGTTGGGAAATACAATTCAAAAGAAAAAATTTAAAAAGATCAGATTATGTTAGTTTTTAATGGAAACACTTCCATTAAAAACAAAACTTACTTATAACCTAAGAATTTAAAAAGTTTTAAATTTTATTACGGTACTTATCATTATTTAACTTACGAGTCATAGCTATTGTAACAAAACCATATTCATTATTCAAACATTTTGAACAAGTCTCCCTAAATTTCTCAAACGACATATCACCACCAACAAAATCACTATGAATATGTTTAAGATTTGTATCGTCTTGTCAGAATATGCAAAGAAAATTGGCATTGTCTCTTATAAGCTGCCTAGGCACTTTTGAGTATGTTTGGGCTAAATAGAAACAATATCTTTGTGTCTATCATGAGTAAAGTGATCCCTTACCATATTTTGATTTTCAAGTATATCATCATCGAAAACAACTACAGACGCTTTATGACATTCATTTACATCAACCATTTCTTCATTTGATGGAAAGAAGTATACTATCGTTCATTAAATAATTTTGATGCTACATCTATATCGTTCATTAAATTGATATATTTTGGTTGGTCCAGACTTTTTGAACACACGCAGAGAGTACCAAAGTCCAACCATCCCTGAGTATATATTAAATTATCTATCATAAGTGTAGTTTTCCACAGTTACTGAGACCCACTATCAAACATCTAATATTATTAGGTTATAATTCTCCATGACGTTTTGTCGATACAGTCTTGTCTGGTATTCTTATTTTAATATCCCAGTCTACATGTTTCATGTTTTTCTTGCTCATTTATTAATAGGTTTTTTAAATGATTTAATAAATGAGTAAAATATTCAAACTAACAGATAACAAATCAGTGAGAAAAGACTACATTACCCTTTAGAGATAGAGGGGCACTCATTGGCTTTAGTTCAGTTCTATACTACTTATCTAACACATAACATTATCTCTGGGAAAAATAAGATATATTTTGTGGGCCAGAATGATATGGAATCAGCAGTTGAAATTCCAGTTGGTCAATATAGCTTAAAACATCTTGAAAAAACTATAAAAGCAATTTTTTCATTTAGTGTAGATTCAATGGATGGGAAAGAAAGTGATATATCTTTCGAGCTAGATAAAATAACAAACAGAATGAAAGTAAAATGTACGCTTAAATTACAGTTTGGAAAACGGGGTTCAATAAGAAAACTTTTGGGTTTCATAGAAAATAAAACTCTGAAAGCAAATGTGGATCATTATGGCGATACAATTCCAAAATTTGCTCCATTTGAAACAATAAATATACACTGTAATATAGTAAATGGTATGATATTAAAACATGATAAATATAATCATAGAGAAACTAACATAATTACCACTTTTAAACCAAGAACAACATTTGGATTTGGCGACATGATCTATCCGAACCAGCTTATCCATTATTTTTTCCAGTGCAAACAAATCAAGTTAATAAAATAATAGTGGAAATTAAGGATGAAAAAGGTAAGTTAATTAACTTTGATTTATTCTAAAGAACAGTGGTATTAGAGATGAGATCATAGATATTTTTTGGGTTGGAAGTAGTCATATTCTATATATGACTACTTCTATATATGACTTTAATAGTTTTTAAACTATTAAAGTTTCATGTGATAAAGATGAATAATATTTCTATACAAAATGCAATGAAATATTTAGAAAAAGAATTCAATGTTTCGACTACTCTAATATGTCTAATTTGGAGATGTGTATCTAAATTTTTATTTAGACTATGTTGTAGCACATTGCCGGAGTCAGAGTGATAATTGTGTTTTAATGATTGGATAACCATTAAAACTTTAGAGATATGAGCACAAATAAAAATCAAGTGATGTCTAATTATACGATGACAATCATTTACTCTTTAAAAAACCGAATAGAATGAATTTGTTTAACACCACAATCCACCTTTCCATCATATGCAAAACTTATACCTCCACGATTAACATCATTTAAAACTTTTTCACTGAAAATCTGAACATATTTGTCTGGTAAGGTTACTTTAAAATTTCGAGAAGTAATTATCACTTTGTATCCATACAGTGTATAATTTATTTTAGCATGGTTTATGGGATAGGACTGCCCAATTGTAAGTTCGGAAAGTTTCTTAAATTGTTTGGTTCAGTTTAATACATTTAGCAACTGATCCATCTTTATTATATAAAATATTTTATTTTTTACATTTTCAAATTTTTTTAAGCCACTTTTTTTGCGGTTGTGGTGAAACACAACTTTTTGAGTCACTTTTTTGCAACTGCTCCCAAACGCAACTTTTTGAGCCACTTTTTTGCGTTTGTGCTCAAATTTGTATTTCTATACTACTGCTGTTAAAATGTGTGAGTTACGGCTTTCATCACTCCTGTGCTGGAAAGGACAAACAGTATTCAATAACCATTATCAACATTCTGTCGCGTAGTGTAGTAGTTCATTCTTCCACCATGTGCTGGTGGCATTCACTGTTGTCATGTTAATAAACAAAAGTGATAAATATTAAGAGAGTGCTCTCAAATAAATATAGTTTATGCTGCATTAATAATAACTGTTCAAGAAATGTTAAAATGTGATCAGCTTTATGGCAAATTCATAAAGAATTGTCTAAGGTTTAGGGCAGTCATGATCCCCCCCTCCCCCCTTTCTCATCCTGTATCCATGCCTGGTATAATGTACCGTGGTTTTTCGAAGTGACAAGAATCTGCTGGATTACTATTTGTACTGTAGAGAATGTAGCATTATAAATGGTGGGTAGGAAAGCACTCTGTCTTGCATACATATAATAAGTCACTGCATTGGGAAAGCGTAATAGTATTTACTTCTGTATAGTGCGCACCATGATTTTTGCAACAAGTTCCAGGGGAAAATTTTTTTAAATAAAATTACACCAAAAATTTGTGGCGCTCTGTTAGTAAGTATGGAACAAATTATTATTTTTACATTAATGTGTGGTGAATGTGGTTTCTTTGGAAAATACTTTAATTAAATAACTTGGGTGCAAAAAGCAGAAATAAAAAAATTCAGAAAATTGTGTACCCCTACTACTCAATATTTCCGGCTTTGTTTTTATGTTTTCTCCTTTTTCCTTTTAGCAGTGACAGGCTCTTTTTTTTGTGTGCTAGAATGTTACACTACCTTTCTCAAAAAAAAAAAAAAAAAGTTGTCCCGTCAGGGCCCTTCTCTCCCCCCCCCCCCCCCCCCCCCCCCAACACGACTTGAACATCTGAATATGGTTCGCTAGCCTCTGCCACAGAAACAAAGAAAAATCGTGGAATTGTGGACCAGCATCTGGGTGTTAGTACAAGGTGGTGGGGGCTGTAAACACGTGGCACCTCTGGTTTGCGGAGTGACAGGATTCCATTAGAAAGAAAGAGATGGGAGAGGAGTGATGTAAAAGCGAGAGATGAGATAACAGAGAGTCCTGCCACTTCCCTCAACATCCCCGGACAAGTTATAGCTACCGCTCCCCCTTCCTCTCTAGTCTTTTTTAATAGCACGCACCCCAGAAATTTTTCCTTAATTTTGGGGAAAAATGGCGTGCAATACACAAGTAAATACAGGTTTGAAGTGTGAAGAAATACAGCAGGTATATTGGTTTAGCTTATATGCAGATTACAAGATTGATTATAAATACACAGAGATAGTGTACATACCGGGAAACCCTCTTTAAAGGCCTGGACGTGTACGTGTATATAACCTCAATACCTTGTGTAATAAATCATGTGATTAAGAGTGAAAAACAACCAGCATAAATTAATCTGCATATAATAATATGTCAAACTTGGGTACATGGATAATGTGGAATGTTGTACCTTGTCATTCAGTACAGTGTATACGATTGCTGTGCAGTCTCCCTCCCCTATATGACTGCCACTTTTGTATTCATTACATGTGTTAGGTATTTTGAGAGGTGTTTGGAAATGTGTAAGTAATTATGACCATATAAACAAAATGTAACGATCTTTGAGTAACTTGTAGGGTAACAGTAGCCCGATCCTCCACAGGCTGTAGAGCAGCAAGCACACTAATGATTCACAAACCTTGCAGAAGCTGGATCATTGTGCACACAATTTGTATGCATGCTGGAAACAACTTAAATCTGGTCACTTCAAAAATGGAATGATTGCCATTGGATTTTGAGGAATAGGGTGTAGCAACTCTACCAAAAATGTAACGCGCACTAATAATTTCAGACTTTGGAATTAATGAATTATTTTTTCCAGTTTCCACTTTGATACTTCCAAGAGAAAATAAGAAAAGCTTAAATATCATTGATGGCAATATCAATTGAGATTCAAGCCAGAAATACTTTACTACTGTTGGATAGTGGTCATTCTAACTAGAAATGTGCCCATTAACTAGGTGCATGAAAAACTTTGCAAAAGTCATTAACTTGTAGTTAAGAGTAAAAATTAAAAATTCCAAAATTATGTTTTTTTTCTGCAAAAAATAATTAAAATCTTGTAAGAAGTTCCTTGGTTAAACTCAGGGAAAACATGAAATTCAATTTTAGGTTCTTCGTAGTTAATAAAAGCTGGGATTCATAATTATGAAACATTTCAACATGGTGTCATTGTGGAGCTTCCAGATTAAATGGAAACTATAGGTCACGTCAAATGTAGTGTAGAAAACATAAATACATCTTATCTGGAGAAAGTAACTGCTTTCGTAGGAATCTGCTTTAATTAGCGGAAACGGATAGAAATGCAGGCTTCTCCTGCCACAGGAACAAATCAGTGTGGGTTTTCTTTGTTACGTGAACCAACCATTCACAAGCCAACCGTCGTACCTATACTATTCTACCTCCTGGCATCTACCACGCGAAAGGGGCTAAAAGGGCAACACATCATCATCTCTGGCTTTACACAAACTTAAATATCAATCACTGCAGGAATTGAACACCCTATCAATTAATTAAACACCTAAGCTATACCCACTTCAGGCTAGCATCCTGCTGCAGTTCCTTCTTACTTGGTTGGTGATGGCAGAGAGAGCAAACTAACTTAACTGACTGGCACTTACTCTACCTAGCCTACAGTACCACCCAATCGTAATGCATGGTTTAAACCTGTCAGCCAATCCGAAGGCTTCCAACTTAAAAAACCCCCCAAAGAACAACCACCCCCCCCCCCCCCCCCCAAACTCAACAAACCACTCCAATGGTCTAAGGTACTAAAAGTCATAGAATAAGTGGCTCAAAATGAAGATACAAATAATAAAAATCCCTGAAACACATACAATGTAGAGAATTATGCTGTCATTCGTGTTGAATTTTGATATTTCTAGGATTTATTATTTGTATTAATTACAGATGGGACAATTTCATTTTTCTTTCGATTCTCGATTATCTCAATTCTAGGTAGTTGAACAAACCGCATCTGAAATCTTCACTTAATTCACACATACATAAACACCATATTTTCACCAGAATCCTGTAAAAATTGTGCAAGGATTGTGCCCGTAAACTGCAAATACAATCTTTCTTTATTTATAAAGTGTTTTCGTTTTTGCCATAATATCAACAACTGGCCCGCAAATACCGGTGCACGTGAACTGTGCGCATTGTGTGTCTGCGGTGTGGAAGATGGTAGCTGCGGAATTGCCGTTGGATCTGGCAACGCTGTGGTGACCTTACCTGTTCGCCCGCCAGCCAGCCGGGCGCCACCAGTTGGTATCGATTGATCCATGTCAGTTTATTTACTTTATGACTTTCAAAAACATTTTTTTAAATTACGGTAAAGGATGAGTGCATTACAGTTATGTGAAACATTTCGAACATAGAAAATGCCACCGATCTCGCCATGGTTTTTGTTTTTATGCGGATGCCGTGCAAGTGTTGTCAGAAACTGAAAGTTATCTCGGCAGTTACTAATTTTTGTCGTAGTGTATTTTGTTGAATGTGGATTTTATTAGTGCCTCTACATGAGTGAAATGTATTTTGTGGCACGTGCATTTCGTATTATTGCTTGTATGTTCGTTTTCTGGCGTGCGTATTAGATCAAGTCTATTTTTAAAAATCTGATCATGTTTTGTGTTAATTGAATGAGTTTGCAAGTGATTTGTATAGTATCAGTGACCAACAAAAGGTGATTTAAGTGATGTATTGTCAAGGTTTGCCGTTAAGAACCAACAGCACGTTGTTATGATATGAACTACAACCAGCATGTAAGTTTGTTTTTACTGCATTTCGAAACTACTGTTGAAATGTTAAGATGTACGTTTCCAAAAAGAACTTTTTACGACATTTTATTATTGACATTCCAGATTATGTTCCTTCAAGGGTACGTAGCGCCTTTGAAAATATTTATGGCAATTCAAATTGGTGTTGTCTCCGAGTCACTTTTAAAACATTGTCTCATCAAAGATGTAAAACTAATATTCCCTACCCAATCAATAAAAGAAACAGAACCCCAACTGTAGTATTTCATCACAACAAAAATTAAACACGTTGGAAATGCCAGATCGTACAGTTTGTTTTCTTAGGCAGAGAGATACATTTGACCACACTACTTTTCAAGGGCTCAAATTTTATTGAAACTGAGATATTGAAATTGCCATTAATTTAAAAAAAAAAAAATGCAGAGATCAAAATATTTTATGGCAACGTCAATGTGCATGTTGTATGCTGTTCTTACATTGGTACATTACCACCTCATTCATCGCTGTTTCATCGCTGTATGCTCCCTTTCAATGTGATCTCGGCCATGTTTGTTTATTTTTGCCGATTTTTATGGTACATTGTATAAACTGTAATATCCGAAGCTCGTAAAAACTCAGAATTGCTTCTCGTCAAACATCCTTCCCAGTAAACATAGCCCTGACATCATTTTTGCCCAGTGTACATTATAATAGCTGATGACACATCACCTAATCTCTCCCCCCTCCCCCCCTTTTCACTCCGGGAACGTATGAAAATTGGGTATTTATAAATACTTTGTATATTATGAAGACTCGTAATTCAACAATTTTTTGTGCCATTATAAAGTCTTGTAGTAACGACGTTACACTGTAGTTTCTCTACCCCCCAAAGTAAATAAAATGAGAAAATCAAGAGAATCAAAATTTTAAGAAAAGCAATTTATCATTGATTCTCTATTCTTTCGATTCCGGCAAGAATCGATAATCGAGGGGAAAAAAATTTAATTTCCCACCCCTAGTATTAATATCTCACACTAAGTGACTAAAGGAAAATGATGTTATTGGTAAACAAACTGAATTACATTAATGGTAAAAACTGCATAAGAACAGTTGTCGGGAGACCATGTTTATATGTTACATAAAATGAGGATAGGATGTTTTGTGCAAGGAGTTCTATAACAGATGATGTCCTTGTAAAACTGACTTCTTAAGAATAGATCAGTTGTTTTCTTGTGTTAAAACATGAGTATTTAAGTTTGCTGGGGAGAAAAAAACAGACTTTTGCAAAGTATTGTAGATAGAAACAAAGAAAGTAACTTAAGGAGTCAAGTGTAAATGTTGTAAACCAAAGTTTATATATATATATATTCGTATAATTCGTAAAATTTGTTCCAAACCGAGGGGGTTATATAGAGTTGCAATTTTTCAGGTTTTTATTTTTTCTTTTGGTTTCAAATTATTTGTTGTGGAGACGAGACATTTATATAATTTTCAAATAAAAATTTGGTGGATTGTTGAAGCAGATTCCAGTGTAGTTTTGGTCATGTTACACATGTTTTTTGGTGTAAAGGTAATTTCGAGGTTATTGCTCATTAACCCTTGGTGGGTAAGAATTTCATTTTGTCGGCCACGCAAAATTAAATAAGAGTATCTTGATTGGCTCTTGTCTTGCCATTACTGATTGGATGAGGAGTTTGGCATGGTCAGCCAACAGCCAACCAGAGCGCAGGTTAGAACAGGGTGATGCTGAAGGTTGAGTCAAACTCATTTCTCTTTTCGCAAATACTGCCACCACCGCCAAGAATGGACTCTTGTGTGCTGAGAAGTAAAATACTCTATAGAGTGTAAAGTTTACCATGCGTGGGTAGCACCCGTGGCTTAACTTCTAAATTTTTTTTGACAGAACATAATTTGTTTCTACTAAATTATTTCTGCCCAAGTACGTAGCCACTAGTGTGTAGGCAGATTCATGTTTGCCTCCTTCGTAAGTTTCAACGCAAGCAGTTTATCTGTAATTGCTGCAAGATGTTTTAAATTTCTTCATCGATAATGGAAATTGAGTGAAATATGTATTTTTTTTTTTGTTTGAGAAGATGAGTGGGTCAATAAAAAATAAGAACAGTATTTTGGCATTCTAATTCAAAAGAACTTACTAAATTGTTCCTTGACACTAATTCACATAACATGGAATTACATTCTCCAACACTCACTGGCAATTATGCGCTACCTGTTCCCGTGTACTATGAACATATTTTCCTAAAAAAAAAAACAGTTATGTAATGGCCACACACACACTGTAACAGTGCTGAAAATTACACTGTTTGAGATCAGTGTAATTCAACTATCTTGTCACCCACCACCTTGAACAAGCATTGACAGGGATTTTGAAGCCTTACCATTTTGCTGGCGAGCGACGCAGCGGCGGGCAGTGCGTCTGCCCTGCATGATACCTCATCCAGCACTTGGTGGCATGGGCTGTATGCGTGCCCTCTCCCCCCACCTCGCTGAAGCATCTCTCGTGCCAACGCCATTGGCCAGCGTTTAGCAACAGTCTAACGCTTCGATACACATCGTCAAGAATTTGAAATAACTGAACTTGTATTTCCGGTAAAATGTTCTATCATGATCTGTAATGTTCTTCCACACCCGACAGCATTCTGCATGAACTATAAATGAGGGGTGTTCCTGCCATGTTTTTAACGAGATTTTAATTTTGGGCATACCATTTTTTACAAAGACAGGGCAGACACAACGTAAAATCTTGGGACATTAATATTTGCAAGTTAAGTTTTCAAATAATGCAACATTATTTGTTAAAGGTATATTTTTTTTATGTAAAACTCTGCTAAACATCTTTGGAAATACTCATTTGTGTCGAGTTGGTGTGAAGTTTGGTCACTGCCACAGCGTTTTGTGTTTACTCCGGGTGCTCCTGCTCCGTGACAACACAAATAGGAAGGTGATCTTATAAAATTATTTCTTATGAGAAGTAAGCTAAACTTGGTGAATGCTTTGCATGTGTTACTGGTATTATAACATTTAACTTTACGAAATTTGACAAATTCTCAAATATAATAAAAAAGTACCTAATGCAGTAAAATAAATATGTTTGAACCAAGTTAAACTGAAGTTTTTCTATGTTGTTGGGCAACTTCTGTGTATATTTATTTTTCATTTGACAGCTATCCAAAGTCATGACCTCTGCGCCATTCTCGTTGAGATGTCTTGGGGCACTCATTTTGAAACCGAGATCAAACTACCTATAAAACACCATAGAGCTACTTATCTTGTTCACTAAATACTGGAACCACTTTCCTACAGAAATTTTCTTTAAATTTGTGGAAAGTTTGTCTTGAAGAGTTACAGTTGTGACTGCTGCAAAAAGGTAGACGTACATCATACTGGCACCATATCTGAACCTGGTTATCATTACAACATTACTTAGGATGTCCGTTTTAATAACAACCTTTTTTTAGAGTATCGATAAAAAATTATTTATATATATATATATATATATGACAGATATTCCTGAAACATATAAAGTGAAATGTTATCAACATAAACAGATGGCGAGAAGTGGAGAGGTTTGGGTGGCTATTGACATCAGGGTTTTTGATAGCTGATAAAAGGTGAAGCAAGGTGAGTATGGAGCAGCACCAGAGTGCAGTGGCAGGGCAAGTGGGAGGGAGATCCCAGAGAAAACCCACCAACCAGCTGCATTTTTCAGCATTACCCTCACATGTAAATATGCACAAGTAATCCTGCAAGGATTTGAACAGTGTTCACCTGGGTGGGAGGTGAACGTTATAGTCACAGCTCCACTACGGTCCCCATTAATGGATGGAAAAAGATCATGTAATGCACATAAAAATGCACAATTTAATCTTGCAGTTTCTCAACTCATAATAGGTAGTAATGCTGAAACTGTTTAAAAAGATAGTTTGATGCATTACTTTCAGTTTCTTTGTGGTCACTAATACTACAAACTCTGTAACGTTGCAGGCTCGACAGAACCAGGAAGACATAATGACGGAGGTGGAAAATGAGAGAGAAGCAGTCCAGTGTGAGATTAACAAGTTGAAGGAGCAACTTGTACTGGTGCAAGCCAAGTTCCACGACACCTTCAGCAAGCCACAGCCACAAGATGCTGACCTCGCTGCCCTCTGCACTGTCTTGTCAGTATCTCCTTTTACATCAATTTGGGATGCCTGACAATTTTCCTGAACAAATATGAAAGTAAAATTAAGGATGAGGTTATCAGAACATGTGAAATGAATGAGAAGGATGACTGTTTACAAAAAATATTGCTAGCTTGGTGTGAGGGAGAGCTTAGGAGATCTCAGGGGCTTGTGGTTTTAAGGTTTCATGTAACATGTTAGACATGGGTGGAGGCAACATTTATAAATATCAGTTTGTTTGGTATAGTTATTTTTTACACGTGTCTTTCGAATAGTCATACTCTTCTGTCCTTACGAAGACATGTAAAAAAATTAAATTCTGGTGATCGTTAAAATCATAGGTACATTATAAAAAGTAGACAGAATGCACAAGTACTCACAAGGTGGTACTCATAGAGACACACACACAAAAAAAAGTCAAACAGATTTTCCACACGGATGCACAACGTTTTGCTGGCTAGACCAACTTCATCAGTCAATGAGTGGTGGCACACTGCAGTCTTGTAAGTGATGCTTGGCAAACAGTGAACCTAGCAGCCAGGAAGCAAACTAGAGTGAGGTAGGAAATTTGAAATGTGGCAGGGATGTCATCTTATTTTAGGCCAGGTATCTGTCTGAATTTGGTGATGTATTGGTGGGCCAGTTCCCAGCGACGTAGTTCTGCACTATTATTAGGAGGTAGGGCCCTCGCCACTCTGGTTGTGTAACAGGAGTCAAAGTTCTGGTTGTGAGATGCTGCAGTTGCTTCTCCTGCAAATTTACGTTTGCTTTAGCTATGGCCATTCATTCTCTGTCTGAGAGTGTTGGTGGTGAGGCCAATGTACTCCGCATTGCAGTGAACATAATGTAGCTGGTAGATAGGATTTTGTGTTACACAGTTGTAGCTGCCCTGGATAGGATAAGTCTGTGAGTCTGCTGTTGAAGGCAGTGGAAGACTGGAGTATAGCACAAGAACTGTAATGTGAACCATTGCAAAGATGAGACCCCCTCCCTTAGGGTGGTGGTATTACTTACTGTGGAACTGACTGATAATTTGGGGTGCATCAGTTTGTTTCAAAGGTTGAGAGCTTTGAAGACCAACTTAGGTAGTTTGGAGAATGTAGTGATGATTTAAAAGTTGGCAAACCTGGTGGACGTTAAACAGTGTATGAGGAGGCGGTTGCCAATGTAATATGTACATGAGGCAAATGTGTTGGGTTCAATATCGCTGAGAAATTGCTGTAATTTAAGTGAGAACTGGAATAAATTCAACCAAATATTCGTCATTTACCTGTAAGCATCGGACTTGGTATCACAGCCTGAGTTACACAAAATTGCGATATTCCTCAATATTGTAAGCGAAAAGGCTTTAGATGTGTACAATACTTTCACATTCACCGATAGCAGTTCTCAAGAAGTTTCAAACCCATTGCAACCCCAAAAATATTTTACATGCACGTTTCTTGTTTTACAATAAAAGTCAAAAGAAGGGCGAACCATTAAGACACATTTTAAATTGACTTGAAGACACTTGTGCGAGACTGTAAGTTCGCAAATAACGATGACCTACTTTGGGACCGCATTATGCTCGGTACTCATGATCGCCCGATCCAGGAGAGAGTACTTAAAAGTGGCAACGCTTCCTTGGGAGAAACAATACAACAGTTTTGAACTGTGGAGATTACATCAACTCAGGTCAGCCAGATAATGCAACCCAGCCACGAAAACCATGATTGCATCAGCATTGATGAAGCAAAATATAATTAGAACAGTGCTCAGCGATCTTCCAAATAGCCAAGCGTATCACGTAATATTGAAGAGATTGTTTGTAAATGGTTTGGCTACCGTCGTATAAAAGATCCATTGAAATGTCCTGCTCGAGGTAAGTCATGTTCAGTTTGTGGGCGGCGAAATCATATTGCTAAAATGTGCAGCGCTCGTCCCGGTGAAACCAGGTCTACACACATCAGTTTGTCACAGAGGTAAAACAAGATGCAAATCCTGAATGTAATTTTGACTTTGAAGACTATTACTGTGATCTTGTCACTGATGATACCAACAGAAGTGTTTCACTAGTGAGTTGGACAGAAACGTTCCTTGTTGAAAATGCTGTCAGTGTACAGTTCAAACTGGATTCGGGTGCATGTGTAAATATTTTTCCTCTAAAAACATTTTCCTTGGTACAGCAAGTGGGGACTAGTGCAAAGCTACAATAAGAATCTATTTCCCTCAATATGTACAACTACTCTAAAATCAGAGTCGTAGGTTGCTGCAACTTGAGTTTGTCTCATATGAACATCAGTTTACGCGAAAAGTTTGTGATTGTTGATGAGGACTCTACCCAATTTAGGCATTGGAACTTGTGACCGTCTGGGTTTCCTGCAGAAGAATTTGATTGGTGAAGTGTGCATACCTACCAAGAAAAACATTCTCAGTGCCTACGAGGATGTGTTTTCAGGCAATGGTAGGTTTCAAAAAGAATACACAATCAAGCTAAAAGATAACTGTATTCTTATTTCAAGCTCCCGACATATAGGTTTCCCAATGAAATCAGGGACAAACCTAAAAGTGTGTGACAGGCTGTGTCAACTTGGTATTGTAGCAAAATGTACGCATCCAACAGAGTGAGTAAACAGATTAGAGATTGTGTCTTGATCCCGTAGGCTGAAATGTGGGTATTGTCAAAGAATGTGTTAGACTTCAATGACTCATCCGCCTTAATGAACAAAGTGCAAAATACTGTACGTTTTCAACTTTCTTTGGTTGCTATCATTTCACGAAATTATCATTTGGCCTGAAAATCTCAGCAGAGGTATTTCAAAAGTATAACGCAGAGACATTTGGTGATACAGTATGACGCACTTGCTTCTCTCTTGTTCTCCTCTGGGGGGAGGGGGGAAATGATTATCCTCCTTATTCACTGCCTCGCCTGTCCCTTACGCTTCCCTTCCTAGCTGGTTCAATAAGGGGAGATGGATTAGGTACAATGGGTGCTTATTTCCTCCGGGATGCGAGTTGACTGCCCTTCCGTGGTGTAATAAAATCTGATTGGAATTTTTCTCGGTGAGTCGAGGATCTGCCCACCTTGGGGGATCTAGTGGGGCACTGGTTGGTTGAAGGACTGGGGTGTACTGGAGGGGAGCCGTAGGGTGAGTTTGATGGTGAAAGCCTCCCTCCCAGGGAGCTTTATCTTACCATGAAGGCCGTCAAGAAACGTGATGCCAGCTGTCACTAATAAGACTTAAAATAATTTTTAAAAAAAGAAAAATGAGGATGATAAATATAATGAGGCGAGGGTGAACCCACTTTTTGGCCGGGGTCGCAACCTAGTTACCTTCCCTTACGCTTCCGGGGCATATGTACGGGGCTGATTTAAGGGGAATAATTATATTCAGTACCTTCCCGGCGGCGGTACATATTTGGCAAGTGGTAGGTGGAACTAACAACAGGGCACAGCTGTGGTATAGGCTTCACTACTGGCTCGAGCGCTGGAAGGGCTAAATAACTAACGTTATCCAGATCCGGTCACAGCCAATAAATCCCTAATAACGAGTTGAAATAGGAACTGCAGTTTTCAGTAATAGGGGGCACTTCCCTGACTGGTTTGTCTGGCTTCTCTGCTAGCTGTGGCGTAAGATTATTGGGGGGGGGGGGGGAGAGGTCGATGGGTGTTGCAATGTCTGGTTGAGATACCTTCCTTTGAAGTGCTCGTCGGGCTAGACGTCTAATCTGGCTATTATGCCCACCTCCTTTCTTAGATATTGGATTGGTGAATCATAAAGTACTAAAATAACAAATATCTTATTTGACTCGTAATTACTCAAATTATTATGAATGTGTACTCGCAATCTAGTAGCGGTACTCAAGCCGTCCTGGTTGTGGTCTTATACAGAAACACCTATGTAATGAGCGTGATCAAAAGGCAGACTAGATAGGAGCGTTTTCTTCTGGCAGGTTTGGGTGTACCGGAGACGCCTCAGGAGTTCTCTGACTTATTCAGACTTAGTAGCCTTCTTCAGGCTCCAGAAAACTCAAGGGGTTCGGCCCACTCGTGACTGGTCCGTAGAGGTTGCTGGTTTGCAAAAGGAGCCACCAATTACAATGAATAAATTTACACTTGCTTAAGTCAAAGATATGAGAGGGAAGTAAAATTGCTACCTCACCAAAAATTACATTTATCACAACATATTTATTACCGCTATATGAAAACAGAGAGGTGATTGATTCTGTATAAAGAATGCTAATTAAAAAATAAATTATTTTAATCACGAAGGCAGGTAAAGGCAAACTTACGTATGTTAAAAAAATATATATATATTAATACCCAAATATCTCCAAACTTGTAAGTCACAATTTACAGTGAATAGTAAAGGTGTGGTTTGTCCACCAGAAGGGATGACGTTTACGACCTGCTACCGCGGAGTGTAAGGATTGACTTGGGTAAGGGGGTGCAGGGGCAGGGACGTCATGATACCTTGGAGCTTCATCGGGGAATTTACGACACGGGCTGCAGGGTGGAAACTGGAGCTTCTGATAGAAGTCGAGGAACCTTCTTTGGTTGCTGGAGAGCGAGAGCCTTCTTCAGGCTGGAGAGTCTTCTGCAGATTCTGGAGAGCCCTCCGACCTCATACAGGTTGGCGGACGTGACTGACGAGAGTGGCTTCACTTCTCCATATATACTCTAAATTGCAGCTTGAAGGCTGTCAGGGGTTGGTTAAATCAGGGTAAGTGGGCTGCGCTACACATTTTGTATCTCACTGTCTGGAGGTTAACATATTTACCGCCTCTCCTCGAGGCTCAGCAGCAGTGATGACATCAGTCTCAGGGGTGCTGCTCTCTTATGGCAACCCTGCTAACTGTCTTCTCTATATCTGCCGTGACGGTGGCTCAGTGGGTAAAACAAACTTAGACTTCGGAGGTGACGACGTATGACATTTTATGGGTGGGCAGTATAATCTCATTAAATATTCCTGTGTCTGTAGTTGTCCGAACTGCATGGATAAAACCTGTAGACATGAGATTGATTGTTTGCCCCGTTTTGTTTTCATCGCTTGTTGATGGGGCAAAGTCGAAAAGTAGAGTGCGCGTACTTGCTGCGTAGTACGGTGGCATGCATCAATAGGGTGTCATGATTTACGTTGACAACCTACTTATTTATGCTAAAGACGAACCCACTCATGACAGAATACTGCTCAAGGTGTTGGACAGAGTGAGAAAATGTAATGTCAAATTTAATTTTCAGAAGTTTCAGCACAAGTAAGTAAAGTCAAATATGCAGGCTACACTGTCAATGGTGGCGAGGTCTGTCCAGATGATGATGATGATGAAATTACAGCTATTCTCAAATACGATGCCCCAAAGTGCTGGGTCTTCAGCGTTTTCCAGGATTGGCCTATATTAGGGATTTTATTCCACACCGAGGTCACCAATCCTCTGAGAAACCTGTTACAGAAGGATAGTGAATTTGCTTGGGTAACTAATGTGCATGATGTGTGTATCAATAAGTTAAAAACTATATTATTCATGAAGCCACTCCTGCAAATGTTTGACGATGCCAAAGAAATTGTAATTCAAACTGATAGTAGCAAAGAAGGCATAGGCTGTGTTCTCCTCCAAAATAACAAACCAGTGTGTAATGCATCAGTCTCTCTTGCCGACAGAAGTAAATCATGGACAAATCGACAAAGAATTTCAGGCTATTTTATTTGCTTGCAAAAAGTTCTACCATTACATTTATGGGTGCGAGGGTATCGTTCAAACATCATCAGCCACTGTTGTCAATAATGAAGAAAGACATTCACAAAATTCCATCCAAAAAGCTCCAGACCATTAAACTTAAGCTTGGTATATACGAGCTCAAGTTAGTATATGTCCCTTTCTCAAAATTGTTTGTGGCTGATGCCCTGAGTAGAGCTTGCTCAAAGGCTGCAGTGGGCGATGTGGATGTGTCCCTGAATGAAACAGTGCATAGTCAATATGCTGGATGAAAGAAAAAGTATTTTTCAACATGAAACCACAAGGATGTGGTGTTAATAGAGCTGAGCAAATTTTTTTTCGAAGGGCTGGCCAAATTCTAGAATTTGGGTGCTCAAATTTATTACAGGCTGAGATGGACGATGGACTGGTGTTTCTGGGGAATAGGATTATTGTTCCAATTTCCTTAAGGGGATTTGTGTTGGAAAATCTTCACTAATCACATTTTGGTCTGACCAAAAGAGAGGCTAGAGGTAAAACTCTCTTCTACTGGTCAGGCATGGATGTGGATACATATTGAAAATTACATAGCAGAATGTAGCTAGTGTGAACAATTCAGTGCTCAGAACCCGAAAAAACCAATGATCTTGCAGGAACCACAGACTTTGCCATTCCACAATGTAGTGTGTGACATTTTATAATTTGACTCCCGTTCTTATATAGTCCTGTGCAATTGCTACTCCAAGTGCCACTATGATGGAAAGATGCACCTAACATAGTGAAGCCACTAAAAATATCTTCGCTACTCATGGCATACCTAGTGTTTTAATTGCTGACAACATGCCTTTTAATTCTCTGCATCTGAAGGAGTTAAGTGAAAAGTATGGTTTCAGGGTACAAACTTCAAGTTCATGTTATCCACAAAGTAATGGCTTGGCTGAACGGGCGGTAGGCACATGCTAGAGTATGTTAAAGAAATGTAAAGCATGTCTGCTTGATTTACACATCATAATGTTGGAATACAGCAACATCCCAGTGTTGGGCGCTCAAGCTCTAGCCCAGCTCAACTTCTGTTCAGCAGCAGAACCAGAACCCAGCTACCGATACGTGACACATTGCTGAAACCCAGAGTCATGAACGACTTCTGTGAAGTGCAGTTACGAAAAGACATTCAGAATAAAGCATACTATGATAAAGGGCTCAACCTAGAAATTTGTGTTTTGAAGTGAAAATGTGTTTTACTGGGACCAAGGTGTTTGGAAACCAGCTAAGGTGGTCACAGAAGAAGAAAGCCCACGCTCTGTGTTCATTCGAGATGAACAAGGATGAATAAAGAGAAGAAACACATACCACTTGAAGAAGTCCTCGGTAAGCAAGGAGCCTGAAGAGCCACGACACAATACAAGTGTAAACAACCAGTGCTATTGGTCAGGCAAATGTGGTGTTACGAGGGTGAACCCAGAGCAGTCTGTTCAAGGTAGTGGAATGGGTGATGAGATGGAAGAAAGGTTCAGTAGTTTTGGGAGTGCCACGAAGAGGAGTTCAGAGGCTTTGAGCATGAACATCGTAAGATTGTAAGAGTGAGGGTAGATCCACATGTTGAGTCGGCCCACTGACCAAGAAAAGCTACCAAGACACCTTGTTACCTTAAGGACTACATACCAAGATAAACTTAATACTTTGAGCTGCAAAATTGATCAAATATTTTAAAAGAGAAATCTTAGTTTTGTAAAAAGAGATGTAGTGATGATGTAAAGGTTGGCAAGCCTGGTGGATGGTAAACAGTGAATGAGGAGGCAGTTGCTGATGCAAGATGTGTGTGAGGCAAATGTATTGCAAAGGGAGTGAACAGTAAAACAACGAATGATACACGTTGGACGACAATTGTAGTGTTCCACCTCGTCATTCAACACTTATAGTGGTTGCTGTACGAATACTCGTGGGATTTCGAAGCAAACACTAGCTCGAACTAGTTCAGTTAAAGTTTGAGATTCTAACTTAATAAAAGGATTTAAAGTTCGCTGATTAAGACCAGAAATTAAATATAAGATGATTATACTGTTCACTAGAAAGTTCATTGCCATCTCTTCAAAACATCGACAAACAAAAACAATTGACAGTTGCAGTAGTAAAAAAAAAAACTCAATAGACAGAATGGCTGCCTTCACAAAACAAAACTTCTCACTTCAAGACTTGATAATTACGAAGACAGGAGAGAATCAATGCTTTTCTCTCCCGGCACCCTAATGATTCTCAGCACTGAAGGAAAATAAAATTAATAGATTAGAACAATGTCCGAAATTAAGACAAGGTTAAAGTCGCATGTGCATGTTGGTGAGTGTGAAATGATCACTCGCCGAAAACTATTCAGCTGACAACTGTTGAATGGACTACAACGGCGAAGAAACTGTGAATTACTTGTGAATTGTGACAACTTTCGATCGCGATAAAGTTGCGCTAACCCTATTTCTGTTGCCTGAAATGTTGCATCAGGTAAACGTTGTCCAATTGTGGCTTCGAAAAATGTGCTAATGTCTAAAAATAGCCTGTGAACTTTTTGACGTGGGTCTCGAAATCAAAGTATAACAATGCGCGTGTGAGCTGTGACATCAGTACACCGAGTTTCATCAAATGGTGCAACATGCGGACGTGTCTCGCTTACTAACTCCTTGAAAAAGTCGCACTGTTGTCCTATGACAATTATACTACTGATGCAATGACTTGAATAAAACAATAAATTTGGAAAACCGAATATACACCAAATACAAACAAATTATTATTGCCACAATCTTCTAAACATTAAATGAATTACTATCCTTTACACAGAAATATGTAGCAAATAAAAATAATTCCCGAAATATATAAATTATAACATATTGCAATGCTACAAAGTTTTGAGTCAATGGTGATGAGGCCAGAATTGTGTGTCCACGGTAGAGAATGGTTCTGAGTTTGTCCATGACTTCATGGTAGGGGGCAACCAGAGTGATATCTGAGTTACTGATCTTAGTTGGAGGATCTGTGGTTGAAGTGCTCCTAAACAATCAGGCTATATGTCATCCACACACAACAATTTCCCATGATTTACTGGACATATTGTATAAATATGGACATTTTAAAACAGCAATGTATTATATAGTCAATTGCAGAAATAAGTAAATAAAGTTTTATATGTGCCATTAGGAAAGGACTAAAAGGTGAAGATGTAAAAGGATGTATGAGAACATTGATTTGTTTTACAATATTCTTTACTATCACAGGAAGCAGATGGAGGCTGATGCAAAAAAATGTACGGGTGAGAATGCAAAGCTGAGTATCCAACTGGAGGAGCTGGAGGAAGAGTACAAGAAGTTGACTCTGCAGCTACATGGGCTGAAGGCAAGCCCCTAGCTAGTGATCCTCTGCTTCTCAGTGTTGATAATTTACTGTCCCTTACCATTACACAATAGGTAAAGTGTGCGTGGCATAATAGAATATTTTTAACTATAATTTATTCTGTGTGTATACTATCAACAGACAAATAATATTATACATACATATGTATCATTATGTCCCAGATAGATTAAACCCTTTCAAATATTTCTTCTTATTAAAAATTTTAATAAGCATTGTGAACCTGGTTATTGAAAATGCGAACAGTGAAATACACAGATTTATCCTAGACATGACTGTTTAGTTTTACTGTGTATTTTTACTTTAATGTACAATTATCAGCAACAGTGTGCGAGGTCATGCATTTGTGCATCTCAAATTTTGCTGAATATTATTAAAGTTTTCAAATTGAACTTGGCTCAAAATTGATGCTGTTTCCTTCTAACAATGTAACATCAATTGATTAGATTTGAAGTTTTGCTGCCAGAAATAATTATTCACAGGTTTTTGTCCTCACATATACATTAGAACCTCTCCATTACGACCCCTCATGGTTCCCGAGAATAGGGTCGTAATAAAAAAAATTGGAGAATTTTGGGCCAATTTGACCCACCCCTATACCCCCAAACTTGCCATTTTTTGTATGAAGTTCATGTTCAATCATCTCTCACACAAAAAAAAAAAAAACACTTTTTAAATTAAATACGTATATTTTAATAGCTGGACGTCTCCTGATTAATTTGATACTCAAGAAAATCATATTGGACCACCTCTTGTCGTAAAAAAGGCCTAAACACAGTATGACATGGTTATTGAAAGTGTGTGAAAGGATTAAACTATGTATTATTAAAATATAAAGTTATTATTAAAGATCTATTACACAGGTCTTGTGAGTCATACATTGCTATGAGGCACGTAGCAATCAAAAAGTTTAGGTGGTGTTGTGCAATATGTGTGTGTGCACCGTGCTCTCGCTTTGGTCTGGCCATGTACGTAGCTGGGCGAGCGCATAGATCCTCTGCAGCACGGCCGGGCACAGGCGTGGTGGTTTGCTGCTGAAGCTCGGCCCTAGATCCTCAGGCTGGGCAGCTGTCGATCGGTTGTTACAAGATTAATCTGGCGGACAAATATATGTTATTGAAGGTGGTGACGTAACCAAAGGGGCTCCGAATAAGGTAGAAACTGGGAAGATGTAAATACAGCACATAATTAAAAAATGTTGGCTTTATTGAATGTGTGTTGCACGTTCTTAACTATTCCTGTAAAAATTACATACAAAATATACTGGCTGAGATAATACAATAGAATGGAGAATAATAAAGGCTTGTTAAGCACTATTAATTTACACACTGCACAAATTATTTGACATGTGAACTGCAATTTGAATGTTATGCACTACATCATTAACTGTAATATCTGCAGCTGTCGTAGACAGCCTCCCAAGTGCACTTTGTTGTCTGCTTCTTCAACTTCTTGCTCATTTCCTACATTGACGTGACCCAGCTCATCTGCCTCTTCATTCATAGGAATAATATTGTCTTTGCCTTCATCTCTGGCAAAATTACAAAGAGTGGCACAACACTTCATAACTGAAGCAGCATATGTAGGACTCAGACGAAGGTGGTTGACACATGGATATTTTTCTTTTGGTATACCGAGTGCACATTCAATCACTTGTCTTGTTGCTTTTAGCTGCAATTGTACCTCTTTTCTGCCACATTGTTTGGATCAAGATGCAGTGGGGTCATTAACCTTTATTTCAATGGCTAAGCTGAGTCTCCCAACAATACCACAGTGAGGAATCGGTTATTTTCTTCCATTCTACGATGCAACATGCTGTTTCGTAAAACACGTGCATCATGCACACTCCCAGGCCATTTTGCACTAACATAATAAAAACTGCATGAAGCACCACACGCAAACATACAGTTTAAAGAGTACTCACTGTGTCTGTCGGCATAAGCTTCTTCATTTACTCTAAGTGTATCTATGCGTACGAGGGAACCATCAATTACACCAAAAACATCTGGGAAAGATGGCAATTCTGTAGAAACTATCAATATCTTCAGGCCATGAAACCACTATAGTAAATAACCCGCTGTTTACAGCACACACGACGCTAGGAACAGATCTACAAACTTTGGACTTGTGAACCCCATTCATGTCTGCCACAGTGTGATATTGACCCCCACTTCCAAGCCAATGCATAACTATACACAGCTTTTTGCTTAATAGATAAAGCACCACTCTTCTTTGTAGCATGCTGTAACCTCAAACCAATTTGTTGTAACAATGCTTTCAGCTTATCAGGCTTCATTCGGAACCTGTCGTTAAACACATCATCATTTGTAAAATTAAAATGCACTCTTGCCGTAAAAATTCTTCTTCTCTGAAAAATGTGCACTTCTCTCTGTTCATGTGGCATTCTATTGTCACCTTCTTCATCACTGGATGAGTCTAACCACAAATTTTGCATTATAATATTCTTAAAAGTAACACATAAACATCAACAACTAAATAACCTCACTTGTAATATTTATTAATATAATTATTAACAAACTGAAACTTGTAGAAAATATATTAGTGACAGCTAATATTTTTTATGAACTTGTAGAAACTGTATCAATTGTGCAACAAACACTTGTAAATTTCATTAATATTTTTAATTCTACAACTTGTAACTTGTAGATTTGTGAATCGTTATTGTGCAACACGATTCTACAAGTTACAAGTATTGTCACTAATATTATTAACTTGTAAATTATTGTGCAACAGGCCCCAGGTCTCAACTTCCTCAAGGTTATACAGTCACATTTCTAGAAAAAAAAGCCTTTGAAATTATATAACAGTACATAAAGACATAACAATTGTCAAATATATATTAATTAATTTATGAGTGTATAATAACATTAAAACCAGTTGAAGGTGGTGACACTTTTCATTTTACTAACCCCCCTCAATTTCAATAATAGCACACAAAAGAATTATGACATAAGGAAAACAAATAAAAACATAACAATAGAAATATTTATTTAAAACCTAAGGATTGAACATACTCGCTACATGTCAGATTATATGCATGTTACCAGTAGTACCAACCAACTTGCGAAAACACAACTGATCACCAATTTCAAACCTAACTTTCTTACGTGAATACAAAACAGGCTTCATGTGCATACTAATAACAGCAGTTTGATTCACTAGTTTCATGTACAGGTATGGTCTTCCAACAGATTATATCATGTGGATCAATGTCATTTAAGACCTTTGAAGAAGAATCTTTAGCATTAAAAGGTTTTCTGAAGAGAAAAAAACAACTCTAAAAGTCCACTACTAGGCTTGGCAATAATGCCTTGCAAATCAAAGCGAAATAGAAATGTCAGCATTACATAACTCTCTTCAGCACTTAACACCTTACACAACAAACATTAGCAGCTTTGTCTGTGTCAACAGTAAGGGCCGGTTTCACCACGCGAGATAATGATAGTTTATCAAGATTAACTGACAATCTCGATTATCAGTATTTTGTGTTTCACCACACACATTAATCTCGATTTTCTCTGAATATCTCGATAAAATATTAACTCGCCGATTTTGGCAGTTTGTCAAATTATCAGAATTAAACTGTAAAACATAAACAAATATTTTGGGAATGTGACGAGAGGGCAAAGTTATGCAATCGAGAATATAGAGAAACTGACTCAGGCAATGTACAATTTAATTTTTGAAGAGGAAAGTGGTGACAAGGATTTTGTTTGTTATCCGCAATGTTTAATTGAAAATACATTATTTTGAAATTTATGATGTAGAGGTTAAAGTGCACTTTTGCCTTATGCCAAACACACTATCGTCAAACAGACTATATTGTTTTATTATTTTCCTTTACAACTATTCTGCATTAATGTTAGGTATAAATGTAAAATAAACAAGTTACTTTTGTTGCCCTAATTCAAATCAAGAAAGTGGCAACATCAGTAGTGTTTATAATTGAAAATGTCTGTGAATATACTCAAGACCAGATGTTGTGAACTAAACCACAACAGGTAACACATTAGTTACTTAGTTCTGTCTTTAGTTTTAGGATCTGCAAAGTTAAGAGCTCTGTTTGAAGCTCTCCTGTTTAGTTATTTCTTAGTTGACGAATCTCTTTCATTGCCTTGTTTTCTTTAATTACTAACTTTTTGTTAACTCAATTTTTTGCTATATGTCGGGCACTTCAACTTTTTTTGTTTGAGTGCATTGCTGGTCGTCATTTGTTAGTCCAGGAAGATGTTGCCATGCGGTTTCTCACATGGCTGGCAGAGACTGTCCTCCAACCATTGGACCCAGTCGAGGCATAGTTATCTGAAGTATTTGCGGGGTTACTTATCTGAGCTGTTTTTATGGCAACTGATGAGTCACTACTGGAATTAAATTCCGCTGGCTTTACTAGTGGCAGTATACAGTGGTCTTGGGTGGCTATTTTGAGGGCAGAACACACTGCACCCCTTAACAAGGACACGTTTGTCTAAATAGGTTTTTCGCGTATGGTTTTATAGGTTATCCCACACCACTTTCAAGTTGTCTGCTGTCCTATAATGATCACGATATGTACAATTGAAACTATTCGCAATTGTTCGCCACAGTTTCGCTTTTTTTGTTGTGTCACAGTATCAGTTCGTTTATTTTCAATGGTATTGAAATGTTCTGTAATTAATTCTAACAAACTGTGTTTTTCATGGGATGGAAAAGTTCGGTTTCGCTGTTTCCTTACGACCACAATACCTTCCTGACTTGCCATACCTTCTCAAAATGATTTCTCTGTACCAGCTCAAAGCAAAAACTATCATGTTTACCAAGAGAAAATTGTGATTAAATCAGAATATCGAGATAATTTTAACGAGATATTCTTTACTAAGATTTAACATGGTGAAACACGCTGAACATTATCAATATTAAAATAGAAGTTAAACCTCTCATCTGGATAAAATTAACTCTATATTCTGAAAAGTTAATCTTCGTTGGGGGAACCAGCCTCAGGGCTAGTTTCCACAAGCACATTTCTCACCACGTAATGACACGTGACCCGTAAACAAAGTGCAATATGTTTAGACACCTTTCTGCCCAATGTTGTTGTTTCTAAAGTATTATTGTTTTCTTTCACAAATGTTTATTCTCACCACCACCAATGTTATATCCACCCCATTTCATTTCAGTCGCAAGGTAAGCTTTAGAAATAATTATTGATTTTTGTTTTTTGCAGTGTTTAGAAGTATTATAGCATCTAACAGTAAATTTGTTTCTCTGCGTGTGCAAGTAGATCTCTCCATGGCGCGTGGGCCCGCCACTGCCAGCCCTCGCGCCACAGCGGGAAGTCAGTCAGCAAGTCGCACCCAGAGGGGGAGGCACATGTGAAACCGCGCTCGTGCATTTTCCTGCCCAGACGGTATCAATCTTCATCACCGGTCATTCTTCAACAATAGTAGAGTATATCAGGAACGTTTTTCGTTTTCGCCATCCAGAATACTTCTCCTCTCCTCCCCAGGAATTGCATCGCCTGGGAAGTTTGTAATTTAATCAGCACACCTAACCTTAATGCAAGCCTAGGGCTTTATCTACTGTATAGCCTTCGCCGCAGGTTCAAAGCAAGCAATTGTATAAGTTATTCTCCTGGAGAGAATGTTCAAGTTTGCAATAAATCACATTAACTGATGAGTGCGTTTATTTGATTGCCGAAAGGCATTTCAGGGAACGGGCTCCTTAAAACCCGCCATTTCCTAATGCAAGTATCTATGAATTTAAGGATAAATATTAATTTGTATGTATGCTGCAACCTAATCAAAGTACCACAAGTAGAATTTATGGGCCTGTGGTTTGGCCCTGACAATCCACGCGTAGGGAGTTTTGTTTTAATTACGCCGTCATATTAATTTGCTATACCAAGTGGTGATTGGGCTGCCTGAAGAGCCCCTCATTTAGAAAATGGCGACGCCTCCACATCAGGTGAACTGCTTCAAGATCTATGCAGGAGTGTGGTCCGGGTGATCGGCCCACAGCACCCCAAGGTTATGAGGACTCAACTCTACCGCAACAACATCTGTGATGCCACCACAGCGACATCTGTTGCCTACCAGGTATACAATTCCTGACTCCTTTTTTCAAATTCTGTTCACCGCCTTTGTAAATTCCAATCAACCCCATCTCGTCCAGTCAACCCACGTCCGTGTACAGATTTGTGATTCACCCCTCTCCATCATGATCTCTTTACCAGGCTTAAAACGGTATATTCATGTTTGGTAGGTTGGTGGATTATGAGGTTGCTTTGAGGTGTTATCACCGGACGTTGATAGGCGCCCCGCGGGAAATTGGTTTACAGTCGCAACAGGAAGTACATCTGGTGATAATGGTCCATGCATTGTAGCAGTACTTATAGTTACGAAGCATTGTGAAACTTGCATTGTTATGTTAGACAAGCACTGTTCAAACCACCAAAAATAGCCTGCCGCTATTTCAAGCCAGCAAGGAGTTTCACTGACATAATCAGTGCCCCAATAATCTCCACCTTGACAGCTAAAAAGGACCTGCACCTAGCAACCCGGGAAATAGTGGCGAGGGGACCTGAAGCTTCTTACGCCCCGGTCTCGTCGAACAACACGGAATTGACATTGCAGCAAGCACCGATTCAACAGGTTAGTAGTAACATGGCAAAATTCATTCGCATACTTGTGTATATGAATGGACGACCTTGTCATGCCTTGATTGACACCGTTGCCTCAAATAATTTTGTATGTCCGCATTTTGTAAACAAACGATGTAACCCCTACCAACCACATCATTAGGCTTGCTACTGGCCAGCACAGCAGTGGAGCGATACTGGCTGTGCCATGCTTATAGGAACAGAATACAATAGTTGAACTGGCCGAAAGGCGTATACATTTTGATGCCAAGGAAAGATGCCTAGTCTATAATATGGATAAAAAGTCAGCTGATAGCTTACCCCAGGTTTTGCTTACAGAGTTTTATCACCAGATCCTGCCACATCAGGCAGCGTTCCAGCGTATGCTGTACGAGCATAGAGAGGTATTCACGAAACATATGTTATGCAGATAATACATACTATATATACTTCATACAATATATATAATATGTATACTATATTATATATACCATATTCGTTATATAATATATACTATATATATTTAACTGTGAATATGTAAAACTTATTTATCATTATACTTATTCATTCCTCTTCTACTCTAGGAGTGATGTTTCTATATTCAGCTCTCGCCCCCCCCCCCCCCCTTTTTTTTTCAGTCCAGTGTCTTTTTACAGATTTCACAGCCATGTAGGCTAAATTTAGTAGTGAGTATGGAAGCAAGATCATGGTGTACTCTTGTTGGTTGTTGATTCCCCCACTTTTAATTTTAACAACCAACCACATTAGAGCATCCCACTTCAGATTAGCCTATTTGGCGGCAAGATCTGGAAAAAAATACGTAAGACGACTGCGAGAGCTGGACAGGGAAACTACAATCTTCCTCCAAGAGCAGAAGAGGAATAAAGTATAAATATAATAATTACACTTTATAAAATATAAATATTTGTGTATATATATATATATATATATATATATAATAAAATATTTTATAAGGTGTATTTATTAAATAAAATTTTGTTCTTGCCTTATTCCTTTTGCTCTGGAGTGGAGGAAGATTGATGTTTCACTGTCCATCTCTCAGTGTCGACTGGCGTCTTTTTTCCAGATTTCTCTGACATATAGGCAAACTTTGAAGAGGGGAAAGGGAAGGAAAATAAATTGTGTACTCTTATTGGTTGTTGAAAGTGGAAGGGGGGAAGGAATGTCCATCACAACACAGTCTGGTAAAGACTTGTGGAATTAAACAAGGGTAACACAACTTGTCCAAAGTTACATTATTATTATTATTTACTTCACATTTACAAGACAAATTTTGAATACTAATTATTTGTATAAGGACCAGACACACACTTGCAAGTGTTCTCCAAACTAAACAGACTTGTATATACTGTACACTATCCTCTATTCCTTCCCCCACACCTAATTTCAACAACCAGTCATGTTTCAGCATTTCATTTCCCCTCCCTTCCTCTCCTTTGTTTGCATATATGGCAGAAATGGCTGGAAAAAAGACGTATGTAAACTGCGATAGCTGGACAGAGAAAGATCAACCTTCCTCCTCTCCAGAACAGAAGAGAAAAAAGGTAAGAACAAAAATTTAATTTATATATAATTTAGAGCATATTATAAATAAAATATTAATATTTTATAAGGTATATTTACTATTATTATTCTTGCCGTATTCCTTTTGCTCTGGAGTGGAGGAAGGTTGAAGTTTCTCTGTCCAGCTCCCACGATCGACTGAGGTCTTTTTTCCAGGTTTCTCTGCCATATAGGCAAACCTTGAAGGAGGGGGGGGGGGATGAAATAGTGCACTCTGATTGGTTGTTGATTTCCCCTACCACTTTATTCAACAGCCAATCAGATTACACCATTCATATCCCCATTCCAATTACAGAAAATTCTGTTTGAGTCCAAGAAAAATAAACTTGCCGGTGGGATTTTCTTTCTTTCTATATGGGCAAACCAAAAGGTGTGGAAGGGAAACTGAAACAAAGCAATCTGATTTATGTGAATGTGTCGATGGTTGGGTATGAATGTATTGATGGGGGGTTTTTTAAATTGCAGCAACAAGAGTGTGATTGAGTCATCTACACTGTGTTAATATTTTATGTAAATTGTCCCTTATATTAGCAACAAATTAAAAACTTCAAATATTGCTCGAATTTTTTTTAACATTGTGAATTTCGACCAACTAATCAGCATAGAATATTCTTGCCTTCTTTTGTCGACTTTGGTTATGATGTCACGTTCGTTTGTCGACTTGGATTATGATTTCACATTCATTTGTCGACTTACATTATGGTATCACAATCGTTCATAGGATTAATCCTATATCCGTAAACATAGGTTATGACCTCACACTCGTTCATAAGATTAATCCTATATCCGTCAACTTAGGTTGTGATACCACATTCGTTCATAGGATTAATCCTATATCCATCGACTTAGGATATGATGTCACACAACCTTAAGATGACAAAAACATATTTTTAAAAATTAAAATTTGTTACTATATATATATATATATATATATATATAATTTTATTTTTTTTGAACACGCCTATATAATAAGGAAGAAAGCAGAGCAGGAATGATAACATGCATTCGAACATGAAAACAAAGCAGAACAGGTCAATGTGCTCAGAACAAGAATGACAACATTTTACACACCAACAACAGAATGTTGGTCGAAATTGTGGCTCCATTGATTCTACCATGTCCCTAAGCTCTGTGTAAACTGAATCATATCGGCATGTACTGTTTCGATAGCAAACAGGAAGCAAAAGACATGTTCAAAACTACCCTATGAATGACTGCATTTAAAAATGAAAACCAAAAAAGCAAGTAGATTGTTTGATAAATTGAGTCTTTACTGGTTGGTATTTCATACAGCGTCAAATTTACAGTTACAAAACCAGAAAAGCAAAATAAGGTAGCCTTTTTTTTTTTGTGGAAATTGAAGGTGTACGACGACCTTGGCAGCAGCATCAACATAACAAGGATAAACTAAGATCGAAGCATAATCATTTCAAGAGTCGATGCTGAGAATTTGATGTTAGGGGAAACATGTGTATGTTGTTGCTGGAGCAACAAGATGGTGTTGGTATCACCGACACAAAGTTTATCATCTTTGTCGATGCTTGTATTCACAACATTTCCACGAATCTGGCTCATAATTTGACTAACAAGAACTGGCAACTGTTGGTCGACTAAAACAAATAAAAAAAGTCAGTGAATGGAAACAAGTCAAAAAAATTAATGAATACCAAAAAGAAGCAAGACTGGAAATTGTATATATAATAAGTCGAGTAACTAATGTTATTCAGAATGGATAAACTACCAATCCAAGCATTGCCTTACAATGGTCCTCTTCTGTTTTGGAAGAAAATTCATCTAAAAGCAAGAGCTCCAAAATTTTCACCTCTGGGATCAGCAGCTTGTGATTTATACACCATCGCAGATATAACGTTAGTTCCAGGAGAACGACATGCACTACCTGTGGATCTTATATTACTCTATCCCGCTGGTAATTTTGGGTACATGATTCCTCATACATCGATTGGAAAACAAGCACTTCAACTTTATGCCGGAGTGTACAATCCAGATTATCGGGGAGAACTACATGTCTGGGTCTGGAACATTGCACCAAATGAATTGACAGTTAACAAAGGAGACCGCATCACACAATTATTAATTATTCAATATACACGACCTATTATTTTTGAAAGTCACGAGTGAGCCTTGGCTCCAAGCATAAGCTGTGGACATTTTGGATCTACTGGATGGTAAATCTCACTGTCAAGCTCTCGACTCGCAAACCCATAGGAAAATGTCTTGTAGAAATGTATTTTGTTTGATTATCTAACTGTTAAAATTGTAGAGCATACCAATTATGATGTAATGGTATGTTTCGGATAGTGATTGAGAACAAAAACTTGCCAAATCCATAAACGAAATTTTTGTGTCCAAATTCCAAAGATTTGTTCCACATGTAGCTTCCGAAATTGCTGCTATGACTGTCGAGAGGAACAAAAGAAAATTCACTCCACTGACTTGTAAATACATCCACAATTGGGAATGGTTTAGATTTAGATAAGTGTTTACTGTATTCGAAATGTTTTGTAATAAAATAAAAATATATGTTTCCAATTTTGGTAATGGTTTAGATAAGTGTATTTGAAATTTTTTGCAATAAAATTAAAAAAAGTGATTTTCAATTATTGTTTATTTTATTATTATTATTATTATTATAAGGTGCAAACCTGATGTCAGCATCAATCTAATAAGATGTCCGCCTAAAAAAATGTGAAGTTAATTAGGTCAGCATCAATATAATGTGATTGCAACCTACACTGACATGATGGTGGCCTAAAATAACATAAATATAATGATATCATCCAAGTCAATGAATGACTATAACATCATAACCTAAATCGGTGAACGAGGGTGTAATCTGAGGCAGCACAAAAAACACCTCGTTAGATGTCATAACCAAAGCCGACGAACAAGTGTGCGCCAATAACCAAAATCGATGAACGAATGTGATGTCATAAACACAGTCGAAGAACAAGTGTGGCATCATAACCAAAATGAATGGGAGGGAGGGGAAATGTAATGGTGTGATCTGATTGGTTGTTGAATAAAGATAAGGAGGGGGGGCATGATAGCTCAGATGCGCGATACCAGATTATCGCGGGAGCGCAATCATCCTGCATGGCACAGGTAGGGGTCAGCAGATGGCAGGTTCTTAGCTGTTCTGCTCTGCGCGCAGTGGATACTATGGTGGGGAAGAGTCGCCAGATGTTTCTCCCTCTTCTTGTTTCTCCTTCCCCCTCCTCACAGTTCGGTGCGATGCTGGTGGAGGGGGAGGTTTGGCATGCTCGACTCACCCTGTGTCCTTTGTCCCACTGCTGTGACATCACACCACTGTCCAAAGATGAGGGCTTCTTGCCACTTTCTCTACACTACCCATTGTGCTGAATTAATGGCAGCTGAAAACTATTTTGGCGTGCTTTCCTCACGTGGCCACGTGCATATTTCCCGGTGTGTCCTAGGCAACTGGAAGGCATCACGACACTGCCACAGAATTATTTGGTCGCCTGGTAAACCATGAGTCTCCCTCGTTTCGGGTATTACAACAATTATAAGGAAAGTTTTGGAAGATTTTTGGAAATTTTAGATTTTTTAGAAAATTTTGTGGAAAAAGAGTTTTTCAGAGATTCGCAGAGAGATTCGCCCAAAGTTGGACGATTATTTGATGTGGTGTCATGTGGTCATATGAGGATTGAGGTTAGGTTAGAGGAGTGGTAAATAGAAAATATTTAAAATGGAAATTTATGATTTTTAGTTACTTGGGGTACCAGCAATTACTCTCCAGAATAATGCCAATGATGTCTGTAGAGCTGACTCGTCCTCAGGGTCGTTCGGCCAACAACCAAGGTGTATTCCCTCCAGGGATTGGAATTACTTCTCTAAAAAATATTGTATATTCTTGCTTGTGGCACTCTGTGATATCGGGGCTCCTCACACGCATGCACAGAACTTTACTTGCGATGTTACTGTTACATGTGACCATTTAAAACACACTTTGCACTATCTGTATGCTTACGGTAAAATTGACGGAGAAGGCCCTTACCATAAATGCCTTGCAGCTACCTGAAATAAATACCAGCTGTATTTTGCATCACTGTATAATTTATTATGTTTTGATCTACACGCCTCGTTTGAGCTAACTTACACTTGCAGTTGAGCTACAGCCATCAATGTGGGCTAAACAGAATAAAGAGACACATGGTTACAATTCATTAGGTTGTACAATAAAATCCACTCAGGTGATGCTAGCACTGGTCGGTACGAGGGGTGGTGTTTCGGCGGAAGATGAACAGTGGTTCTGGTAAATTAATGAAGACTGTTGCTGAAGATATGATTGTGAAAAAGTTGATGACTGCTAAGCACACGAAACGCGAGTCGCAATGTTTCACGCTACACCCCTCTTAAGATGAACTATGACTGACTTGGGAATGTGGCGTGCTGGCCAAGTTTAGGCGGGCCATCACACCATGTGGAACTACTTGCTAAACATCACGCTTGCATAAAAACTTTTTTCACTTGCCTTAGGGATTCCGCATGTTGCTAAATTTATATCTTGCACTACAAAAGAATAGTCATGCATAATAACATTGTGATATGAGGTGAGGATGGTTACACATGAGAATGAAAAATATGTACATAAAGGTGAACACAGCAAAAGAAATATATTAGTGCATTAAGGCAATTAACTGGGGTGTTTATGTGTACATATGTTCTTGTGTACCATTTGCATTGCCGTTAAGCCCTTTAGAATATTAAAACAGAAAATATCGGGATCTCCTTTCAAATCACTACGCTTGGGTGCTCACTGCACCTGCATTGCTTTGGTACCACTACAACTGCACTGCACCTGTGCTACCTGCATCATAGAGTGCGCACACTCGCTACGTAACTTGGGGAGTCTTTGTTGATTTTGTGTGTTGGGCAAAAGGACTTCTGGGAGGGTGTACACAGCAAGAAGTCATCACTTAAACAAGTTCAGATATTGAAGAGTTTACATTACCATCGAACGAGTTCCGAACGCAGTTGATTCTCCTTATAGGCTGTTCATAGTAAAGTGAGCACTTTTTGAAGCTATTTCATTAGACATAATAACCAATAAATACATTTCATTGTGGCCTCGGAATTTTGGTTTTGGGTATGGTGAATTTATAAACTGTGTTTATTACTTTATTACTCGCATGGCATGGTTTACATTAATAAGTGGTGGAAGGATGTAAATTGGCTGAAGGAAAAAAAGTAACTAAGGCTTCAAAAGTGCTCAATTTACCATGAATGGCCTATAAAAGTGAATACTTTTCATAAGTAGTTTCAAACGACTTCTCTTCTCTGATGCGCTCCTATTGGCTGCTTCGACGTAAACAAGCAGTGTAAAGGCCTTTACACAATTGAAAATGCTAACATTTGACTTTACCATTTGACTTTATGTTTACTTTCCGGCATGTTTCTTATGGAGCTTGACACAATGTAACTGTTAAAGGTATTGTCAAGCACTCTTGTCTTTACGATTAAGAAAAGTAGAAATTCAAAGCCAAAGCCAAGCAACAATTTTGTTGAGAATATAACAGAGCTTATCTGGAAAGTGTATTATTTTATTGTAGGGCAATTTTAATCTTGGTATATTAAACAAAGCTCATTTTAAATTAAATAAATGGCACACAAATATAATGTGAAGAGGAAATATACAAATTGACATATTTTTATAAAGCAATCAAATCAGTTCTTTTAAATATACATTTAGTGTAAATGTTATGCCTATAGGTATAAAATACACCTATAATGCATTCCTGGATAATATTATAATGATTTACATAACAATATACACATTTTTATGAAGCTGGCAGAACCGATGTTCAATTGTTTAAACTCTGACTTTACAATTGTATTGTGTATTGGTGGTTTCGCCGGAGGAAAGGAAATGTGAAGTCAAATGCTAAACTTTTCTATTGTGTAAGTAGCATAATAAAACTTGCTGAATTTGCCTGGAATTCCTGCACTTGTATTTACTTAAGTTCAAGGTTGAATGCACCAATTTTGCCATTACAGTAAAAGTGTAGGTTTCATAAGAATTAAAAAGATTAAAGTGAAAAATGTTGGAGATAATTAAATATCAAACATTTTAAGTTCCATGTAAGTTGAGGTTAGAATTTCCACTGATTTCATTCCGCATTCTGTTTTTAAACTTGGTTAGACATGGCTATCAAATGTATTTAGCTGTATTTGTTTAACAGCATTCGTATAACCATGGCCTGAATGAATTTAGCTGAATGTCTTTAACAGCACTCTTGTAACCATAGCCTTAAGAGTTGCCTGTATTTTTAATACTCGTAAATTACATCGGGGCAATTATTATCATCGACTTTCTTTAATAAAATTTTACTAATTGTTTTCTACGTTCTAGTGTTTCGCTATTCGTCGTTCGTGTCATCCTGCCGAAAGTAACTGCTTATTTTGTTACTTTGCGACTCTTGAAAAATATCAGTTGCTCTCAGTAGAAAAATCGGACTACGCAAACAAACATAATAAAACCACTATCACACTATCTAATTGTTTTCATCAATTATATTTGACAATATAATTTGAGGACAAAATACGACCATGGAATTTTTCCTTCCAACAAATTTTATCAAATAATCTTCAATGTTTATGAAAATGTGTCACACTATCAAATTTTTATTGGGAGGATCTAATTTGAAATATTATTTAACAATTTTTCATAGTGAGATATTACTGGAAGGAATGTAAGTAATATTGTAATTTTTTTTGTAGTTTCCTTAGAGCTGGTTTCATCACACAGATTTTATTTAGTAAGCGGAGTTTAAAAACGAATAGTATTACTGGTCGATTGCATTTCACCGATTAAAAAATTCGATTAACTTCTAAAGTTGTCACACTGTCAAATTGTGTCGTTTTACTGCTTCCAATACGTTTGGCCAAATAAAGTTGAACAGCTATGATGCCTAAATGAAATTTAAAAGGTTGCTATATTTATGTGAAAAAGTTGGATGGCTTCAGTTCCCATCAAACATTTGAAAATTGTATCTGTTCTAAATTTATTTGATGTTTGATGGTCTCAGTCAATCAGAAACATGCATTACGATAATGGACTTTGTATACTGTAATTTGATTTGGCCAAAATCTTGGTACATCTATGTATTGAAAAAAGATCTTAGGGATATAATAAAACAAAAAAAAAAAAAAGTAGAGAAAAACAAGCTGTAAATAAACTTAAAAAAAAAACGAACAATTGCTGGAAACTAAGTAAGATATGAATATAATTAATTTATGTAGAATCTCTCCGGGCATGAATGTTATTTTAAGCGAACATAGCACATAATATTAGAAACTCTGAGACATTAAATTTCTGTGTGCAGGAATCATATTTTCTAAATAAAACTTTGATTTAGTAAAGAAACAAAAATAAATTACAATATTACTTATTTTCTTGCTGTGATGAACCACACATTAAAACAAAGGCAATATCTAACTATGAAAATTTTATAATTTTTTTTTGCATCCACAAGATCTTTTTTCAATACATAGCTATACAAAGATATTGGACAAGTCAAATTTTATATATATATATATATATATATATATATATATATATATATATATATATATATATATATATACACACACATACAAATATTTGTATGCATATCGTGTGCATGTGCACACACGTACACACACACACATACATACACGTGTATGCACGTGTGGTGTGCATACGCACACGCGCATACAAAGATTTGTTATGTAATACTTCATTAATTTTTGAAGTTTAGATATTCTTCTACACTGTAAAATGTCAGTTTAGAAAAAATCGTTTCAGCTGTTTTTTTTAAATAATTTTATGGTTACAGAAGCAAATTTCTTGAATGTGAAGTGGTAACTGAAAAGTTGCCTACCAAGGTATGACAGCCCTTTCTGGACAAGTTTTAAATTAACTGAAGCCACGTGTAAGTTTTTTTTATTTTTTATTCTAGTGTCATGCTTATGAAAGGACTCATTCTTTTGAAATAAATGGCTGTTTTTGGACATGAAAATAAGTACTGAAAACAAGTACTCACATGCAAATGTTAAAATCGCTGAACTCTTGAAAAGAGGTCTACATGAGCCTGACTTTCTTTTGCCATTGATTATTCTTACAGCTCTCTTTTGCATGCGAAACACATTATTGCTGTCAGTAGAATTACCCCAAAAAGTTTCACCATAACTTATGATGGAATGAGAATATGTGTATATACCATTTTTGTTGTATTTTTGTTCAAGACCTCTGCAACTCACTGCAGGGCGAAACATGCTTAACTTAGTTTAGGTAAAATATATGCAATGTGATATTTCCAGTTAAGTAAATTGTCTACTTTTAAGCAGAGAAACTTAATTACTGGATTTTCATTAATTTCGTCTCTGTTACTGCTAACATATGAATAAATGATTTTTCGGATCTTTGTGAGGACATCCATAAGATATTTTTTTTATCTAGGTTGATATTTAATTTGTTTGCAGTAAACCATGCATTTAGCTCTGTAAATGCGGTGTCCGTTTTTTTGTGTAAAATCAGTTACTGAGTGTCTTGAGAAAAAGATGCTAGTAACATATGCAGATAAAATTGGATGAGTTTTTGGGGTTAAGGCACATGGAAGGTCATTTAAATAAACTAGGACTTGTAGGGGGCCTAATATTGTTACTTGTTGGACCCCATGCTTGATTTTTCCTGGTTCAGAGTAGAATGAAGTAGTTTTTCCTTTGATCCGCACTTGTCTGTTTAAATGTATGAGCTTATTAGTTTATCTGGTGTATTTGAGACTCTATAAAACTTTAATTTTTCTTTAAGCAAGTTGTGATTTACACGGTCAAATGCTTTTTTTGAGATCGTAAATATTCCATTGGATGGCATCTCTTTATCAAGTGCATTACGAATGTTATTTGTTAGTTTGAATATTGCATCATTTGTTGATGTGTTTTTCCCAAAGCCGAACTGGAAATTCGATAAGATTTTGGGATTCTCAAAATGTTGCAGCAACCTCCTGTGAATTAGTTTTTCAATTACTTTTGAAATGGATGGAAATTTGAGATGGGTCTATAATTGTTTACTTTGGTCTTGTCTCCTTTCTTCAACAAAGGTGTTACCATAGCCATTTGATTCTGTCTGGAAACAATCCTGTATTGAATATGTCATTACAAATATGGTTTAATGGAACATTGAATTCAAAAGCGCACTGCTTTAATAACTTCCCGTTGATGCCAACATAGCCGCTAGATAAATTTGGTTGCAAAGAATTTATTGTATCTTTCAAATCAGATTCTACCAATAAAAAATTTGACAATGTGGTAAATTTTCAAACACATTGATTATTATTTGATAAAATTTGTTGGAAGGAAAAATTTGATGGACTTATTTTGTCTTTAAATTTTGTTGTCAATTATAGGTGGAGGCGAAAATTCGATATTGTTATAGGGGCTTTAAACGCTGGTAAATGAAGAGTTAAAATTTTATTTTTTAGATATGTTTCCTGCACATTGAAATAAAAGCTTGCGAGTTCGTAATATTATGCGGAATATAGACTTAAAATAGCAATAATGGCTAGACAGCTTCTTTGACAGTGTCACAGGGGCTTTAAACGCTGATTAATGAAGCGTTAAAATCTTATTTGTGATATATGTTTCCTGCACAGTGAATTAAAAATCTGTGAGTTCGTAATATTATGTGGAATATAGACTTAAAATAGCACTAATACCTAGACAGCTTCTTTATAAATTAATTACCTATCTTCATTATTTACTTCGTTTCCAGCTATTTTTTGCAATGTCGTGCACGATTCTGAGACCATCAAACATCAACTTTAGAACTTGTGCAATTTTTAAATGTTTGATGGAATAGTAAGCCATTCAAAATTGACATACAACGATGGCGGTATTTATGCATTTTTTTTACGTCAAGACTGTACTTTATATGACCAAATTTATTGGATGCTATTGACAGAATATTTTGACAGTGTGAAAGATGCTTTAGTTGAAGTTGATATTAAAAGCGCGGCACCTTTTTGTATTTTGTAAATGTATTGAAGTGGCGTGTTATTAACAAGATAGGCTATGTTTTTGGTGGATCGTTGCTAAATGCGATGTAGAACATGTTATACGTTGTGGTTATTCTGGTATGGAATGTTTTCACTCTGACGGTTGAAAGTACTGTGGAAATACTCTCAAATTCAAACACACCTGTGAAAGGGAGCAACTATCCCAGTTTTGGTAGTTGTTGGACAAACGCAATTCGAAGAGTGCAGGCTGGATGCGATAGTCTAAGCTTGGAGTCGCAAAAATACATGGCTCTGAGTTTCACCGACTGCTTTCTTGCGATATCGGGTGACGAGGCGTACGGTTGCGACAAATTGTTGAATAGAGAAGAACGAAATAAATGCATTCAGCTTATGACGACGCGGGATTACAAAACGTTCACAGACTTCTTTAGAAATGTAGATAACTTGTGTCGTTTCCTGGAAATTCAAGTGTGGCAAGAAGACACAGAGACGAAGGTTAGAAGCCTACTGATCAGCTCCACGAAGGCCAGGAGAACGCTCGTGGAGGCCTTGCAGAAACAAAAGATCTCCCTGCAGCTGCAGAAGATTAGCACATCGGAGCAGGTGCACGTAATCAAAGCGACCAGTCGCTTGGATGACCGTTTGTTCGAACTGCAATCGAAAACTGAGCAAACTGTCGACACCTTTTCCAAAGCGACTTCGGGAAGCTACGGCGTCCTTCTGGAAACCTTTGCCGGCTTATCAGCTCTGCGGCAGTGGCTCGCCGACAAAACGTCGTGGGTGGAGACAGTGATATTTTATATTTGTGCTGTCGTAATAATTCTGTTACTGACCTCATTACAGGAACTTGAGGATGCCAAGTGGGCCCTTTTCTCGCTGCTAACAGTGGGTGTGTGTATCGAATGTGGAGAGTGTGGTCGTTGTCACTCCACCCGGATGTGTGGTTTGCCAGAAATGCGCTAGTTTATGTTTGTGCTGGTTTTCTTTGTTTATCAGCCTACCATCACTGGGGCACTGAGTCTGCCAACCACAGAATTATGTTGGAGATAGAAAGAAATATTGACCATCTTGAGAAATTAATGCTGGGTACAAGGTTATTACATGAAAATGTTGAGTGTGTTCAGAATGCAGAGGTTGCTTCACCATGTAACAAGTAAGTTGAGTATTTTCAGTTCGGAATCGAGATAAATTGTGTTGGGTGTTATTAGTTTCTTTTCAAAAAATTGTAAGTTGATGCTGGTAATTATTTAAAATCATTCGCGTACTTGTAAATTTATCGGTGGATTCATCAGTGGTTGATACACCGGTGTACACCGATGGAGGTATTTTACAAACATCAGGTTGACCAAATGGTTAATTTTTTACCATAAAAGTTTGAATTCTAAATTCCTACTGGTGCCAAAGAAAATTAACATGGTCTAAGATTTTCAGCGGTATTTAAGTCTACTTTGGGAGACAAATTAATACAGTTGCATGCAAATTCTACCACTTCCATTGCTTTCTGAACCTGTAAAACAAGCTCCTCCGTGTTTGTTTATGTTATTGATTTTCAGAAGCAGAGTTCCAAAATTCGCTGGTTGAAGTTTCTATGCATATCCACCAGATCCATCAGATTTTCAGGCCAGTGGAACCGATTGATATGCCTATTCAATCAGACTCCCCAAACGGTGAATTTTCAAACGTCCGACGTATATTGGTGAATTTACGAATACGCGGAAAGGCTTTTGGAAAAAAAAAAAAAAAAAAAAAAAAAACCAACCCAAAAATTGTACACAGAACATGAATTTACTAGGGGCATCACAATATTCTCAGTACATGCTACTAGTAATGGGGAAGTTCATGAAGATCAGGGAAATTTTGGGGTAAAACACATAAAATGTATGTAAATTCCTTGGCATTTGAGTTCCCTTCATGTTAAATCGTAATTACTAATTACGCTCACCACAAATTTACTAGGGGCAGTACTATATTTACATTAGATGATACTAAATGCAATAGTAAGGAGGGCTATGAAGATTAAGGAAATTTTGGGTAAAACACTTAAAACTTATGTAAATTACTTGTTCTGTGGGTTCTTTAATGACTTAAAATGCAAGAAGACCTAATCTAACTCAACCTAACATCACAATATATATGATTACAGGGGGAGAGAGTGCAGACACGAGATATGGTTGTGTGTTATGAAAAGTATAATAAGCTCACGTCAGTTTATCCACCCTTTGTGTCACCTATCATAAAGTTAAGTTTAATTTTTGTTAGGTCTTATCCATTTTACATGTTTAGCTGCAGCAGTATGGAAGCTCTTTCCCACTCTCACAAGCAACACTACACAGTACAAAACTACACTTACTTTCCACGCTAAAACTAGAGTATAAATTACTTTACTCACCAACTTAAGAAATTATTTCATCAAGGCATGTGGTTTGGAGTAAGTAATTTGCCAGCAATAGTAGTTTGTAAACTTACGTAACTTATAGATTGCTTGTAATGCTTAATCTTCGTACCATGTATTTAAGCTGAATGTACCATTTTGGTGTAACTACTGTCGAGGATTCGTCGTCCTTTTGTTGCATCATGGTTGATTAATGTATGCGTGAGACCAGGGGCTAAATTGGGAAGTGACGTGGGCACATTTGTACAAATATATGAGGCAAAATTTGGTAAAATTAAGTCTTGATGGGTGTATTATCCAGAGGCAGTGGATTTTCGGTGTTATTGACATAAGTGCAATTTGTATAACTGTTCCTTTCAAGTATTGCATTATGATGCTGTGTTTGATTGAGGAATAAGTACATATTGCTTGGACAGGGTGTCCATCCACAGAGAAATGTTGGGGATTTTCAAGTGACAGGATAGAGTTAAGGAATTTTCATTTTCCATATTAGGAAATTGATTAGTCTGTGGGTAATTTACAGGATATGTATTACATTTGTAGACCCTATTACTCACTCTCTCTCAAAATTATTTAGCAGTCAGCGAGGTAGGATTAGGACCTTGACATATGCTGCGTTCCCCTCTTCCATGACCATTTGCCTGCAGCAACAAGCATTGCAACACAGCTAGCAGCAGCCCTCTACTGAGTGCATTAGCATACTGGTGTGCTACATTGAACACAAGCAGGCAATGGGAACACTCCAGCTAGTGTAAGGAAGTGTAGTGCAGTGCAAAGTAAGTAGTGCAGTGCAAAGTAGGTAGTGCAGTTCATCAGAACGGCATGGCCGGGGTGGCGCATGGAGACCAAAGTAGTGCCCAGGCACTGTATGTTTTTGAAGGGTAGTAAAAAAGGTGAAAGGTGTCGTGCAAGGACACACAATGTCAATAAAGAAACCATTATCTGTGTCTTTACCCATTTTATTCAGCGCAAGTGTGTTTTGGTTACGCTTTGCTGTTTTCATTCTCAAATGTCTCCATCCGTACCTCATTTCATCCAGTGTTTTGTTGCAGGTTATAAAGTCTATTTTGCAGTGTATTTTTATATTCATGTCACAGTACATAAGGTGAGAGCAAAAGTTTTTTTATATGTTGTGTGTTTAGCAAGTTGTTCCGCCATGGTCTGCTGGTCCACCAACGCTGGCATGCGAGCCACGATGCCATGTTAGTTAGCATCGCAAATTCTGAGAGCTCAGACGTGTATTGCAGTGCGGTCGGTTTTCGCGCCTGGGCGGCACACAACTTTTGCAAGTCAACCATTTAGTGTATCAATAGAATAAAATGTAAGGAGCAGTTTTGTTTAGCCTCCCGGGACTCCGTCTCTTTTCCCTAGTGCTTGCATTGCCTGGGGAAGCTTCAAGCACATCTAAACCAATGTATGCCTAATGCCGTATTTTGTCTGTATCACTGCTGCCAGCTTGTTAAACGTAATCACTGCAATGTAAGTTATTCCCTGGAGGAACGTGTAAGTAACCAAGTAAATGCATCAGTGAGAAGTACCACGGTGTTATTCTTTTGGGAGACGTAAGGCATTTAAGGGTGCGGGCCCTCACCTTCCCGTCAAATTGTAAATGTGTATTTTCAGTGTGCAGTGTTTGTGTGTCAGCCCAAATAGTCTACACAAGAGTCGAGCAATGTATGGGCACGTGGTCAGCCCCAACTGTCCACAGCTTAGCACGCACAATATTATTCAAAATAGTTACTGAGAAGTAAAACCAACAACCGGAAGGATTGCCGCCTTCATTGTCGACCACAAGACTAGATATGAAGAATCAGCTCTAGCAACCGATCACTGCATCAATGTCTGGATGATTCCTGTCACCCGGGAAACACATTTCCCAACACATTTTTCTTTCACTCCAGACTCACCGCTCCTCAAAATTCTAAGCGACCACAATTCATCGTGCAGCACCCCATCAAAATGTCATCCAACTTAGTGGCGTCATCCTTCCAATAATCAATCCTAAATTTCAATAACTACCAGGTTTTCTTCCGAAAAAATTTTCCAAAATTTATTAATGTCCTACAAATCTTTTCTTGCCCATTTTACCACTACCCGCAATGAGGGAGCAGTGTAGACGCAGCAACAACTTTGGGATGCAGGGAAGGATGCCACGTGGTTGGCGGGAAAAACTGAGGACAGCCACCATTGTTACAGGTAAAGGAGCACATGCAGGGGAGTGGCCAATTTGGGACGTGTGTGACGTCAGACCACGTCACCTGTCTGCGCAGCGGGACGAAGGATGAGGGGTGAGTTGCAGCGCACCAACCCCCTCTACCTGTGCTGCGCATGAGCTGAGCGCTGCCAGTGCGCTGACCTCTACAGCAGATGCAGAGGGACAGCTGCACTATGAGTGGGAAGGGTGCTGCCTCCCCTGACCCCGCTTCGTGTTTCCGCGAGACTGGTCCACGTGAGTTTGTCAACAATGGCTGACCGGACGCAAGACTGTGCACCGGCGCTCTTGTGCCTGCACTGTTTCTTGACAATACCACAGGATTTCGTATCCATGTACGACCTTGGCACCAACAGCATATGTCAATGAAATACCAGGGCAACGAGCAACCGCACACAAACAACCGTGATTTGGACATTAAACTGGAAAATCAAAAAGCAGACAGTGCAACCGCAAACATTTTGGACAACAACCATAGTGAAAATTTTACCGCAAAGCAACAGCAACTTTGGAGCATTAGTTTGTTGGGCACAGAACAGGGGGCACTTACCCAGATTTGTGTACACTGTGAAATGCATTGTCATCACAAATCGACAGTGCTGCAATTGAAACCGCGACCGGGAAAATTTTCGTGTATAAAAACTGCAACAAATACTTAAATCAACTTCAAAATGCACCGTTCAATTGGGATAAATTTTTTGTTGAACTGGAATAGCACGTCACCACATGCCAGAGGGCAAGTTGCACTGGAGAGAACAGGGGTAGAAGTAGCAAGTGTAGGAATTGCAAAATTACAATACACGAGCAGTGCCAAACGCAACAAGAGAGATTGTTGGCGGAGGGAACACTGCTTTTGTGCCAGGACTGTACAGCAAGGGAAAGCACGGAGAAACTGCCACACGTCAATACGCACGTGGCAATTGACAGCACGCAGGTGCAAGGGGTCCAACCACAACAGATGTCCGTCCTAACCGCAGCACCTCTCTCACTCATACCAATTGCACCGTACTTGACACCATCAACTTATCCTACCACCATTTTTTCTCCCCTTAACATTCATTCAATCATGCCACCAATTTCAACTCCATTTCATACGGCAACGTCCGTGACACCGTTTCAAGGCAATATTGCAGGAACAGCAATGGAAAACAACTGGGGCAAAACAGTGTGCAACCGACCAACAATTCGCAAAATTTCAGCAAGCAGCAAAAAGAGGTAAAAAAAAAACGCACACCAACAAAATTCCAAATTTTCCACATTTTGTGGAACACTGACAGAGGACTCTATGGCATTTCTCAAAGACTGTACTGACCGATTGCAACGCTATGGTGTATGGGAAAGAGAATGGGCCGGATATGTGGGTAGCCAACTACAGGGAGATGCGAAAGTGTGGTGGAACTCCCTCAACCACTATGGACTGGAATGGAGTGAGTTCATACATGCATTCTAATGCAGATTTGGAGGTGTATTTACATTACTGCAGGCTCAAAGCAAATTCACACTGCAAGAGCAGCAACCGGGTGGAGCACTCGCCACATTTATCACTAGGAAAGTGCTTTTAGTGCAATGTTTTCATCCACTGTTACCAGAACGCGAGGTCAAGGAAGTTGTAGCAGAGACTGTTTTTATCACTGTACCGAGCAGCAATAGTACCCTTGTTAAACAGTATCATTGAAGAGATGATGAGAGCAGCTATCATCTTGGAGAGGAATCCATGCAAACCGCAATGGGACTTTTAGGCTGCACAATGGAGGCACGAGCTGCGAGGTGAGAACGGTACCGCGAACACTAATCAATCGGGACAGAACTCAAAACAAACTTTCAGGCAAAACTATACAGAATTTTAATGTGCAAGTTTGGGCAGGTACAGTGCGAAGCAAAATAAATCCATGAAAAGTGAAAGTGCACATCAAGGTACAGTGACAAATGGGTGTACAACAGGAAACCACAACATCCCTGCTGCTGTTGCAGACTGGTGGAGGAATACCATTGGGGAAAAACTCCTTTTTCAAAGTGGCAGCAGTGTGACATGCATGCTCTTGGTAATGCATACAATTCGCACCAATGTGTAAACAGATCAATTACTATCAATACGAAACATTTTCCATCTGATGAGCGTGGATATGGACCCAAGAGATCTAGGGCGATAGCTTCGAAAGGGTGTTGTGGTAATCTCAGCTACTGCTGTCAGGCAGGCGAAATGTGTTCCCTGTTGACACAGTTCACAGCGCACGGTATCATTGCTGGTGTCATTGCACAAAGAGTGTGAGCAGCGTGCTACCTTGTTTGTTGACGTTACTGTTGGAGCAAACAATACACTTCTTCCTTCTGCAATGCAGTGGCAGATGTTAGCTTGGAGGTCGAATTTTTTGTATAGGTCCAGTGAAACAGTCTTTCCACACAATGCACATATTTCATATGCGTCCCGCATGTTGATTGGAAATTCCATGTCGTGGTTGTACGTGAACCCACGTGCGTGGGGGGGATCCCTCTGGACCGAACCCGGTAGACCTAGCCTGTTGGGGTGCAGTGGTCAGCACGTGGCCATACTGTACCACGCAAGCACGGCAGGCTTCAGCCACACTGTGATGTCATGGGTAACTCCACGGTGCGTGGTAACATCATGGGCACCTGCAGCTCAGAACAATAAGTGATCGGTACGCACACAAGATGGCGGCCGTTCCACATTTTAATTAAGGTGAGCGCAAAGGAGATAACACTTTCTCGTATATAAGTTAGTCTAGACACCGCTTTCAGGGGAACAGAACACTTTCACATGATAAACACATAGTGATGAGTTTCCTCTTGGTGAAGTGAGTACTTGTTTATTTTGCCAATAATTTAACCTGTTCCGTCACTGTCCACAATTGTGGATGTGTTGCAAACATGTCATTTATGGCCAGTACTGTACCCGAGGAATCAGTACCTGATCATTGTCCTTAGTCCTCTGACGGGTAACGTGATTTGTGAAAGTTACCATGCCCCTCGTTTATGAATGGATGGCACAAGTGCAGTCAACACCAAAATATTACACAATTGCAACATTTATGCTCACAAATTAATGCATGACCAAATGAGTTAAAGCTTCTACCCTAGGAAATAGCAGGTATTGTATTTTAGGACATAACCTCAAAATTATTATTTATTTATTAATTTTCTTTACTGTTTCACACATTGTGACATTTGTTATTTTCGTTTCATTTTCTATGTTGACTGGTCTCATTTATCTTTGGAAGTGTAAAATATGTTATTGTAGTTTTATCTATGTACATTACCTGGTGATATCAATCAAATTTTGCCATGGAGAAATTATCCTAATTAAAAACTGATAAGTATGTGTTACATCTCGGGAAGTATCTGGGACTTTCGTATTTTAATTAGGGTCATCGTGAGAACCCTTTTCTACTCACTCCTTTCAGATGCCATGTAGAGTGGTTCATAATATTTGCTCCAGCGATATTGAAGTAAATTTATCTTATAACCACCCATCATAAACTAGGGAGGTGTTGAGAGGCGCCTTAGTTATTAAATATGCGGGTCACGTTTAAAAAGAGGCCTGAAACCAAATTGATTAAATTTTTGATTGCTTCAAACATTACGTGAGCTGCCTTCTCCACTGCAAGACCAGCTAAGTATTAATACAAGGGTATGATTCAATGTTGACTGTGAACTGTTGTGCATGGTTGAAGGATTAATTTTGTGAAACAATTTGGTTACTAAATTTTCTAACAAAAATATTTAAATTAAATTTGGGCATGATTTCTCAAAAGTTTAATGAAGAACAGGGCTTTATTAAAGAACGTTAACCATAAGCCAGTGGATTAGATTTCCTTTATCTACAGCCAAGTATAACAAACTTTAACATTAGTTTCCTGAGATTAATTTTGAGCCATTCAAAGAAATTATTTCTCATGCAAATTACTATTTTATTTGGTATTTTTAGTGTGATGATTTAGAATTCAGATATCACTCAATCTTCTTTTAGTGGCAGCATTTCTGATTTTATAGTTTACTTGGAATCTTTTAATTAATTTATTATTATTTCCCCAATAATTGCAATTTTCACGAATTTCCTTCTGTTTGATAAAACTCCATTTTCACAGATAATTAGCATAATATATTTATGTAGTTTAGAAAGTAGTTGTTTGACTTATTATAGTAATGGGTATTCTGTTGTTTTTTTTTTCCATACAAATACAAATTGTATGAAAATTTTGTCTTTGTCCTTGCCTCATGTCATGTATGTTATGAATGTAATCAGAATTTTCTCTATTGTTTGATTTTAGTCTTAAAAATTCTTGTTAGAAATTATTGGGAGTTTTCCATAAATGTATAAAATCAAAACCCTGGCGGCCAAAAATATTGTAAAAAATCTGTTTAGAATTATTTATTTTTTCCAGATTGTCTGTTACACCAGATAAAAAAAGAGCTAGCCCATTAAAACATTATGACAAAAATTGGCAGTATGTACGCTCATCTGTGACTCCAGACAGAACACCTGCAGGTTTGCAGGAGGATGATGACAGAGTGATTCGAAGTTCTCCCTGTCGGTCCATCACACCAAAAAGTGTAGGCACGGAAGATGACTTGCATCAGCAAAGGAATACCCCAAGGGAACTGCAGAGTTCCTCTGCTCAGAGACATCGTCTGGTAGAAAAGTTGCATATGACTCATAAAACACGCTATGCAGGGATGCAATCTACAGCATAAAGTGTGCCGTTTTAAAATAATTCACTCCGATTTTATTATTGTGTCACTGCTAGTGAGCTGATTTTAAGCAGTTTTGAGAACATAATTTGCAGTATTGTAGTTATTAACATTTATTGCATGTATTATTATTAATTGTCATGTTAATTTTATTTTATTTACTGTGGTAATTAATACCTTTATTCTTATTTTCAATTATTTAAGATTTATTTAATTAGTAATTGATGTCTATCGGTCTGCTATTTATTTATGTCGGTTTTTGCTTTGGTAAATGTGTTTTATATATTTTGAGATTTGGTTTATCTGTCTATTTAATGAATGTTATTCAACTATTTCAGGCTCTTAATCATTATTTAATATTTTATCATTTGAATAGTGTTCTCGTCAGTTTGATTTCAGTTTAGGGTTTGTACTTTCAAATGTTCTTAATCTTGTTGGAAGTCTAGAGGTCCATGTTTCTTGCACGTGTTTGTTGTATAACCTGATGTGCATTGCGGTGTTTGCGAATTCCTTTCTTTGCCATCTGTAGCTACTTTTTTCACTTCTATTTTTTTTTGCTACAGCTGTTCTGGTAGTATTCTTAGCATCACCTTGCTGCTACACGCATGATCGCACATAAAAAAAAGCTTGTATTCATGTGATTTTTGTCCATATGTGCTGACTTTTCCAACACTTTCACTACTTGTGGATGCCCACATCTAGTGGTGACTTTCAAACTAAATGTTAGTCAGTTGTTCCACCTTCTCCGCCTTCCATGGAGCATTTTTTAACTCGCTTTCGTCCATGGCCTGTTACCATCATGGTGTGCTTACTGTGTGTGGTACCTGTGGTGGTTTATTTCTGGTACTTTAGTCCCCCATTTTGGTGTTACACAGTACCATCATGTAGAGTAGAGGTGAAGACACAAGTGTTGTGTTCAGCGAATATGGAGAACAATCATGTAAATACATTATGTTTTTTGTGTGTTATCATGTGCGAAGCAGCAAGTTGATGCCAAGAATATTGCCAGAACAGCTGTGGCAAAAGAAAAGTTGAAAGTTTAGCTACGGACGGCAAAGAAAGCAATTTGCAAACACCGCAATGCATATCCGGTTAAACGACAAACGTGCAAGAAATGCGGGCCTCGAGGCTTCCAACAAGATTAAGAATATAGCTTTGAAAGTACAAATCCTGAACTGAATTGAAATCAAACTTATCAGAAGAATATTCAAATGATAAAATATGCCTGGAATAGTTGAATTAACTTCATTAAACAGCCAGATAAACCAAATCTCAAAACATATAAAACACAGTTACCAAAGCAAAAACTGAGATATATAAATAACAGACCAATATACTTCAGTTATTAATTAAATAAATCTTAAATATTACAAAATGAGAATACAGGTATTAATTATGGCAATAAATAAAATAATAAAAGTAAGAAGACAATAATTAATAATTGCAATAATTGTAAATAACTTAAAAATTATGTTCTCAAAACTGCTTAAAATCAGCTTGCTAGCAGTGATACAATAATAAAATTGTAGTACATATTTTAAAATGGCACAAAAGTTGTATCCTATAAAAAAAATTATTTTAGCACTGTATGCTATATTTGAAATTTTTAATACTATTTTAAGGTTTGTGTATTGTTCCCTGTACTTGGTTATACATGCTTACTAATAATTATGATTAGTTTTCTGGATTTTACAAATTTTTGGTTTGTTGTTTCATACTCTACAATTTCAATATTTGTTTTATAGCTGAATATAGAATGTTGATTGACTTGATACATTAGATTTTATGCCTATAATGACAAATTGGTTTTGCTTCTCAGGTGTTTGATGTAAATAAAAGTCTGTTTAAAATTATTTTGTCAGAGATAGTCGTTTTGGCCAAGCTGTTACTTAGATCAACTTTTTTCCGCTGTAACATGTAATCCTCTTGTTATTTAATACTACATTGTTTCTGAATTTAGCTATCACATTTTTTAATATGCATTATTGAGGGTACAGAGTACTAGTAGACAAGTCCATTTTTTAATCACTGTAAAACTCACACTGAAAATAGTTCAGGTTGGAAATTAATTATTATGAATACTTATATTTAAATGCTAAATACACTCATTTGCAAAAAAAAATGATTACCCTGAAGATGCCATTGTAGGGGCTCGTAAGTGGGTACAGGCACAGGACATGGTAGTTTGTATACAGAAAATATCAAAATATTGTACCACACCAAGCATGTATTGCAGGGGACCAACACTTGCAGGATGCACTTAGTATGGTGTTGGACCACCAGAGATGGGCAGCGATATGGTCAAGCATGGAAGCATAAAGGCATAGGATGTCCTCCTGTGTAAGATCCAGCCACAGTTGGCACAATTGACTTTCCAAATACACCATAGCTTGTGCTGGCCGAAGTTGCTGTCCAATCTGGATGGGTGAGAGGTCTGGGTACCTTGCTGGCTAAGAAAGCCTGTTGATTTCACGAAGGCAGGCCAGAGATACCTGTGCTGTGTGAGGCTGGGCATTATCCTCCTGGAAAATGGGATTGTCAAGCTGCACCTGGAATGAGAGTGCACATGATTGCAGAATTTCTTGAACGTATCGCCATGCAGTCAGGGTTCCTTCAATCACCATCAGTGGGAAGGGGTAATCACAGGAAATGGCACTCCACACCATGACACCTCCCATTGCTATGGTGTGCCATACATTTATGAAGTGTGGATCACTACGTTAGCCAGGAGCCTTGAGACTTGAATTCGGCTGTTATTTGTACCGAGACTACTGTGATTTGTCACTGTACACCACTTGTCATCAATCTGCAAGCTGCCTGTTCCTGGCAGAAGGTCACACATGCTCGGTGATGCTCAGGTTATAATGGTAGACATTGTATGGGATGCAGTGATGACAGATCCCGCTTTGCTAGCCGCATGGATATGGTATTGGTGGACACAGCTGTATCCCCAGTTGCCGTGACATGTCCCTGGATGGTGTACAGTGACATCTGTGGAGTGCTTACATCCTGTTGCTTGAAGAAATGATCCTCCTGGCTGCTGGTCTCCCGTGGTCAACCTGAACCTTGTTGACCGGTGTGTCTACCCTCCTATTCCCAGTGCATCCAACACAGACTTGCACCATAGGCAGAAGTGGCAAGCAATGCGCTGAAACATCCAACATGCATCTCGGAGGCAGATGATGTGGCCTCTCTCAAACTCATCCAGCTGGGCAGACACTTGTTGAATGCATCATTGGGGCATGCTGTGTGTTCACTGAACTTGGCTCTGTGGCTCACATTGCTACTAAGCTTTATTCAGTGTCTCGCAACTATTAATGATAGTGACGTGTGGCCCCTAGTGGCACATTTGCACAAGCCAACTGCATTAAACACACATCGGACTACGACGATACTATGTGGCAACCTTCATTGTGCTTTCGCAATTCGTTAATGGTGATCAATTTGTTTTGCAAATGAGTGTATAACTAAAAATTTAGATATGTTCTCTGGAGTACATTCTGCATAATTAATATAAATCTCACATTTCTTGTTCAATTAACTTCGTGGACTTGATCTAGTGATGTACTAAACCAACCATTTATACACTGCTAACTATTAAAATTGCATCACCAAGAAGGATGTGAACTATCACAACCAAATTTATTGGACAGAATACCCATCATACACAGTGATACGATTACTCTTGCAGGTTGGTATGACATACAGAACATCGGAAATCAGTACTATGTTGCCCCACCACAGACAGCAATAACTGCTACTACATGATGTGACATTCGAGGAAGAGATTTTGGATGTCCATCTAGGGTACCTCTGCCCATGCTGTTTTGATGTGTGCCCAAAGTTTTTTTGTGGCAGAGGGTGTCCTGTGGCAGGCCAGTCATAATCAGACTATGAACCATGTGTTTTTGATGGGTGAGAGATCCAGTAAATGTGCATGCCAAGGAAGCAGTGTTACAGGATGGTTATTCAGGAACTGCCAGATGATGTGGGGCTCAAGTAGTCACCCAATGTTCTGTTGGTACAGGACTTCAAGCTGGATCTGAAAATAGAGGACAACAGATTCCAACACCTCTGTGCTGTAGTGATTGCTGGTCTGCATACCAGCGATGTGGAGCTAGTGTGAGTGGGAATCTGATGGCACCCCTAGTTGTATCTCCAGGTGCTGGGCTGGTATGACTGTGTATAATAATGTACTTGGCCAGGGGTGGATGCGACCATCGTGGTTCTGCAAGCAAAAGTAAGTTTTGTCAGAGAAGATGATAACATACAATTTGTCCCTCGAGGCCCGAACTCCTGAGTGAGGGTGTTTTTGATGGTGCTGTATGATCTGTAATTGCCATGCACAGTGCACTTGTCCTTGTGCTCTTTGGTGCAATGGGGCCTTTGGTTTCCTGTATGTCGCTCACGCTAGGATAATCACAATCCTGCTAGGCCATGATGCTCCTGCACTCAAGGTGGAACCTCTATTCATATGGTTTTCATGTTTTTTACATGGTATACTCAGTATATGCACACAAACGGTGGGAAAACATAATGGCACTATTTTTCAGCGCCTTGACCTCAACCTATATGCATGTTATAAGTATCGTCATTGGGGCACATGTTGCGTCACTCAGCTGAACAACTAATTACACCATTGTTCTACCCAGTTATACACATTCCTCCAATGTGAGATCCTTCGGGTGCATCGTTCGTGGTGTTGCAATATTAATAGCTTGCAATGTATGTTCTAATATTTGGTTTCTCATTTTTGATTGTGGTTTATTGTATTTTGATGTTAAGTGACTATATTTTGTCCTTTGCTTTCCAGTAAACTAGACCATGTTTTTCACTTCTTTCTTGCTGCTTAGGGATTAAAATATGTATTTGTTTAAAATTGCTAATTAATTTGATGATTTAGTCTGTTGTGTATCTATGGCAATGAACATCAAATACATCATCTCTCTTTTGTGACGTGAAAATTTAAAGCCGTTTTTTAAAGCAAAAATCTAGATGTTGTATAGAATGCTCTGTTTTAAGGATTTGTTAAAATGGTTGATAAATTCATAAACTGTGATGTTTACCGTAAAATAAAATACAATACAGTATACTTGGAACAAATTTAACATTTAATCACAAAATTGATGTTTTCATGGAATCACTCCATGGAGTACTTTCACCATAAAACTGTGATAAATAATGTCAAGTTAAACTTACTATTAGCATGTAAGCTACTCTTTTGATAGCCTCCAAGGCAAGGTGTTGAAGCTGTTATGTTAGATATTATATATATACATTACATATTAACTATTTAACTGTTTTGTGTTTTGTTTTAATAAGTATTTTTGTTGTGTTTTAATTTATTGGTGACATAAAAGAATATGTATGATCTTTTTGATAGGCCATATGAAATAAAGTTTATATTGATTTTCATATTATAATATTGACACACATCTGAAGCAGAAATTCTTGCAGTAACCATTTGTTGTTCATAGATATTAATTTAGAACAGTTTCTTCCACTGTGCAAAAAATACACATCTTTGCCATCAGAAATAATTGGATGGTGATTCACCATACTTATAATGTAGGGCCTGATACATATTAAATGGTTGTTAAAATGTAGTAACTGTCTTTATTTTCAGACTAATTACAAACTACTACATACACCAACACTCATTGCGCTCTTGGCTCGACGCCATGTTGCAGACTGCAGTTTTGTTGCTACACACCCGCAGGTGTGCCAACCACTCAAACCCTTATACCCTATATACTACTCACAAAGCCTAAATACCCTACACTCCTCCCCCACCTATTGGATCAAACTAACTGCTATGCCCAGCCTTGATACTAGGGGTCAGAGCACACAACTACCACACCACCTCTACATGCTTAAAAATACAATGTTTTCCTCAGTCTCACAAGTCCATGACTTTCTTAGGAACCCTAGCTCATTTGGGGTTCCGTGAAACTATTCTCGCATAGGTGCTGGTGCTGTTGTTACTACTACTCTCACTTGGAAAGTCCTTAAATCCGTTCATGACAAAATTGGGTCCTCGTCCTCTGTCACTCGTATCATTTACCTTGCCAGGACTATTGACTGGTAGGTGCATCACCAATGAAACACTGTCATTGTCCTCTCCCACTTGTCAAGGTTTCTGTGTGGGAAGAACACTTTGTTGGTCGTGGTGGAGCTTTACTGAGGCAGAGGATCGGCGAAACCCTGCGCAGACCACAATTGGTTAACATGTCTGTGAAAGATGCCGCTACTGCCAGCCACGCTATATGTTAAAGGTCCCAACTTTGCAGCAACTGTTCCATTGGCCCATGCCTCAATAGTTTTGGAATAATCTTTATAATACACATTGTCACCAATTTCAAACGATGCAGTGCGGTGAGATGCTGCCAAAGTGAGCTGCCGTGCTTCAACGACAGCAGACACCAATGGAAGCAGCAAGGACAGCCTAGTGCGGATGGTGCGGTCAAACATGGGCATTGGGGGTTTCACCTGTAACTACATGCTGGGTAGTACGGTAATCCAGAAGAAATTGAGGCAGGGCAAGATGAAGAGAGACTTGTGAGTGCATATGGCATGGAGCTTACTCTTGAAAGTCTTGACCATGTTTTTTGCCAAACCATTCATGGGAGGGTGGTATGATGGAGCAAAGGTATGATTAATGCCATTGAGTTTGCAGAAGGTAGAAAATTCTGCAGATGAAAACTGTGTCCCATTGTCTGAAACAAGATGTTCAGGTAATCCAAAAGTGGCAAACCAACCGTAAAGTTTGGTCAAAACTGCCTCGGACGTGAGGTTGGGCAGTTCACATATTTAAGGCCACTTAGAAAAACTGTCAACCAGAATCAAGAAGAATTTGCCCTTTTATGGCCCGGCAATGTCAAAATGCACTCATTGCCAAGGATGACGTGGCCATGTCCACGGCAACAGCACTGACTTTTCTGGCAGTGACTTCCCCTGTATACATGCAGCACAATTTGCAACCATATTTTCTAAGTGTGAATCAATTTTATACCACAAAACATACAAGCACGCTAGCGCTTTCATTTTATTTATCCCAAAATGACTGGAGTGTAGTTCTTGTAGAATCTGGTTTTAGCTGGTATAATCACCCTGTGTCCCCACAATAAACAACCCTGTTTGAGTGCGAGAGCATCTTTTCTGTTGCGGAAAGGCTTAAGTGATTTTCATCCACAGTATGTGGCCAACCATCTCTGACGTAGTGGAGTACTGTGCTCGGCAAGACGTCTCTGGTAGTAGCAAAACAAATTTCTGTGGGCATAAGAGCTAAAAAAAAACTGTTGCATTCATGTGAAGGTAGGAGAACTGTTGCGGTTCTCTCTGAGTTGGGAGAGGCAGGGGAAGTCTGGGAAGACCATCCACATTACCATTGTCTCTGCCCTTGACATACTGTACAGTGTATTCGAAACCTTGTTGAATGACTTCCCAACGCTGTAGTCTGTTTGCTGCAAACTTTGGGATACCTGCGGGTTCTCCCAGGATATGCACCAGTGACTGGTGATCTGTGACAAGTAAAAACTTACAGCCATACAAGTAGTTGGAAGACCTTGGAGACTTCAAAAACAATTGCCAGAGCCTCTCGATCCAGCTGGGAATGTTTTTTCTGCAGTGGACAGGGAGCGCAACACAAAGGTAATAGGCTTTTCCAACCCATTTGCATAGACATGACTAACAACTGCGCCCACCCCATATGGCAACCCATCACATGCCAGCACAACAGGTAGTTCAGGAATGTAATGTGTCACTACTTGGGGGTGATGCCATTTGCTCCTTAAGTTTGACAAATGCACTTCCAATCTTTTCACCATTTCCATACACGTGCCATTTTTTAGCAAGTCATGTAGTGGACTGAGCAAGGTAGCGAGGTTAGGTAGAAACTTTGTGTAATAATTCACAAGTCCTAACCAAACCCTTAATTGGGTTGTGTCCGTAGGAACTGGGGCGCTAACAATAGCGTCGACTTTGTGCAGGCATACAATCCTTCACTGTCCACAGTGTAACCCAAAAAATGAACACACTTTTGGAAAAATTTTCATTTACCTTTATTCAGTTTGAACCCAACTTTACACAACTGCTCCAGTAGTTTGTGTAGGTTGTCTCTGTGGTGCTCCCTTGAAGTTCCTGTTACTAGTAAGTCATCTAGAAAACAAACAACGCCATCCAGTCCCTGCGCCACTTGATCTGTTGTTCGCTGAAAAATTGCTGGACATGATGTTACCCCAAAAGGGAGGTGTATATAACGGAAGAGACTACAGTGGGTGTTGATGGTGTATAACTCCTGTGACTGTGCATCCAATACTGTTGGTAAGCTTGGGAGAAGTCGATAGTGGAAAAATTCCACCCCTCCTTTGAGCCTGGCAAACAGTTCAACATGTTGCATGGGATACTGCTGTCTAACAAGACACTCATTGATAGTGATTTTAAAGTTTTCACAGATACGAACACTACCATCTCATTTTAGTACTGGTACAATGGGTGTTGCGTAATCGCTAAAATGAACCGGGTGCAGCACACCTAACCTCAGCAGCCTGTCCTGTCCCACATCATTTTTGCATTTTAGTGCAAAGGGGGGTACATGGGGTGCAAGAAACTTGCGGACGGCCTTGTCCCGTATGTACAATGAAACTTTTTCTCCTGTAAACTTCCCCAATCCCCCATAAAACATATCTGAAAAATTTTTTAGCAGCTTATCCACTTCTGGTACCACTGGTGCCTGATGTGTAGCAGCCGTGATGTTATTTAGGCACGGTTTTGGTAGGTTGGGGGCCTTGTACCAGACCCTTCACAACAAGGGCGACCCTCTGTTTGGAATGATGTACAAGGGTAGCTTAACAACCTCAGCTTCTTCCTTGCACTTCACGGGAACTGTTATTACACCACACAGGACAATCAGACTGCTTGTGTATCACTTTAGACAAATTCTGTTTACTATTTGATTTAGATCACTTCCGAAATTGTTGAGATGGCTTCACCATTGTCTATTTCCATTTCCACATTGGCGTTTCCTATATAAACTTGTACCACCCATGACTTCTGTCCAAGACTTGTTAGCTGATACAGAGCTTCTAATTTCGTATCAAGTGATTCCCATCTTCACTTTCGCCATCCATATCAAAATTGTGAAAGACTGCCTCACCTCGCCTGTGTGCACTTAAATTTGGGCACATTTTCTTCAGGTGCCCCGAGCGGTCGCAATTATGGCACCGATACATACTAAAACAACACTTCTGCCTCTAGACTGCAACACATGCACCAACTAGCCTAGGCCCCAAAACTGCCTCTTGCTTGTGGTTTCTGTTCATTCTGTGCCACTTGCCTTGGTAGTCCCCAGGCACTTTCACTATAACTTTTTTGTAGGCCTACCTTTATTGCGTTAACTTGCTGTGGTTCACTTTCACTTTTGTTTCCCTCCAAAGTATCAGCAGTCTTACTGTTTACATGACCGATCGCTGCTTCGTGAGTTGTTGCCAAGTTGACAGCTTTTTGAAAACTTAGTCTGTTTCTAGGTATAGCCGCTGCATTATTTCTTTGTCTTTTAGGCCCACCACAAATTGATCCTGTAAGGCATTATCTAAAAACATACCAAAATGGCAGAAACAGGTTAGTTTCCTTAGACCAACTGCAAATTCGGCCACAGTTTCACCGTCCTGTTGTACCCGCTTATGAAACTTATGTCTTTGTCTTCTGCAGGTACAAATTTATCGCCCTTAAACCCTGCCATGATCAAATGTATCCCATTCTTGTTGCCACTGTAGTAACTGTCTATTTTCAAACTAATTACAAACTACTACATACACAAACACTCATTGCGCTCTCAGCTCGATGCCATGTTGCCTTCCGCTGTTTTGTTACACACCTGCAGGTGTGCCAACCACTCAAACCCTTATACCATATACACAACTCACAAAGCCTAAATACCCTACATAGAAAAAGTCTTTTTTAGGATTTCTCTTTCCTGGTTTTACTGTACTAGGTATTTAATTGGTGACTAATGCAGTAATGTAAAGTATACCTCTATGTATTTACCATACAGTTTTCATGAATGCATGCTGTGTAGAATGAGTTATAGCTATTATCACATTAATAGTATATTCCTTTAAAAAGTAGGTATTCGTACAGTAAAACCTTGATCATCGGAACTAATGGGGGCTGAGCTCGTTTCCGATAACCAAAATTTCCAATAATCCTGTTTGAGGATAATTTTCATGAACAATGCACTAAAGTCTGCAAAAATACACTAATGTGTTTTAATTGTGTGCATAGCATGTATAGAAGTAGATATTACAGTATTCAAAACATACAGAATGTACTTGTATATCTGTTTACAAAATCTTATGTGTGGGGAAAAAAGTTGAAATCTTCCTTTGCACTTTCTTCACCACAATGTCACATCAGATTTTAATGATAAGTACATCTCAGTGTGTTGATTGCGCCTGCACATTGTTCAACAAAATTCAGTGTGATCCGAAAAAAGATTTTTTTGCAGATTGCTGAAAAAGATTTTCTGTGCCTTTTTTCCTTGCATGGGAAAACCACAGAAAGAGAGCTTCATTCATCTGTTCATATTCAGAAGGCTTCATTGATTTTCTATTCAGCATTTTTGCACTGCATTCTTCTAATTTTAATTTAGATTTCACCCAAACTGACACAAAGGAAATCCATACTTTTAAATCAGCAGCCACAGTTGGGAGAAGTTCACCATTTTATACTCATTTTACAGCCTCAAGTTTTTGTTCAGTTACCGAGTGAGGTGGCACAGTGGTAACTCACTGGACTCGCATTCGGGAGGATCTGGGTTCGATTCCCGGTCCAGCCATCCTGATTTCGGTTTTCCATGGTTTCCCGGAATCACTCCAGGCAAATGCTGGGATGGGCCCCTAACAAAGGCCATGGCCGATTCCTTCCCATTCCTTCCCCAATCCCTCATTTCTGTGCAACTTGCACCGTCTCTAATGACCTCGCTGTTGATGAGATGTTAAGCCCAACAACCTACCTACCTATGTTGTTCAGTTGTGATAACATGCCGACATTGTGTAATTACTATGCAATAGAAACAATAACTAACACTTAAAAAACACACAAAACTAAAACTCATGATGGTAAATACTTCAGTATGTAACACTACAGATGTATCCTTTAACTGAATGAGGAACACATGTACTGCAGTTGTTTACTTTTTTAAATGGCACTGACTGACTTGTGACAAACACATCCTTGAGGGGATGTGGATTCTTAGAATGTAGCTAGGAGGGGGATTCCCGGAATATAGCTCAAGCTGACATTTTGCAGCAACCAAAATATTTTTCCCAGTAATGTTTCATCTTTCACTAGTCATTTCTGATAACCTGGATTTAATAATCAGAGTTCTGATTATCTAGGTTTTACTGTGCTTGGATATAAATTCTAAATTTTTTCTTTATGAAGTATGGTACAAAAAAATATGGCTGAATGGAATCTTGTGGTCTTACTTTTTGAAGTATACAGGCAGTGTATCTCCTTAAACTTCATTATGTATCAGGATCGTATACATATTGTGAATAAATGGTAACATTTTTCATACAAAATTGTGTTTCATGCATTTACTGTGATCTCGGGGATAACTGAACTAGCAATTGCCTAAATGTACTGACAAAATGTGGCTGTATTGTGTTTTTCAGTTGTTTTATTTTACCTGTGTTTAAGATAATTTTTGACATTCCATTTTGTAATTTTTATATTAATAAACTTACAAAAATAACTATGGTTTTCTGAATTTGAACACAACATTGAGAACAAATTTTAGCAGTAAAACTGTAGTGCACGTATGTCTAAGAAGTAACATTCATATTTACAATATATTGGTGGAGTTGAACATTAGGTTGGGCAAATGTGACTTTTTGTTACACAGAGTGAAAACGAAAAATATGTTTTTAGAATTTGTGAAACTTAAACAAAACCAAAGATAAATTTATAACAAATAATTAATGAAAATCATGTTGCTTTATCCAGTTTTTCATTATGTATTATCAAACATACATTCAGTTTAAAATATGAAATCAAATATGCATAGTATCATCAACATACAGTGTAACAATACGTCTAATAAAAATTTTCCGTATAGTAATTATAAAAAGAAAGTAATATGATTTGATTACATATGGTAGAAATGAATGCTGTAATAAAAACCTCGAATTTAAATATATTCTGCCAGCAGTACAAGTATAGTTCTGTGTAGTTATATTTAAATGGGTGCAAGTGGATCCAGACTTAAGTTTTCATTCTTATTTGACTAAATGAACAATAGGTATGCACTTGAATATTCATTGAATTTGAGAAGTTTTGCTTTGATGTTTTTGGAAACCAGTTTTCTTGCTAAAGTTGAAAATAAAATATCTGATTTGTCCTTATCAGTTTAGTATATAGAATATTTGTATAACCCTTTTGAACATGAATTTTTGTATATTTGGAAGGTTGCAATCAACGGTATTGTTGTACCCAGACTGTTTTTCATGGGGTATACTGAAGGCAGGCTCACTGTAGTGCATAGTTTTATTGTTTCCTTATCCTCTACTCCCCTTCCCTCTCACCCTAATTTGTGAAAATTATTTGCACTGTGTGATGTGGAATATACTGTACTGCACCATATGTCAAGAAATTTATCTAATCTGTCTGGAATAGAGATAAAAATGTGCTGACATGTGGCTTTATTGGACACTTCACCAAAATAATTTGTTTCTTTCTTTGACAAGTAATGATGGAGTATTTAATTTCTTGATTTATTAAGTATGTTGTAATGTTACAATTGTTCTTTGATTCCTCAAAACAGAGAGGGAAACAACTCCATTATAAATATTTCTCATGTTTGCTGTGAGTTCAGGTTCAGACATAGAAGAATTATTTTACGATATCTAAGTACTGTTGGGTGTTTTATTTGTTTACCTTGGGAAGCAGTTCTTGGCAGTAGAATTGAGAATCCTGGGTTAGAAAGTTTAAAATATATGCATGAAGGCTACTTAATTAGGTACTTCATACTGTATAATCACATTTGCTTTGCCTGGGAGTGTAATATAGTCTCCATTTGCTAGTAACACTGACTGAGATATCCTGCTGAGTAATGCCAGATGACCCAGTAGTGCTTAGCTTAATTGCTGAATCCATTTTGAAAAAATGTAATGGTACTTAAAATTGAAATTGTTGCAACATAAAAGTAATTTTGAAGGCTATTTAATATTGTCAAAAATTTATTAAACTAAAAGTATATACGTACACATACAGACCATTCATGCACTCATGTCAGGATGCTGTTTTATCTTGCACCACTGCATGCTGGGATCTTCACCCCAGAGTCCCATAGGGGTGCAATAAAGGGTCATGTCAGCCATTATCGAGGAGGGAGGTATTTCTGCATCCTTTTCCATTCCAATCCAATAACCTATTTGATGGCACTGAGGTTTTCTTGTACTCTAAGAACCCATGAAATGAAATCTTGTAGATGAAGTAACACTTGTGTGTAGTCTTCCACTAATGTGACACGTTGGGCCTTCATCTCCTGGTCATCCTCATTAGTGCTCAGTTCCCTGTAGCCCCAGGGAAGTGTAATAGTCTCAGACTGCAGTGAGCTGGGTCCTGCTTTTCACAACTGGTCCCACGGGATATGACATGTCATCCTAGGGGCCATAATTGTATTCCCTACACCTCTCCGGCAGCTAATTATGTGGCCTGGGCTCATCCAGGTGGGTTCATTCTGCTTGATGAAAAACACTTCTACGTCCAGTACTGACATCCTCCCTTGGTCGGAACAGTCATTTCCTTCTCCTCCTTGTCTCCTGATTGTCTGCTGCTTTCCTTCCCCACTTGTACCGGTATGTCACCTTTTGGGTTAAGCTTATTCTCTTCCGAGATCTGATGGAGTCTGTAGTTCCCTGCTCATCCATTTACCTGTGTTTGTCAAGTATAAAGGGCCTGTATTCTAAACAAGGCTGATATCTATTTATTGCCCATACAATAGTCATTCATTCTTGCTTGTTAATGTATAATTTTCAGAGTACATCAAGGCGACAGGCATAACTTATAACATGTTTCTCTACCCCTTCCTCTTCATGATATTCTTGGGATAATACTACTCCATCCCTACCCCACTGACATCGGTCTGCAGTATCATAGGGTGACATACATTTTGATGAATTGGGAGCCACCAGTATTTTGTGACCTTTTTCAGCAGGATGTTCTGTGGAGCTGCCCAGTTGGCTAGGTGTGGTGTGTAATCCCTTAGCCATTTACATACCCCCTTAAGCAAATGATGATGTTCATATAGGTGAAGCAGATTTTTTATACGTAATCAACCAGAAATGTAGGTGAAATCAATGTTTGGAACTTACTGGCCATGTTAATGACCCCAAATGACATGACCCTGAACTACAGAGGCTTTCTACAAGGGGTGGTAAAAGCAATGTATTTTCTTGACGCAGGGGCAATTAGTACTTTCTAGTATTCACGTGGAATTAGAGAGTTGAAAATATAGTAGCTTGGTATTTCCCGTATTCGCTGTTGGGAGCCCTCTAATTAATGTAGAATTTTATTTTCCTCCCTTTTGTAGATATTATAATGATGCAGGAATTGTAAGGTGAGTTTGCCAGTTCTACCAGGTGTTGCCATTTCTTCTTTTTCACCTCAGCCTCTAGTCACCCATTGAATCTCAGTATTACCTCTGTCATGCTGAAAAGTCCATCTCTTCAGGAGCATTTTATGTTGGCAACTTTGCATCAGGCAGAGGGGTCTTGACTTCAACATCGCCAATCGACCTTGGTGTTGCTTTGCCAATCTCTGATTTCTAGTACCCCTTTCTGTTGGGTAAACCAGAGTTCTCCTAGAATAATCGTGTTGAATAACTTTGCCACAAAACTCTGTAGACTCCATGCGGTTTTCCCCTGCCCTAAAGTGCCAGTTCTGTCACCCTGCACAGGACTAATGTGAAGTTCGACCAGGCCAAGTAAATATTTTTCTCAACCTGGCCTATCTGCTTCAATTCTGCTTAGATTAGCTGATCCACCCGCAGTAAGTTTACCAAGACTGCCAAGTAAAGGTGGGCATTGTATTCCCATCCTTCCAGACTTACTGTAATTTGTGCTCTCTCTTCAATTCCCCTTTCTCCCTGGAGCATTGCTATCCATTGATTCAGTGCTACAGGGACTCAGCCTTCTTGGGTCCCCCAAACTACCTTGTGGTTTTGGACTTAGCTTTTCACGACTGGCATCTAGATCCTGGCACAGTAGTTTTGAAGGTCGTGTTCTTGAGTTGGGGTTTTGGCTTCCCTCCTCTACTGAGGTGCCGGGGTGAGTGGGCAGTCAGTTTTTCAGTGCTAATCCTCTCTGCAAAGCCAACAACTCTGTTGTGACTGCTTTTGTAGGGGTCGCTCATACCCACCCATGGTTTGCATCCTGCTGTTTTATTTCCCTGGATCCTTCCCCTCAAGTTTTTTTCCCATTGTCTGCTCTTTTCTATTCAAAGAGCCCTCTTTACAATTCCTTCATGTGTCATGGTTTGGGCTTACATAATAGGCTGATTTCTTCCCACATCAGTTCTACTATCAGCTGTACTGTTTCATTCGCACTATTCCAGAGAGCTGAAATAGTTAATTTAACTGGATCTTGTGCTGTATGAAATATTAGATCACATCACCTTGCTATGGCAACATGTAGTATTCTTTAATTACTTGGGCTGGTTTCAGGATGCCCCATAACTGATCTTTATGGTAATCATCAAGTTTACTCCAGCTTTCTGTGAACCTGCCATAATGCAACCACTAAGTTGTTTCATTCATTAGGTTCCTACATACAGGACCCATTGAGCTTCACAGATTGCAGCTGTTTAAAAAAAAAAAATGTTATAACAGTGTTTCAGGAAATTTTCGAGTTATTCAGATCTCCAATCCTAAAACTAGGGTAGGAGGCTGGCTATATCCTAAGCTGGCTTCATTTGTGATTACTGAATGTGCAGATAGCTGAAGTGACATGTGGGATACTCTCTCATTGACTACGTTAATTTAATGACCGTCCAGTCATTTTCCTAAGCTCAGCCAGTCATTTGATTCATTGAAAGTGTAAGCTCACCTTACAATTCTAGCACTGCATCCTGTATAGTCCTTTCTGTGGGCATGCTACATGTTGTTTTCTGCTTCAATCCACAATCTACGCATATGCAGTTACAGAAGAACCTCACTGTTGCAAACACTTTTATAAAGACAGTCTCTGACCGTTTTTGAGGAACTATGAAAAATGTTGTTAAAAAATCATTGGAATTTTCAGGGAAATTAGTTAAAAAAATATATATAGGTCGCTACGCATTGTGTTACTCTTATCAAACACTGTCTTCGAAGTAGTGCATATTTAAAAATAAATACCACCCCCATTTTGATGTACAGGGGTTAGGGTGGGTCAAAAATCTGTCAAATTTTTCAAACCCAGTATTAAGACCTTTCACCATTAATAACCCTATTCCTGAAAACCATGTGGGGTCATAAAAGTGGCGTTCTATTGTATACTCTGGCAGGTATGTTAGCGCTGCTCCTGTCCTCCGATGCCTTGAACAGCCTACCTTAACTTGAGCTCACACCAGGTTACGAAGAGAAGTTTGTTGATCCGACCAAGGGTGTATTCTCCATGTATGCAATGCATGCAGTGCATGCTCCATTAAATGTAAACACAGTATGTAATCATTAATAATTCTAATGTGAACATATCTTAACTGCACATGGGATGCATGTGAATCATGGGTGAATTGTTCCTAATACATTTAATTCCTTGAAACATTGATGCAAAGCTTGGTATTCTCAACACCCACTCAGCTGGTGTAATATCACAGCAAGCTCACGTAAAATGTGGGAGAATGCATGCACATTAAGACATTGTATTCAGCATGCAAACTAGCGAGTTTAATGATATTGGGTTGTGTTTTTTTTTTTTATTGTTCCATTTAATTAGCACATATGAAAGTAATTTTGCAAGATGAATTACTTTAATAGTGATACATTAGGGGTTATTAATAAATATTTCTACTCATACTTGCTTAGTAAGAAGTTAAAACACTTACCAGTTTAAAAATGTAGAATGAAACAAATAATGTAATACTGTTGTGTGTTTACTGCTGCATGGGGCACTGGCTCTATGCGTGGACTCTGCTCTGTTGGGGGTGACCACTTCTCTCCCTTCAAGCAGACCCGCTCACAGTTCCATCGCCCGGACCTGGCTGGCATCAGGATGCCTCCCCCTTTCAGGAAGCAGAAACTGACAACTTATTCTAGGAACCCTCAGCACAACACAGCGTTTGGAGAAATTTCTGGACGATGACCTACGACACTACAAATATTGTAGCGGCGTGAGTGTGGGGAGTCTTTTGGTAGAAACCATCTGGCTGAATGCGGTAATGAGACGAAGTTTGGTATGGTGAGGGACATTGGTAAAGAGTGAAGAGAATGGATGATGATGGGAGATTATAAGATGACTGCAGTAGTGGAGTTAACTACATGTCGCTGGTTCTGGTGTCAATGAGGATAGCCGTTGTTTGACCATGGGTCTCTTCTGTCCCTTTCAGCATTCTTGTGCAGGCTTCTCTCGTGAGGGGCAGGGATCAGCATCCCAGCCCTCATCACTGCATGTTTTCTGAACATTCTTACTCCATCTCTCAGTTCAGTCAGTCTCTGTGCCAGTGGTTTGTTAGTTGGGGCAGGAATGGCAATGTGGTGGGCTAATCACACTTTTTTGCACCTCCCAATGATTGTCGTGCTGGTCTACAGGCATACCCTCAATGGCATGTGGTCCACATTACCATTCCTGTTGGTTGTCTGTCTGGGATATTGGGGGCACTTGGGGCACTGGCTGAGCTGCCACATTGTGCTATCATCTTATCTCTGCTGTGTTTTTCCAGTGAAGCTGATTGAAATGAATGCATGAATGACTGTAACTCTTCCCTAACGAGCTTTCTGTCCGTATGTAGTACAGACACTATTGGGAGTATTGGGCTATCGGGCAGGTGCACCAGAATAATTGGACTTACCACCTAATAAAGCTCTCAACCGCTTCACTGTCATGTCAGGTCTCTGAATAGAATTGTGCTAAACAGTGTGTATCCACCCTGTCATCTCCAAAATAGTGTTCCAGGCATGATGCAAAATCTGGTCATGGCATGTTGAACCTCTGCCAGATGCACCACAATTCCCATTTTCGCCCTGTAGTTTTTTCCTTGTCCTGTTCCACCCACTCATCAGTCAGCATTCCCACCAGTCTGTCTTCACTCTGCCACACAAACTGCAGTGCAGTCTCGTGAACTTCACGAGTGTGCTGACAGCACATGGTTTCAATTCCTGGTTTGTTGACAGGAGAGTTCTTTTATGCAATTTCTTTTCGGCCTGGTGGCTGGGTGGGCAGGTAACACTTTCTCCACCATATGCAATCACCCATCAGCAGGTCCGTATCCCTTGGTCATTTGCAGTGCACACTCTTTTGCAGGTTGCACCACATGTCCAACATGATTGTTCACTCATCTGTGGTTAGTAAACCTAGGGCGCATTCATGCAGGCTTGTGAGAGTGTGTCTGATGCAATGTCCAAGTCGTGTGTACTTCTGTTCTGACCACGTAATCAGTTTTTATGCATACTGTAAAATCTTTCTCGTTACACTAACATTGATCTTCATGCTGATTCAACACACACAGGTGCCTTGTGTTGCAGTCTAGGGTCCCAAGGCAGGAAAAATTGCATATTCACCTTACTTTCAGAATGGAAATTGGACTAAATTGCTCAGGTGTCCGCTCCTGCTAGCTAAAAAGGTTGAAAATGTGAAATCTCTGGGAGACGTGAACTGTTCAGCCAGTGTAGTTTGTGAACATTAACAACAATTTACTGAACACATGGTCACACTTTCGCATACACAGTTTTGTTGGGGCCACACTGAATGCCCGTAGCTGACTGTACTTTACTTCTCAGCGCTGAAAGAACATGAACATAGTTTTACTTCACCAGAGTTACTGGGTGGTAACTTCTAAATGGTGCATTTGCAAGATAGTTATAATTAAGATTATGTTGTTGCACTAGCATAAAAATAAAACTGAAGTGGATTTGGGGTCAGAGATCCAAGAAGTTTGAAATTATGCGGCGAAATGCAGTGCTGGTGTGCCAGGTCGCTGCTAGTCTCTGTAATGTCACGTTTATGAGGTGCATTTTGGCCTTGACCACATCCCCATTTATAATGACCCCTTGAACTGCCCACGTTTCCCTCACATTCACTACACTCTTTGGTGCCTTCTGCATGCTGCTGAGTGGCCACCAGGACCAGGCTAATAAAATGAGGTACGATACTGACGGCAAATATTTGTGGTCGCCTCTACAACCTGAAAATCATTAAGTCTTGTTTCATTTTTACGGACATCTTATGATTGTGTCTGTAAATCCATTTCACATTAAAAATATTAAAACAGTGATCAAAATTTTTAGTTATTCAAAAAGGTATCACAAATGTAACTTCTGATATTTCATATGCATGCACAAAACTTTCGTAACACTGTATTTGTTTGGAGTTCCTCGTTTGAGCTGTTACTGGTACTTTATTGTTGTTGAGATAAATGCAAAACACAAATGGAAGACTAGCATTGTGTATTACTTGAATTTGTCACAGATGGACTGTGTTTATTATGGTATGTCATTAATTTACATTAAAATTTGTAGGTTTATTTCTTTGCTATCTCTTGACAGTTAATTTGTCTAACTAAAAGAGTGATGCATGACGCATGTCTGCGCTTTTATGAAGCACACACTACCAGACTACTTCACCCCATCTTGGAACATCATGGGACACAGATCAAACATTACCAACAGTACGTGAAGCAGGACATGGACATGTGCCTATAGGGTACATTGGCACGGTCAAAGCTATTACAGACATGTGCGTCTAGATTGTACTGTTCACTGAAATTCACCCAGAAGCCGTCACATCTCCGAAGATTGTACTGTTTACTCAGCTGCCGGCATCCTCCAGCGAACGTCGCGCCAATTCCACAGCGTACGTGCCACTGGAGGGCAGCACATATTCTACTGGAGCATCAGAGCCTCCTGCCGAGGAGATAAGAAATGTCAACGCCTCCATCACAGGAGATAAGAAACAAAAGGCCACCCTTCAGTCACAAGAATATTCAACCCTTGAGAAGCGAAACTAGCTTCCCCCTTATTCCTTGGAGCATCTACAAGCTCCAAAATTTAGTATGAAAAGACCAGCAGAACCAAGCCTCGAGGCAGTCGCTGCACTTCCATCGCTGTAATGACATGAAGTGTCAGTAGAGGGTAAGTGCTCGCAAACCCTTCTCCACCACTTGCCAAGGCTGGAGATTTTCTGCAGAGTGTACCAGTCACTATACCCCAGAGTCCCACTGCTCTAATGGCCGGGAACTCTTCACGTCGGTGGTTGACAACCGTCAGAGGTCTGCAACCTCTTCGGCAGCCTCCAGCACCGCAGATCCAGGGTCACGACGACGTCGTCCCCACTGGAAAACAATGCCCCTTTGCACACCTTGTGTAGCAGCTTTCAATTGCCTTTCTAGTAATTACCTATTTAGCCTAGGTTCCTTCAGAGCACTCCCCAGTAATCAATTATGTTGACTTAATTTGATTAGCTATTTATTAAAGTTAACTTCTTGCCAGATTAATTTCGCCCACATAAGAAGTAACTTTGCTTCCAGGTCGCCTTTGCCTGGTCTATTAAAATAGAGTTAACTTTTGTTAATCTTTTATTATTTACTTTCATTATTAGGAGAGTGCAAAACCACGTGTCAAATATGTTATTTAATAAAAACTTATTTCTTTTACAACTCAGTTCTAGTTTTAAACTCCCGTTTAAGCCTTTAAGATACACAAGGTTCTTTCCACCGTGGATCAGAAGTACACACTAGGACCTGCTTTAATCCCAACTTATCTTTCAGACAGTTTGCAATCATATTCTCTCCATAGGGGTGCCACACACACAGAACGTAGGTTTCCTGTGCCAGCGCTATCTGCGCAGGCCTGCTCCGACCAGCGCCAGCTAGTGTTGGAAATGTTCCCATGTTTGCAAATGGAGGCACGCACAAAGGAAGCTGGGACAGGCAGGTGGTGCGGGTCGCGCTGGTGCCTGCGCCACCTACTTTTACCTGAATGTTCGGATCATTAATTTTGCGCTGGTTGACGTGGTTAAACGTGTTGATGCTCCAGTTGTGTGTATTCGATTTTGCATATTATGGAAAGTGAAGTGAACTGTGAAGTTCTCATTTCTGAGGTGTACAAATGAGAAGCAATATGGAACAAAAGAAACCCATCCCATGCGAACAGGAAGGTCATTGCAAAACTGTGGGCAGAGATAAGTACCTACAACAATGAATACTGAGAGTGAGAATCTCTCCCCCCCCCCCCCCCTTTTTTTTTTTCACCATCAACTGGACAACAAGATATGTTCCATCAATTAAGCAGTAGAAAACTGTCATAATAGTCTCGTGTGTGTGTGTGTGCGTGCACTCGTTTTTTTTTTTATGTGTGTTTTTTATTTGGCCTACTATATATAGTATTTGTGTTAATTAATATATAGTTTGTTAAACTGGAAAAGGTTTAAATAATTGTTTCCATTAGATACATTATACATAATAGATATCTATACAAAATTTAATGTCGTGAGTGGCTTCCAGTTGATGAGAACAACCTATTTATTCTCTTTGTTCTTTCAGCATATTTTAGATTTAAATACCACTCATGTAGAAACAAAACATAAGAATAATTGTATCAATTACAGATTTTGCAACCACAATTAAATACACTTTTCAGACCTCAAAGGATGTAATATGGAGTGTAAAACCAATACAATCTTGATTGTAAATTTAATGCAGTAAACGTTTATTTGTAATATTTCAGTTTTTGTCAAAGTATATAAAAGAATACTTTTCATCAGGCATAAATGTGGCAGTATAACAGCTGTATATTCAGCTGTATAACAGCTGAATAAAAGTGTTGCTTTCATGAAAAGTTTACAAACTAATTACACGTATATAAACACAAAACTATTGTCAATACACTAATGGATTGTTGCAAAATATGGTGCAAAAACATCTCTAATATCTTTTACACTGTTGAGTGTATGTCCTGGTGTAGGCCTTTACATTAGGTAGCACACGCATGTCAGTTAGGTGGCTTTCGGCTCCTTCGTGGTCAAGAATGGTGTTATGTAAAACGCAGCAAGCCTTGACAATAGAGTCCACACAACTTCTGTCACTCTTGATGCTTTTTAACAGCAACCTCCATTTGCATGCGAGTATGCCAAATGCACATTCTACCACTTTCCTTGCCCTAAATAAGCAATTGTTGTAACATTCTTGCTTGTAACTGAGGTTGATTCCATGGTAGGGTTTCATGACAAATGGAAGTAGTGGATACCCCTTTACATCAGTCCCTGGCAAAAATGATGGTTCAGGTATTACAGGTTCATTGTTTATAAATGTATAAAAATCTGAGGCTTGGAAAGTGCCACCATCGCTCTGCTTGCCCTAGCCACCAACATAAATTACAACAAACTTGTAGTAGCATCTACAACTCCTTGAAGAACTACAGAAAAATATTGTTTACAGGGCCTTTAACTCGAATGTGTTTTCTGTCAATGCAACCTATAACATTCTGTGTGTTCCATACTTGTTTAAAGTCAGTGGCAATATTCTCAAATGTCTATTTTGTTGGCACTGGCATGTGGTTAGAGTCTAGCTCATCCCAAAGGATGTCTGTTGTTTCACAGACTATTGTTGCTATGATTGTTTCCCCCATCCTAAATGTTGATCCAGTAGCAAGATACCTGTAAAGAAAGAAACAAAATACTGTGTAACATGTGTAATGTCTGTCAATACACTATAATACTCTTTGTAAACATTAATTAATCCATATAATTGTCCACAGCCCAAGAAAAACTAGTACACACTACTAACAGCACATTATATAACAACTCCAGTATCTAACCTGTGCTCTGAGTTACAGCTGTGTTCACATGATATAATTCTACTGGTGTTACACCGGGTTGGTTTTTCCATATTTATAGATGTAATCGTGAAGAAGAAATGGAAATACAATAGAATCCCACCGTACGGAGCACGGTAACTGCGAGAACGTGGGTATAACGAGGTATTTTTGAGGAACCGTCAAGAAATCGCTAAAATATTACATGAAAAATTGTAATTTTACGAGTTGAAACTGTGTGGCGAGATTGTGTGAAGCAGGCTTGCGGCGGGACTTGTAACTGTGTGAAGCGCGCTTTTGTTATCTGTATTCCGTAACTCCACTCCCTCGCCCGTCACCATGTTTCCGTAAGTACCTTGTGCCGCTCTCCCCAAGCGCATTGTTCTATAAATAGAATCGCACCCTTTCTACCTTGACACCATTTTCATAAACCAGTTCTGCTTTTCCGTAGTCGTTCACAGTCATTGTGCTCTCAACTGTGTTTGGTTGCAAACAACTTGGTGTATGTGGGTCAAACGTTATTGATAAATGAAAACAAATTTTATTTAAACATAACAGTCCAAGTTAGAGCTGGAATCGATTACAGCTACATATTAACAGATTTTTGCTGGGTTTATTTTTTCCATACTCTGGCATACCAAATAAAGATAGGAACACAACTACTACTACATTTTATCGCTGTGCTATAACAAACTTAATTTTAATCCATTTTTATAAAATTGTCTTGAATTTTTGCTGATTTTGAATAAGTCTCGCACCATGCAGATTTTGTTAGTTGAAAACATATACTTTTCCAGTGACTACCGTATTTACTGGTATAATTCTTGCGCTGGCACAATTCACACAGCATATTTCTCTCAACGAGGCACGTAATGCTAATGGGCCCGCGTGGCGTGCTCTTTGTTCGACCGTGCCAGTTTTCTGACACTTCAAGGTCACTGGTCCCATTATCAATTTCTGACTGCTGCGTCCACGCTCCAAACATGTAAATGCAATCAGTCACGAAGTTTATTTGTTTGCAGGTGGTTTTTTTTAGTGCGAAGGGAATAATTTACATGTATATTAATTTTTGTTTAGTACAAATTCATAATGGGTAAGTATGCCAGTCAAACTGCTGCATTTAAGCTTCAGATAATTGCGCATGGAGAGGAACACATCAGTAAGAGAAGCTGGCCGAAAATTTGTTGTTTCTGAGTTTAACGTGCATGTCATGTTTTCCCAATACCAGGCTGCTGTTACTAAGTGAATCAAACCTGTAATGACGGCTGTGGCCGGCCGCCCGGCCAGAATAATCGTGTAGCTACTAAGGATCTAGGGCCGAGTACGGCCACGCTGCAAAGGATCTAGGCGCTCGCCCAGCTACGTGCATGCGGCAATGTTTTCGCTGCTAGCCCCAGCACACGAGTGATTTAATTTTGAATATGTATCTTCATATCTATTATCAATAAATGAAGTGCTGTTTTTTTAAAAAACGTATCCCCGGTGGTTGGCGAGGGATTACCTACAGTAGATGCCATTTTAATGTTTACATACACGTGTTTTGGCGACTCCTGGCGTAATTCACGAACCTTAATTTTTTGCACTAAAATCCTCTCAAATAAGTGCGAGAATTATGCCAGTGAATACGGGTATTTGGTTTGAGGAGGTCGTGTGAAGTTGTGACAGGCGAGTTATCGCTTGCAGGACAGTGCTTCAGCAGCAGAGTAAGTGATAATGGGAAATGCTGCGTAGGCTGGGCAACTGATTGTGGGGAAATGCTGCTTAGGCCGAGCAAGTGATTGCAGGCAGAGCAGCTATATTTATGTGGCGCGGTCATATTTTCCGCTCATTTTCACACAATTAGTTTATATATAACAGGATATTTTTACGTTGTGGTTTGAACACAATTTAAAAGTTATTTTAGGTTAATTTTTAAATAGTAGGCCTTATTGGAGATCAAAATCGGTCTAATTTGGGGACAGCGAGGACACTGTTATAGGTAGGATCGAACCTGGAACCGTGACATCTCGCTATAACGGAACTCGTACCGTATCTAAGAGACCAGTTTGGTGATGAATGTGGAAAGATGCAGAAAGTGAGAACAGGGATGGGAGCTGAAGAAGCAAATTTCCACTCCAAATGGCTGTATTTCAAATTTGCTTCATTTCCTCTAGGATATTGTCGCACCAAGAAATTCAACAGGAAACACCTCTGCCATATGAGGGATTTCTAACAGCCCTTGTGACTGTGGTGCATCCTCATTAGCCTCTCAGGGAGAAGAAAATTTGTTCACCACTCCTCAAACTCAGGTCATTGAAATTGAAACTGTGTCACCTGCATATGATCGGAATGACTTCATTAATGACGAAGAGGGACGAGAAGAGGAACCCAACCAGGAGTGTGGGGACAAGTCCAGCATGTATATGCCAACATCCACAAAACCCACTAGGAAGTGTGGCAGAAGTGAAGACTGCAACTCTGAAATGCTAAAAATTGAGCAAAAGAAGCTGGAATACTCGCTTAACAAAGCTGATCGGAGACAGTCACTGGATAATGATGCAGACCTATATATTTTTTTACGTTTATTACCGCATGTGAAAAGAATCCCGGAAGAAAGGGAAATGGCTTTTAGGAGACACATTGAAACCATAGTGGAAGAATTTACATATCCATATTCACAAATTCACGAACTGGTGGTGGCACGCCCTCCAAGCACCTGTACGTCTTCCTCTGCTTGCACTACTGCCATAGGCCCAGACGTTAACAGTGGATCCATTTGCAGCTGCGTTTATGAATTATGTATGAATACGTGCATAGAACACATTTTTCGCATTAATTTTCAGATCATACATTTTGTTTCCACATTGTACTATTTACTTCACAATTTGTCCAGTGTGTACTTTGTGTGTATTCTTGTATCCATGTTAATCTACGTAACGGACATGCGCAGATGGACAGAGACAGTACAAAATGGTTATTTGGAATACTATCTCAATACTACATTAAATAAAAATAAGTTATTTACGTGCAGTATGTACTGTGTGGATTAACTCTCTTGTAAACATAAATATTTCACTATTGCTGTATTACTTACCTTAGAGTAATTACTAATCTTTCTTCTGGGGTAATTGGTTGGGTGTGTCAGTTGCACCAGTTCTTCACTAAACGGTCATCAATTTTCACCTAAATATAATTGAAAGTTTTGATCGTCATACGGATGTACTGAAAGAACTGTTGAGGATCGTTCGTGAGTTCACCAAACAGATGATGGTAATCACCATACCTATACCTTCCTCGATTGATCTCTTGGATTGCAGTATGTGTCATTGGTATTCATTACATGCATTATCAAGTAATAGAAACTCATCAGACGAGCTAGACATGTTTCTCACATAACATCAAATGGCAAACTGAAATAAAAGTGAGTGGCATTGGTTGAGTAGGCTGCTTGTCCTCTATGCGGCACTGCCTGCTTCAGTAGCGTCAACATGCCCGCGCCTAAAAGCGACATTCGGACTGGTAACAACAGGCGCAGGTAACCCGCGTTCTACGTACGGCACCCCTTATGCTGTACTACTGGCTAGGTGGAGTTGAGAAATGGCTGAAGCGAGCGATCAAAGACATCATAGCTGCAATTACTGAATTACCTCCTTCAGAGTCTGATAGTTTTACCCCATTGTTTCAACCTCTGATTAAGTTACCGGGAGAACAGAACTTGGCCATAAAATTAATTCAATGGTACGGTAATAACGTTTTAAACCTTGATAGGCATTGGCCAGAGACATCTTTTCAGGAGACCCCCTCCTGTCATCACCGAGAACCTCACCACCAGTTTCAGCACCAATTCGATGCAGCAAGGATCGGCCACCAGACGTCCAAGTGAGTTAGCCAGCAAGGAGGAGCATGCCGCGCCCCTTCATTAAAAAAGGTACCGTCTCTGCAAAGGGTCGTGTGTGCTACTCCTGACTTCGTTCCCGCTAGAAAGCCCACTAGGCCCACCTTATACACCGGTCGGGCACCTAGAAATACAAAAGACCTCCGCCTTGTTCCGATACCCTAGTGATAGTGGCGTTGCACTGGTTGAAGTCCATAAGTGTAATTAAATCCAGTTCCTCCTATGACAAGACCTACAGTGTTAAATTTGTCGTAGAGATTAATGTCCCTAAATACTGGTTCAGGTCGGACCCTAACAAGTCCTCAGCAAAAATTTCAATCCCGAACCCATCGTAGTATGGTATTCATTTAATGCAAGTGTGTTTAGTAACATTAACATTCTTTGATCTCCTGGGCTTGCATTTGACCCCCTCCCCCACGGTAGTTAATGTGCTTTAAGTGACTACGGCATTCACTTCAGGTCTCAATGATGCCCAATGTGGAGCATCACTACAAATCAATTAGTTTAAATTAGAAGAGTTGACTAGGCTTCAAGAGACACCATTATTTTCCATTTTTTTAATGATGTCCATAATTTTTATAGCACTAGCCAAGTCTTATATTAGTAAAATAAGAAAAAGAATGCATTTGTTCTAATAAAATAATTTTGTTAGAACTATTTGTGATTGGTATGTAAAATGTGGGAAACATGCTACTATCCTCAACTAGACTAGACTTGACCTATCTTATTTTTAATCCATAGTTTTCTCATTCACATGTACTCCACAGAAAACTAGTACCTATAGGATATTCACGGTAATGCGTGTTATGTATTCTTCCACCACATATAAAATTAACATTGCCATCGGCCTCATTACTTTATTCATACGTCGGTCAAGTAAAATTCAAAATTATTACGAAAGTAAGTACTATACAAATCTGCTCATTTTTACACTTTGATGCATTAAAAAAAAAAACAGAAAGCGAATTTAATAATTTAAGTTATCACAAATGGTCACCTAACACTTTTTATTCAATGTTAAGATATGGAACTATTTTCCATTCATCGTTACCAACTTTACTGGGCAAATGTCGCTCATTGCGCCTATTAAAATATATGCATTCAGGGGCAGTGACATTTTTCTAATGTTCATTTTTAAAGTGCTCACTTTATCCTGAGCAGTCTTTACCTGAGAATACTGTTCTTTACCTCATATCACAGGTTAATCTCAGACACATTTATGTTATTTACAAAACAAAAAATAATAGTGCTGAAATACAGGTGGGCATTGTCATGAAATGTTTAACAAATACTAAGTAACAGTAAATTAACATGTTTCATCTGTAATTGCCCAGGGCACTTGTAGTTAATTTCACAAGTCAACATTAAAGTGCATTGGCCTAACTTCGTACAGAGCATTATGAACCGGTAAAAAGAACTATTACAATGTCATAAAGTAGGAAAAATTAATCCTTGTGAAATTCGTATTAAAAACAGCAACCATTGCAAAAAAAAAAAAATTGAGAGGATGAAAAAAGAACACAGCTGTTTTAAAACCACTTTAATGAAAATTACATTTTGATATAACCACAAAACAGCTGTAATAATATTTTGATCAGATCTACAAGTCATTCAAGCCTCAGTCATCAGTTAATATTTCCGTAGAGAAGTACGGCTGATGTGTTCTTGTTTTTGTGTTTGTGTGTATGCTTTGTCTCTGATAAAATACTGCATTTAATTCAATTTATGTCATTCTAATGAGTACTACTTAATGACTTAACAGTAACTTATGAGAGTACATTGTTGATTGGGCCACAATGCATCCTTGCACTCTTAAAAAAAATTGTATGTTTTGTAAGCATGGTATATTCTTTTCTTTTGCAAATGTTAAAAATGTAAACTTGAAATAAAATAATAATATTTGCATTTTAAAGATGTAGAACTGCCTAACAGTTTTATCAAAAGTGTAGGTTTTCTGGCCCAACCAAGCAGAAATACTGTAAATTTTATCCATTTAAAAAATCCAGGTCGTATAACAACTTGTTTCATTTTTTTTTTTACAATATTTGGTAATAATTCTTCACTGTAATAAATATACATTTCCTTTAAATATATGTATTTGTATACTGTACATTTTTTAATAGTAATGCAGCATTATTTGCAAAGTTTTGCTCCATTTGATATATAACAGCAATATAGGAGAGCCAGTTATACAATTCAACTTGTATGCTATGTCGTTCTACAGTGGTCTTTGGGCACTCCATAAAAGTAGATATTACAGTTTCATTGTGAATGTGGAAATAAAAATTCAACAGGAATGAAAACAAATAATTTTTGCACATCATAGTAAAATTAATTTTTACACAGATATTGTACGAGTCTAAACAAAAAAAAAAGTAATATATATTTATCAACAGCTTAATGATGGAAAAATGATTAATACAGCTTTGCATCAGGTCATAATTTAATGTGGTGGATAGCAACCAATATGCACATACCATCTCAGACATGACAATTCAAAAATATGCACATTTATTTTTATATCTCATACATAACTTTCATTCAAATGAACTTCTCAAACATTCTTCACTGCACTTTTGTATATCTTAGTTCTTAGTATTAGTTAAATTATAAAATAAGTGCTCTTTCAACATGTGTGCTTAGATATAAATATTTACAATTTTTAATGATATTTTTTTCTTTATGTATATATATTTTTTAATGTACAGAACAAACCAATAGCGAGCAATTTATACACGCTTGTGCTCTCCAAATTATTTGAAGTTCTACTTCAGAGAAGTTATTTTCATGACCTATGTCAGTTGCTTCTTTTCTCCTACATTTACTCATAATTAATATTTACAAAGGGCTAATTTATGGCATAATGTTTACAATTTTAGAATGTATTTTTTGATTAGCAACATATATATTTACTGAAACAGTTTCAGTTTAAAACTTGGAGATTGTACTTAGCATGACACTATGTACGCACGTGCTTGGCTCAAAGGTATTGTGACAGTAAAGAAAATGTTTGCTAACAAATTCTACTCACACAAATTGGAAGCTAAATTACTTTAGTAACAGTTGTCTCTGCTGTCGTTTGGAAACTATGTCAAGTTGAGTGTATTAAAACAGTGAGTGCCAAAAGTTTTTTGTACAAAATAATGATACTACATATATGGTATTATCAAGACTCATTACTTACATTTTACTAACAAAACCTTTATTATTCTTCCCAATGTGCTAGAAAGAATTACACACAATCCAGGGAAGATTAAAAAAGATGAACATAAATGCTGTACAAGCATAACATGGGACCAAGAGATACAGATGTAAATTTAATCCAGAAGAGTGTAAAATATTTGGGTTTTAAAAAGGGATCTCCATTTAATACCACATAAGCAAACCCATCTAAAACTTCAGGAATCTAAGTTCAGTAAATTAGCAACTGGTGATGTGTAAAATTGCATCCAGAAGCACTGCAAATGAACATGGCTGCAGTCGACAAGCTTCACAAAACTTAGTAGACGTGTGCATACAGCTTTGCAACAACTACGGTAACCATCATTACAAACATACAGCATTCAGCAGCCTTCATGAGGAAATTATCAGGGCAAGTGCTCATGGAGTTTTCTTCAGTGTTCATCTTCAAACCCAGACTTTCTCATTTTTTAAAATTTTATTAATTACATATATAATGTATTTTGTAGGTCTTCCATTTCAATGTCTTTGTAAAAAAAATTTTTTTGCTGTGCAATTTTAAAAACTAAAAAACGATTCTGTGCAAGTATGTATGTGTAAAACTTCTTTGGAGCTATTTTATACTACCATGACTAGATTTCAGTCTCCCTAATTACATACTGTGTATAGCACTCAGGTGAGCATAGACCAAAATTAATAGCATGTGCTTTGACTTCAGCTGTCTGCTTATATGTACAACATTTTTATTTTGCATGTTCACCTTACTAATAGGGAACTGATCCAGCGTACACCATATTACTGCAAGTCGTATAACATGGCAGGTTATAGAACAATTTAATCAAAAATCTGTTTTAGGATTGATGGTTACTGCATTTGGATGTAAGTAGGAACATCAGAACCAATATAATAATCTCTTGGTTGATGTATTCTATTTACTTTAGTGACAATTTTTACTTGAACAATATTTCTCTGGTCCCTGTAAAATTTCTAAACACACAATCACCAGGTTAAATACTTATTCAGTTTGAGGGCATTCCTTCCCAGTTCCTTGAAATTTTTACACTGGAATATTACTGTATGTGCACAAATCCTGAAAAATAAAAATGTTCCCAAAATTTGATTTACTAAGAAATGTATTTATACTAATGTACAAATCAAACATCTTTTTTAAATTTTTACTAATTAATTTTTTTTTGTTGCAATTAACTGTGTGTGTATGACACTTTTTATTCTGCAACAGTTCAGTTTATAGAACCAGAAGAATGTTCCCTGGAAACTGAAAAAATGAAACATGTCTAAAAGAAAATAAAAAATACAGTTTACTTCTTCACATTTCACGGGTATGAAATTTACCACTACTTCAGTACACAGCCAACATCTACCTGTATTAGTCTTATAGTGTATTATTACTATACTACTATTGATCATTACAGAATAAATAGATTCGTGGTTACACTGTTTTAATTAAGTACATAATTGCAATGCTGTACACATGAAACCAGAAATGGAGTTACTCTTTCCCTTTAGTTGATTTAATTTTTTATACAAATTTAAAAAAAATGTTATTGATCTTACTTTATAAAAAATACAAACAATGTGTCGAACACCAAGATATTATTCCACTATAACACAATTATATAAATTTGAAAAACAAATATCCAATTGATAATTTATTAATTAAAACTTATAGGGAATAAAAATAACTTCATATTAAACATTAAATTTTTTTTTTTTTTAATGTACAGTGTCTTTGTGCCAGAACTCAGTAGTAGGAACTCGGTAGTAGGAACTTGTCAGGTAACGTCAGCTGGTCACTGATCTGTGGGCATGCCACATTTAGGTAATGGGAAGGACATATGTGTAGCCAACTTTCGTGTGTGGTTATTACACTGACAGCATTATGTGCTTTCACAAGATGGAAGGCATGGGAGCCAAGGGTTGTATGAGCATCATGCAGGAAACTTGTATTTATCTGCATCCATCAGGGTTAATAAAGGGAGGAACAGCATTCATGTCATTTTGTTCAAGTTTTGCAGTAGATTGGTTATGTAGTATCTCCAAAAAAATAAGCTGTTTAATTTGCTTAAATATGTCAAAGTCTTACATGTAACACAATGTATTTTTCCAAATACTAATACAATTTCACCTCATCAGTGCGAACCTAAATTTTGCTACCAACGGGGTCCTATAAACAGTATCAGTCTACCAGAAGTGCCTACAGAATACGTCCCTTGTACGAGGGCTATTAACAGACGCAGAGAAATTCTAGTGTTCACCCCACAGTAAAATAATACGCTTGTTTCTACAAGCTGCACAGATGGCATTATGTAATACCATAGTGCAACACAAAGAGAAGTGCTGACTTGTGCTGCCTCAGCTGAAATTCTGGCCGACGACATCACATGCCCTGAGAGCGTCACGCTACTCTTCCCCCACTAACCCAGGGCAAGCTGGCCATTATAAATACTGGTCCATGACCAAGATTCAGGACTTCAATCAAGCTCTACCACACTGGAAGGTGCCGGAGGCAGCCAACATGTCCTCGCAACCTCGCTGAAGAGTCTTCACTCCTCCACTGCTCTCCTGGTGCCGCAGGAAAGCAATCAGGTCTTTGCAGCCTCTCCAAAAGTCTGCTTCTTCACTACTCTCCTGGTGCCGAAGGAACCATCAGTAGCCGCTCGCTCCACCACCTCGTGTGCTGGAGTCATTTACTACTATCCAGGTCTTCTAAATCTACCAGCAGCTCAACTACGCCCTCACTGACGTCTTCAACACTCTCCAGGGATCCTCCGACGCCAACCCCCATAGAAGTCGTCAACCACACGTAAATACCACCGTCTGTTCAGAAATGCCAACACTTACCACTGCCCTTCTATTTAGTGGTAAATCCCTTAAGTCCCTTCTAGACACCAAGGCTAGTTGTTTTCATAGTCAATTTTCTACCTTGCGTAGTTCAGTTCACATGTGAAACATAATTCACCTTCCGTTCAATTCTTGTTTGATAGGAGGTATTACGTACCACAAGGATTATTCTTCCCAGGAATAAACACGTTTTATACAACTGAAGAATATTATTTCAAATGTGTTCTAATTTCCTAAAAACAGTTAAAACTTATGAGGAGACACACCCCATTAGTGAAACCTTTCTCAGGGGTGAGAAAAATTCCATTTCATATAGCAAACACCGGGATCGGGGGCAACCAGCCTGACGGCCCACTTGGGGCTGCCAGCAGTGACAGCCGCAGTCAACCCTTCGGCGCACCAGGTTCCAGTGCCACTCCAGACAGTCACCACCAGTGCAGATGCAGGGTCAGCAGCTTCCACAGACTATCCATCGCCCAGGTATACAGGTAAAACCAAGTCCACTCAGATGAAAGATAACCCTTGCCGTTCCTGATTTAATTCCTATTCAGAAAGCTTTACGGCCCGTTCTTTATACCGGCAAGGACCATGTACTTAACTAAGTAAAGCCAAGTCAAGGTATCTTGTCAAGCCTCAAACCAAACCAAAACAGCCCGACCGTGACTATCCGCCATTAATCCAAGGACGTCACGCGCCAAGTTTTTCTGGCATCTAATGTGGGGCCTTTGCACCTAATGGACTTGCAGAACTAGGCCAGCACAGCCCCGAGACTACGTAATCTAGCTGGGAGTATTTGCCAACTAAACAGACTTCGGGGAGTCTTCAAACACTCAACAACATAGTCAACCTGTCAGGCATGGAAGTGAATGAGACCGAACTCATAGAAATAAATATGGCTGATTCCACAGTAGATTGTTGCAGTAACCCCACTTGTCCAGACACTGTGAACTATAGTATAGTATGCCCGCGTTGTAAACACAGATTTCATTACAACTGCCTGGGGATGGGGGGGCAGATGAAATCCAATATACAGACGGTCTAGAGCTCCGATGTGGGGAATGCCATACCAGGCAAACAGTCTTCTGCAGTTGGCTAATATGCCCTGGACAAAGGATTAACATAGTCTGTTGCATTATATGTTCAGAACCATTCCACCACAGCTTCATTGTGTGGCCAGAAGAAAGAGTGACAAGGCCCGGCCTTGTTTATCATTGTGAGGTATGCTGGCGAGTAGCTGAGTACCCTTCAAGCAATCCAGGACCGACCAATACTGCAGTCACCACCCGATGCACAGGAAAACCACAAATCTCTGAATTTGTGGACAGTTCACGCAATGACCTCCTCGCATTCACAACAGAATGTGAGGAATTTTGTGACACCGCAATACCACCAAAACAATGGTTAAGCCGTACACAAGCCAAGTTTAAGGGTAAAGCCCTTGACTGGTGGAATAAATAAGCCAATTTCACTGAGTGGGGGCACTATGTAACTACCTCGCTGCCCAGCTTGCTGGTGAAGAAGTGCAAGCCGACCTCACAACCAAATTCTATAGCCGCACATAAACCACGGATGAGGAAGTTGAAATATTCGTGTGCAGAAAGGTCGAAATGTTTAAGCGAATATTTCCGGACGAAGCAAGTTGTGTGCGCCATGTAACTGCCCAAACTGAGAAACTTTTTACTAACACCCAAACTGTTAATGGTAGACAAGTTCGTAGATAGGGCAAATGAAATTGAACATAACTTTAAGGAGTAAGCCATACTTGATTGGCCAGGAATTAGCAAGCCTACGGAACCGAACAGAGCACCAGAACAAAGAGGAAGCCTACTCTCCAACACGAAACTCCCAAAATGCTGGTACTGCCTAGAGTGACACTACAAAAAAAGACTGCCTGCTTAAGCAGCAAGGTCAGGGAAGAAAGGCATAGAGAGGCACAACCCAAGTGCTGGACGCCATGTCATGACCGGCTGATAAGCAATCTGCTAACCAGGTGGGAAACGCCAAGGCTGGCTGCAGACAAAGCTGGCGTACGTTGAGACAGCAAGGACCCCATCATCCAGATCGTAAACGAGGAAATCGTATCTCCCAAAACCCCCCCCCCCCCCCCCACAACGAAGTGAGAATAAATAGAAGAAAAATTCTAGCTTTAGTAGATTCAGCTGCAACTGGTAATTTCGTGCGGAGCCATGTCCTCGGCAACAAACAAAGGGCATCACTCCACCCACAAACCCACATAGTGAGGATGGTGAAATGTGACTTCATCTTAGCAGTCAACGGCCATACTACCCTCACAGTAAACCTCCACAAACTTTCAAAACCGGCAGTTTGTTGTCTCCCTAACTTACACGAAACCGCCCTACTGGGACACCCCTGGCTAAGCCAACAGCAAGTAGTTGTGAATTATGGCGAATGAAAAGTATACCTGGGTGACAAAACACTGCATAACAGTTAATTGGCAACACTGTCCCGAAGCTGTAATCACACAGACCATAAACTGGCAGAAATCAACCAACAGCCGGATGCAGCTTCCTGTGCAGGAAGATGTGCCCAGCAGCCCTGACGTCGAGACAGAGGTCCTCCACAAACCTGGGTCTCCGGCGCCACGAGCTGAGGAGGTAGGCGAAGAGCCAACTGGACCATTACCTTCGACGGCTACCCAGGTCCCAGTGTTGGATGATGCTGAGGCCGACAGACACAGCTTCCTGTACGGGAGGATGTGCCTAGCAGCCCTGCCATCGAGATGTCACCCAAAGGCCTCTGAATCCAGCTCTTATGGTTGCAGAGTCTTGTACAAGAGGATGTGCCCAGCAGCTTCGTCGCCGTCGAGACGGAGGTCACCAAATGGCCTCTGATTCAGGCGCTACCAGCTGAGGGAGTAGGCGACGCCTTCGTACCACTGCCCCTGACGGCCATTCAGGTCCCAGTGTTGGGGGTACACCATGGCTAACCGCAGGAGAATGTTGCTGCCGCAGGAGTAAGTGAAGTGTTCTGCAAACGACTGACTGAATAATTAAATAGTCATAAAATTGCTATTTACAAGTTAACATCGGTATTTTACTTACATGTCAAAACGTATGCCCCAATAGTGAAATTTTACATAGTTCAAAACATTCTGGACACTCACCATAATGCTAAAACCTAATATAAACAGGCACTGACACAGCAGTAAACATTATGTGAAATAACTACAGTAAAATAAATTATGTCAATTATTTCAAGAACCAGTGTGTCAAATGGCCAACTGCCATTCGTAAACTTTTTACGTAAACACTCTTGGACACCTCACAGTGCCAGTGCTATGTAACCATTGAAGAAAAGTCTTCCCACTAATTTTGTAAACACAGCATGTACTCCACCTACCAAACACTCGTCAAAACAGCCACAAAATTTTGTTAAATAATTTTCAAAATATTTTTTGTACATAGTTAAGTAATTTGTAATTAGTATTCACAATTGCTTTATGTAACTATAACCAGTGAATACATTGAACCGAAGACTCTTGCACAGCAAGCCAAGAAGAAAATTAGTTGAAAAATTTTCAAATTATTGTTGTATATTACTAGGGTAGCAATGTCTATTTTTTAACGTTTTTATATGTATAGGTGTTTACGTACACATTTCTAATAGTTAAATTCAATTAGTGTACTCATGTTGCCTTTTGATAGCTCGTTGGACCGGTTTGAGGAAGGCCCAGAGTCAACATTCCTTTAGAAACTGTGTCACATGTAATCTGCTGCCTGCTGTGCGACAGAACAGGATGACCACAAGGTAGCATCTCTTTTACTTCGCCTTCAGCACCACTGCATGTAGAAGCTAACCTTTCACAAGTAAGGCTTTTTATATAGTCATCTTTTTTTTAAATGTGCTGTTCACGTCTTGTTTTCTCTTCCACAAGTTACAATTTGTTAACCAATACTTGTAAAAAGTATGCACAGCCTTCTGCTGCCTAATGTAAAGTGCACATATATAACGAAGGTTGCGAATCACCCAACACCGGGTTCCCGATGCGTCCTTTATCTCACGCACATGGGGAGAAGAAACTATTATCAGGTCGTTACCCTGTGACCAGCTGCTGCGCTAAGAAATAGCGCACATCCTACAATGGGTCCGAGAGAGACTGCGTGCATTCAGTCGGCAAGACCATGCTAGGAAAGAGACAGATATATACAAGGACATTGTCAACCTCCTACCATGTTTGGAAAGAGATAGTGCCTACCCTACAATGGGTACGAGAGAGAGAGAGAGAGAGAGAGAGAGAGAGCGAGCCAGCCAGCCGCATGGCAATGCTCAGAAAGAGACAGAGCTATACAGCCAGCTGTCACCTGCCGGTGTGTCCCGCGGTACTACGCTCCATAATCCAGAACCCCAGCACATGGAGCAGAGCGAACTACAGAGACCAAACCGATTTTCCTTAAGGGGACATTCCTTCATCCCCTCAAGCAAATTAAATTCTTTGTTCGCCCAGATGAGTCTCCATCGCAATGGACCAGGAGGGTGGAGGGATGAATTGACGCATGATGTCTTTTTACAACTACTAATACGATTTCGCCTCGTCAACTGCGAACCTAAATATATTGCTTGAGCCTGATTGACTGACCGATACCACGACCATCGACATTGGCGGCATCTGAACACTATTTGTCGATTATTATTCACAGATTAGTAGCACTAATTTATTTAACACAATGTTAAATAAACCAGCATACTAAATATCATTAAGCATTAATTTACCTCATCCATCAATCAGGTATTCTGTCTGAAACCCAAAATATATTCGGAACAATTGTTTTCCGATATGTTCCCGTTGTTTACATTTCACCGTATTTTTTGTTGGTACATTCGCCAAAGAGTGTGTGCATCATTTGTTTTTGGACACTACGTGAATGCAAAACAACACAGATAATCAATAACTGGTGCTATCGATAGTATTGATTACATCCCACAAGATTTTTTTTTGTTTTTATTTTCTTCTTACGTTTATAATACATTTGTACATTGACGACAATGAGAAAGCAAACTGTATTCTTATGCATTATTGCATTCTTAAGCTGACGACAGTGAAAACGAATCGCACACTCTGACATTGTATTCAACATATCTGTGGTGGTGTTATTGTAAATGGAAAGCTAAGGTTATAAGAGTGGCGGTAATTTGGCTGACATAGTTCTTATTGAAAACTGTTGGCTACGGTTTTGGCTAGAATGTTAAAGGTCTGAATAAGACTTGGCAAGTAATAATTGGCAAAAATTGTCGCAAATAAATCAGTTGTTATTTTAATCAAGGGATTAAGTATGGCTTGGCTGATGAAGGAATACTAAGCGAAAATGTTAACATTAAAAAAATGTGCTCAATTTCAAGTGAATATTTAATATTAAATTGATTTCAGTGAGTTTTTGTAATGACATCTTTAGGCTATTGGTTTAAACAAACCTGTATTTTGAGGTTATGCATGTAATTTCTCAGGTCTAAAATACAAGTCCACATAAGATTGCATGAAGTTTTGAAGGTTGTCTTTAAGGAAGTCAGTTTTTAATGAACACTGTATTGTCTGGTAACAGTTTTTGCATGGCTGTTAAGTCACTTATTTGCCCAGTTAAATTGTCTCTTTTATCATTTATTATTAAAATTAGTAGGGACGGGTCAATACTAAGTTTTCTCTATACTCAATACCAATTTTGATACCAAAACATTCTCACAATACTCAATACTGATACGTTTCTCGATACCAAATTAAAATTGTCATGAACACAAAACAACTTGGCCAAGAAACTTGCTCATTTTTACTACTGTCATTGCTGAAACTATATAAAAACCCACATTACACTGGAAACAAATGGTGGATGCCCTGTAACCCAAACGTCCTTAACCAATAATAAACCGTGTAACATAGTCTCCTTCGATTCTATAGAATCAAGTTTCCACAGTAAAGGGTGTAATCAAACTGAGGAAAATGATAGCTCAGCACACACTTATTTTGCAATTTCACAGTCTTTAAATTTTATTTTACAACTTCAAGGAAATTACTGTAATGTTAAATAAATATCGTAATTATCTGATACACCTGTCATGGCCTAGCCCACGGAATACGCAGGCTGGGCAACGACAGGTGTATCAGATAATATTATGGTTTGTTTTTTTTGTGAATATTTAATAATACAGTTGTATTCAGATAATTATGGTATGTGTGGGATGTACAATAACTACTCAACTTGCTCGCTCATGCATATCGGCGCTCGCTCTCAACTCTCAAACTGATTTAATTGTACCTCAATTATGTATCATAAAAGTAAATGTTTTCAAAAATAATAATTGTGGTATGTATGGGTTCCCTATAAACACCTCAAGGTGCTCGCAGCTGTGTGAATATTATGCTGTGAATAAAATGTGGTATATTATGGTACAATTGTACTTAAATTATGCTTTTTTTTTCTAAATTATAGTACTCATTTGAAATGTTATGGAACACTAGTACCAGAATTATGGCATGAGAAAATGGGTGTTAAAATTATATACTTTTGGATATTCTCATGCGATACTAGATACTATAAAGTATCAAGGGTATCGAGGATCCCATCCCTAAAAATTAATGTTGTATTTCATTTCTATGCTATAGACACATATTACAAAGTGCTAAAAGTGTTCATAAAACTGAAGATTTAAATTTATGTAACAAAAAAAATATTTCCAAATACAGTAGAATTCAGTTTTAGCGAGCACGGCAATTGCGAGAACATGGGTATAAATAATGAGGTCTTTTTGAGGAACCGTCAAAAAATCACAAAAATATTCCTTGACAAATTGTAATTTTACAAGGTGAAACATGTGCGGCGAGACTGCGCGAAGCAGGCTTGCGGCGGGACTTGTGACCATGTGAAGCACGCTTCTGTTATCTGTCTGCCGTAACTCCATTCCCTTGCCTCGCCACCGCATTTCCCTAAGTACCTTGTGCCGCTCTCATGTGTCACATTCTTCTGCCTTGCCTCCTAACACCCCTGTCACTAAACCAAGCACATTGTAATATAAATAGAATCCTGCCCTTTCTAACTTGACCCCGTTTTTATAAACCAGTTATGCTTTTCCGGAGTCGTTCGCGGTCATTGTGCTGTCAATTGTGTTTGGTTTCAAACAACTTGGCATATCTGGGTTGAACGTTATTGTTAAATGAAAACAAATTAAATTTAACCATAACAGTCCACGCTATAGCTGGGATCAAATACAGTTACATATAACAGATTTTCGCCGGTCTTTTTTTCCATACTGTGGCATATCAATTAAAGATAGGGACACTACTACTACTACATTTTATCGCTGTGCTCTAACAAACTTAATCTTAATCCATTTTTATAAAGTTTTCTTGAATTTTGACTGGTTTTGAATAAGTCTCGCACCATGTAGGTTTTGTTAGTTGAAAACGTGTAATTTTCCAGTGACTATCATATTTACTGGAACAATTCATGTCCCCCGTTTTTATGGTGCCAAATTAGGGGGAGAAATATTTTCCTTTCATATGTCACTCAGTATGTTTCTCTCAACAAGGCATGCAATGCTAACGGGCCCACACGGCATGCACTTTGTTCGACCGTGCCAGGTCGCTGACACATCAAGGTCACTGGTCCCGTTATTGATTTCTGGATGCCGCGCCGGTGCTGCAAACATGTAAACAAAATCTTTCATGGAGTTTATGTGTGTGCGGTTGGTTTTTTTAATGCGAAAGGAATAGTTCATATTTATATTAATTTTTGTGTAGTATGAATGCATAACGGGTAAATATGCGAGTCAAACTGCTGCATTTAAACTTCAGGTAATTGCATATGCAGAGGAACACAGCAAAAGAGAAGCGGACCGAAAATTCATTGTTTCTGAATTTAACGTGCATGTCATGTTTTCCCAATACCGGGCTGCTGTTACGAAGTGAACTGGACCTGTAATGATGGCAGAATAATTGTTTAGTGACAGGCAGACAGACAGCTGCCCCTCCCGAGGATCTAGGGCCGAGTGACAGCGGCAAGCTGCCCACCCAGCCATGCTGCAGAGGATCTAAGCGCTCGCCCAGCTACGTGCACACTGCAATGCTTTCGCTGTTATCTCCAGCATACGAGTGATTTAATTTTGAATATGTATCTTCATATATATTATCAATAAATAAAGTGCTGTGTTTATAAAAAACGTATCCCCTGCGGTTGGCGAGGGATTACTTACAGTAGAACCCATTTTAATGTTTACATGCACGTGTCTTGGCAATTCGTTGCATAATTCACGCACCCTAATTTTCTGCACTAAAATCCTGTAAAATAGGTGCGAGAATTATGCCAGTAAATACAGGTATTTGGTTTGAGGCGGTCGTGCGGAGCTGTGACGGGCGAGTTATCGCTTGCAGGGCAGTGCTTCGGCGGCCGAGTAAGTGATAGCGGGAAATGCTGCATAGGCTGGGCAACTGATTGCGGGACAATACTGTGTATGTTGAGCGGCTATACTTACGTGGTGCGGTCAGAATTTCCGCCCATTTTCATGCTATCAGTTTTTATATAACAGGATAATTTTACATTGTGGTGGTTTAAACAATTTAAAAGCAATTTTAGGGCAATTTTTATGTAGTAGGCCCTACTGGGGATTAAAATCGGTCTAATTTGGAAACAGCGAGGACACTCATAACGAGTATCAAACTTGAAACCATGACATCTTGCTACAACAGGACTCCACTGTATTGGAAATTGGGAATTATGATTGTGTTCATCAAAACTGGTATCGGCATCTCTGTAATCGGCGGCTGGTATTGCTATCAGCAAAATGTGGTATCTGCCTATCCCTACTAAATATCGCTACCAATGGGGTCCTATGAACAGTAAAAATTTTCCAGAAGTGCCTACAGGATACGTCCCTTATGCGAGGGCTTTTACACATGCGAGAAATTGTACTGTTCACCACACAGTACAATAATATGCTTGTTTCTACAAGCTGAAATGAACTGACCACTAAGCCATCGAGATGACATTACGTAATACCATAGCACGCCAAGGGATTGCAACACACAGAGAAGCGCTGCCTCGTGCCGCCTCAGCTGAAATTCCGGCCGGCGATTTCACACGCCCTGAGAGCGTCATGCTATCCTCCCCTTCACCCCAGGCCCAGCTGGCCAGTATAAATGACCCTTATTCAGGAGTTCACGCCCCCCCACCGCATTGCAAGGTGCCAGAGGCAACCAACAGGTCCTCGTCACCTCACCGAAGAGTCTACACTTCTCCACCGCTCTCCTGTTGCCGGAGGAAAGCCAACAGGTCCTCACGGCCTCTCGAAGAGTCTGCTCCTTCACCACTCTCCTGGTGCTTAAGGAACCATCAGCAGCTGCTCTCTCCACCACCTTGTGTGCTGGGGCCATCTACCATCATCCAGGTCTTCTAAATCTACCAGCAGCTCAAGTACGCCTTCACAGACGTCTTCAACACCTTCCAGAGATCTTCCGGAGCCAACCCCCGAAGAAGTCTTCAACCACATGTAAAAACCACCATCTCTTCAGGAACACCTACACTTACCACTGCCCTTCTGTTTAGTAGTAAATCCCTTACTTCATTTCTGGACTAGTTAGTTAAGTCAAGTTGTTTCATAACCACTTCATTTTCTACTTTGCCTAGTTCAGAAACAGGTTATCTTCACCTGTCTAATGTAATTTAACCTCCGTTCAATTCTTGTTTGATAGGAGGTACTACATACCACCAGGTTTATTCTTCCTAGGAATAAACATGATTTATTCTACTACCAAAAAATGTTTCAGGTGTGTTGTCCTAATTTCCTAAAACCCGTTAAAACTTCAGAGGACACAACCCATTCTTAAAGCTTTTCTCAGGGGTGAGAAAAAATCCCATTTGATATAGCAAACACCTGGATCGGGCAACCAACCGACAACCCACCTGGGGTCACCAGCAGTGACAGACGCAGCCAACCCGTCAGTACACCAGGTCTGATGCCAGCACCAGACAGCCACCACAGGCTATCTGTCGCCCAGGTATACAGGTAAAACCAAATCCACTCATACGACAGATAATACTTGCCGTCCCCGAACTAGTTCCTAGTTTGAAAGCTATACTGCCAGTATTTTATACCGGCAAGGCCCAGGTACTTAACTAAGTAAGGCTAAGTCAAAGTAGCCCAGTGTATCTAGCCTCACAACAAACAAAAACAGCCTGACTGTGACTATCTGCCATTAATCCAAGGACGTCACGTGTCACATGTGAGAGCTCAATAGAGCAGTGGGTATGAAGAAACAGCATTTGCTAGGCCTTAAGATTGTGCATTAACACATGGTGGCTTAGCCAAGTGATGTTACTACTGTGCACAATAAATTGGCTCTAGTCTAGCCAATGCCTGTAATGTGCAGTTGGAGCATGGATTCTGCTCTATCCTTGCTGTAAATGTAAATATTTCTATTCTCACTCCAAATTCACCTCCATGTCCAATTACTGCCGAAGTTAGCTCCGAGGCAGGACAGTAAATGAGCTGAAAGAACAGTGTGTGAAACGCTACCTAGGTCAAGTTGACCAAAGATAAAAAGACTCCATCCAGTATACACTACTAAGACTTGAAATTCTATGGTGGGGAGGACAAAGCACCACAGGAAGGGAAAGTCCTAGTGGCACAATTTCTCCCAGACCTCCAGCAGCCAGGAGAATTCAGGTCGTTTGGGCAGCCAACTGTCTTCTTGCACCCAGAACTCGAGGAGTCAAGAAGGGATAAAAATATGATGGCCCTGGAGAGAAGTTGACCATTACTGATCAGGAGACTGTTCTTCCTTCCCTACAGATTGACCAGAGTAAGTCCCTTATCTGGCACAAGAGTCTGGCATTGCCAGGCAGGGAGGTAGAGTGAGCAGGGGTAAAAGGTGATGTATCAGAAGGATAAGTACCAGAATGTCTGCAACTACCCATGACTTGGTGACGGTTGTTTACATATATTTTACTATGTACACTATAAAGTCAAATGTCTTCAAGTACATACATATAAACTGCACTCTTCAAATATCATTTTACAGATCAAGTAAAAACATGTTTACTTTAATAACATTTTGTGAATTTGAAGTGTATTTTAAATTAATAGAGTTTTTGCTAACAAATTTTTGCACTGAATTTACACAATTTTAGTTATAAATTGTAGTAATCCTGTCTGCAGCACCATGTCTTACAAGTTCAACTATGGCCTATTCTTCAGGAATGAAGCACAACAATAATTTTATTCCACTGTTCACGTATGGTTTAAGTACTAAAAATGGAGATGATTGTACAAAATATTGGAACATATTTGCTAATTTGATGCTATGGTTGTTTATACCTGATAAACCACATAATTACGTTTCCGTTAAATTTTTAAATTCTGATCCTACTGAAGACCCAATACGTCATTGTGACTCATCTCACTTTATAAAGACTACAAACAACACCATATCTGTGTAGGCTTCCTGGTACAATTTTTTGCACAAAACATTACCACTATGCCAGCAACAACAAAAACAAGTAGAACAAAACAGAAATTAGAGAAAAATCTGTAAACAAAAGAAGAAAGGATTGAGTAGTATTAATGTTTTAAAACACATTTTAACTTGCAACTAAATTTTACAGAAACATATCAATAAACTGTAATCACACACATTTTTGTCAAGTATTTATTGAAGGATGATGCAAGGTTTCTGTCATTCAAGTGAAACACCACACTAGCACCTGTTGCACAGAAAAGCAGTGAAATATTGCCAAACAACTTTAAAAACAATTAGAAATTGAAGTTTTACTGGCAAAAACAAAAAGAAACAAATGTTAAATAACAGTGATGCATGACGTCTTTTTTCAACAATGGTTAATCAACTTCAACTCAGTGCACATGATTTTGCCGCTCGATTCTATGGCGTTTGATTGTTGTCACGCATCACGAGACGTCAGACCATAAGACTGTCTACCCAAGGCAAAGGACGGACGCTCCATGCCAGGTTGTACTGTTCACCGACTGAGCCACTGAGACTATGCTTCGAAGATCATTCAGGCACTAGTGTGCCACCAGATAGCCCTACTAGTACGATCGGCAAGTCATGTTCATGGATACAGTACCGGCCACTGACGTCACATGCCAAGAGGATCTATGCCACGTCTACCCCCTCTCCACCTCAAGCAAGGGTGCACCAGCCAGAGTATAAATACCAGGGCGAGCACCCTGAAACGCCACTCTATTCTGCTCCTTCACCGCACTGCCTGGTGCCGAAGGAACCTGCAACTCCTCTCCTGGTCTTCACCAGTAGATGTGTAATGCCGATCCTGGCTCACCCCTTATTTTCATCGAAATGATCAAGGTTTTTGAGTCCAAATTTAGGCTCTAAAAATGTTTAAAAAGGAACTCACGAAAAGAAACTAATTTAAGCCAAAATCAAGCAAGATTAGCAATTTTTTCAAACTCGCTGTGCAAGATTTAAGCAAAAAACGTGCAAATTTATCACTTTCTAGAAACGCTAATTTTGCGAGCGAGTAATCTAAATCAAGCAAATTTATGCCAAAATCAGGCAAATCAAGATATAATCAAATAAAATATTAAAAAGATAATGGATAGAATTCAATTTATTCTATGTATACAATATCATGCATAGTTTTTCCATTTTTCATTTCTTTTAAGCCTTTATATGCTATAACAACTCGCCCCTCATTCATAATTTTTAAGCAATTTTCGTCAATTATCTTTGCGTAGTGATCTGGTAAAGTGATTTTATACCTGTCATCTAGAATGGAATTAATTTTTTTGCCAAACTTAGATTCGTAAATTTGAAATTCTGTAGCGTCATAACATTTATCAATTTCTACATCTGATAGTTTAGTCAATTCCTACATCGTTTAACACTTCTTGAGGAGTGCTTCCATTTTGGTTTGTGTTAATTAAAAGGAAACAAATTTAATAAGACTGCAAAATTTTAAATTACAACAAATAGTTTTTCTTTTTATAAAATTTTTCTCGGTATAAATAAAATGGAATCTGCACTTGAAATGGAAAATAATACACATGCAAGCAATGTAAAAAGTGTGGCAAAGCATTAAATATAGAAAGTTTTGCTCCGCATAAACAGACAAAAGATAAACATTTTAACATTTGTAAAAAAAAAATGTTATAGTGAATTACTAGTAGTCGTTACTAGTTGAAAAAAGAGAAAGTAATGTGTGAATGTGGAAAATATGTTTATAATGCATCTCAAAAAGCACAAAAATAGTAAAGCACACATTACAGCATTAGTTAATTTAAACGAAAATCACAACTATCCAACAAAAACCTGGAAAGTGTGTAATGAGAATAAATCTATAAGATTATTTTCTCCTAATAAAACTACGAAGGACAAACACGTAAATATTTGTAAAAATTGTTTTAGTGAATATACAAAGAAATTTTATCAAAATAAGAAGTTAAGTACAGTTTCCCCAATAATTTTGGTACTTTCTGGGTTTTCTAACAATCATTTTATAATTTATTTATAATTTTTATTTCTTATAAATAAAGCATTATGGCAACAAATAATCTAACAGTTGAGTTGAGCAATACGACAGTGAAGGATTTGAGAATTATAGCTTGAGATTTTGGAATAAAATATATAAACAGGCTAAAGAAAGAGGATTTAACTAGAATTCTTATAAAATTTATTATTGATGGGCAAAGAAGAAGAAACTTCGCAAATTTGCCTTTCTCTTATGCCAATATCGATGAATTATATAAGAAAGATAGAAAAATTGAAAAAAAATTTCCATTCTCTAATAATCTATTTGTAAAACAAGAGAAAAAGGAATTAAAAGAAATATTCCCATTTTCTAATAATGTATTTGTAAAACAAGAGGAAAATGATTAAAATAAATATTTCCTTATTCTACCAACATATATCAAAAGCCTAGAAATAAAAGCAAGAGGATATCTGAATGGATAACAAAGAACAATTTTACAAATTTGCCTTTAGCTGAGGTCGATATCAACTAATTATATCCCAAAGATAGAAAAAAATTTTAAGAAATATTTCCATTCTATAATAATTTATTTGTTAACAGAAGAAATAGAAGAAGCAAAAAAAAAAAAAACCTTAATAAAGCTTTTAAAAGTAGGACATAAACATATAACATTGAAAATACACTTAATTTCGTACAGCCTATTAATTTTTTGACTTCAATAAAAAAAATTTTTTTTTTTTAAATAATACACACTAATCTTACGAACCTTAGAGGTCTGAAAATCAGTATTAAATTATATACCAATTGCCGTAAGCAAGATAATAATCAAGTAGAATTATTTACATTTCAATCACCCAATTATACAGTATTGAATGGAGATATTAAAAGGATTTATAAATTCATAATACAAGAAATAACTACGCAATTATCTGAATTTCAAAGAAGAAGTTCAGGCTGGACAACAGATAGAAAAATTGGAATACAATTAGCTATAAATAAGTATAATCCATTAAATGGCTCATCATATATAAAATTACTAGAAATTATTAAGAATAAGAAAGCATGCATAAATGTTAAGAATGATGATCAAAAATGCTTTCTTTGGGCTACAAAATCTGCACGGTTTCGAGCAGACAAAAATTCAGACAGAGTAACTAAAAATAAAAATGTAGCCCTTAAAGCAGACGCAGCTGCGCAAAATTCATATTACTGTTGGATAAAAGATTTATCGAAACTGCTTTCAGCCAAAAAAAATAATCAACAGCCTAAAACTTATATATGTGATCTGTGTCTTTGATTCTGTCATTCTCAAGAGAAATTAAGTAAACACACAGAAGACTACTCTAAAAATGAAGCAGTAAGAGTCAATATACCTTCGAAATGAGAAAATATTTTTCAAAAATACAATGAAGGTTCTGTTCACAATATATGCCGATTTTGAATCAATATTGAAGAAAAAGCAACAGTTAGGCCAAACCAAAGCGAATTAAGTAAATTTAACCTTATCAAAAAATACTCAGTTTTGACCAAAGATAATATTGATAATGGCGTTTACAAGGAGGTACTTAAATAAAGATGTAATCTTACTAATGAACAAATAAATAACATTGATTTAAAGCTAAAGGACTAATCATATACACTGAAATATCAGTTACATAAGGTATCTGGTTTTTGTTATTATATTGAATTTGCTTGTGGTGATTATAAGCCACCAGTTGTGTATAGAGGTCCAAATGCACATAAATTTTTTATACACTCTATTAAAAGAAGTAGAAAGAATTGGGGAAATATATTCACAAATTGAAATAATGTGACTGCTTACAAAAGAAGAAAATGAGTTATAGATATAAATAATAGATCTAAAAAATGCACTGTGTGTGAATATTAGAAGGATGATAAAAACGTACGCCACCACGATTATTTAACTGGAAAATCCATTAATAATGTATGTAATATATGTAATCTACAATTATAATTGCCTAACTTTGTACCAATATATTTTCATAATTCAGCTGGATATGATGCACATTTATTTATTAAAGAGTTAGGCTATGATGAAAAAAAATATAGATTTACTTGCAAGTAATGAAGAAAAGTTGATTACTTTTGGGAAAGAAATAGAAAATTTATAATTGAAATTTATAGACAAACACACACACAAACGTTTTCCTAAAAATAAAGTAGATTTAGTTACGAGAAAGGGTGCTTATCCATACGATTATATGGACAGTTGGAAAATTTAACAAAACTGATCTTCTACCAAAAAGGGGATTTTATAATAAATTTAATGAATCTGACATAACTGACAATTATGAACACGCAAAATGTGTATGGAATCAATATAATATTAAGAATCTTGGTGAATATCACAATTTATATTAAAAAGTGATATATTACTGTAAGCATATATATTTGAAAACTTAGGAATACATGTATAAATGCATACAATTTAGATCCGTTGTAGTATTTGTCAGCAGTAGGATTATCTTGGGATACAATGTTAAAAATGACCAAACAAACATTCAATTTGTTATATAATTATGATATGATTTTAATGATTGAAAAGGGTATTAGAGGTGGAATATCGCAATTCTGTAAACTACATGTTAAAAGCAAATAATTAATATTTAGAAGATTTTAACTCTGATCAAGAGTCCAACTATTTAGCATATCTGGATGCCAATAATTTATATAGCTGGGCAATGTCACAATATTTACCATATAGTGGTTTCGAATGGGAGAATTATACAGCACTTAATTTTTACAATGAACATATTAAATTTGGACAATAATTCTAATTATGGTTATATATTACAAGTTGATTTAAAATATCCACAAGAATTGCATAAATTACATAAAGATCTACCTTTCTGACCCGAAAATACGGTAGTTCCAAAAACAAAGCAGTCTAAATTATTTACAACTTTACATGAAAAAGAAAAGTATGTAATACACTATTGTAATTTAAAACAATGCCTAAAGAATGGATTAAAACTTACTTAAATACGATGAGAACTAATGCTAAAAAAGACTTTGAAATAAATTTTATAAGCTGATGAATAATTCTGTGTTTGGCAAAACTATGGAAAATATAAGAAACAGAGTGGATATAAAACTAATAGCAAATGAAGAAAAATGTAAAAAATTAATAGCAAAACCAAATTTAAAGAAAAGTACTATATTTAATGAAAACCTTGCAGCTATACCTACGTATGAATAAAACATGCATGAAATTTAATAAGCCAATTTATGTTGGCATGTCAATTTTAGACATATTGAAACAATTAACGTATGATTTACATTATAATGTGATGAAAACAAAATACGGCAATAAAATTGAATTATGTTATCACAATAACGATTCATACATTTATAACATAAAAACAGAAAATTGTTATGAAGACATGAAATCAGTGATAGAAAAATTTGATACAAGTGATTATCCAAAGGACAATATTTATAACATGCCTCAAATAAAGGAAAAAAGCTTTAGGAAAAATGCCAGACGAATGTAATGGCAAAATAATTAAAGAATTTGTTGGTTTGCGAGCAAAAATGTACGCATATAGAGTTGGCGATAAAGAAAACAAAAAATCTAAAGGTGTAAAGAAATATGTTGTTTACAAGCAAATTACTTTTGACGATTATAAAAATTGTTTGCTTAAAGAAAAAATACAATATAGAACAATGAATTTAATAAGAAACGAAAAGCATAAAATATATTCAGTAGAGGTTAATAAAATAGGATTAAGTTCTTATGACATAAGGATTATACTAGAAAATAAAATCAATACAGTGCCATATAGTTATCGAAACAGAGAATCTTAAACATCTTTAACTTATAAAACAATATCGATGTCAGCACCATCGTAATCAATAAGTTTGCTATTTTCGTCTCTATTTTCCAAAACAATATAATTAAATCATTCATTGTTAATTTGATTGAAAATTGTATTTACTGGCTCATAAATAATATATTCTCTAAAACCAAACATAGTTTTTGGTGGAAAACTGGTTATTATGTCTGTTTCTAAATGATTTGATTCATCATATTTGATAAACATATAATATGCTAAGTTACAGTGAACATTTACTGTTTTAAAAGGGTCAAAATTAGGTAATTTAGTACCTACAACAATTTTGTCGTTTTCAGTAAGAATATATCTTTCAAAACCAAGAATATCAGATAGTCGATCATCACGTTTAATATCAAATTTAGATTTAATAGATATTATTTTTTTTACATTATCTGCTGTTAATTCAATGTTATATGTTGAAAAGGATTAAGTTTAATTTAGAGTTTCTTCTAACGATTCAATGTCGTACTGAACTCTAGGAATAGCTATAACTTCATTTTTATCAACAACAGGACTCAATTTTTCAATTATCGTTATTGTATTGTTGTTTGTATTTAATATAAAAACATTTGTATGAAACCTAATTAATGCAATCTATTTTTCACTATGGACAATTTCATAATGAAATTTATTCATCAGTACAGAAGTATTATTTGTTAATTTGAATACTTTATTATCCATTTATTACAAAAAATATTGTTATTAAATGTAAAGGCAGCAGCCAAAGCAGCCTATGCTGCACAAAGTTAATTGGGGTGTCCCTGTTTTGATTTCTGAAGAAAACTCTAAAAATAATAAGAATGGCGGATTGTTGCGTGATGATATTAGAGGAGTAATTGTAGGCCCAAGGAATTGTGGAGAAACCAATTTTATTTATAAGTTAGGATGATTAAATTTTAATCAACTGTATGTTTGTTCGAAAAGCTTAAATAAGCCCAAATATATTCAGTTACAAAATGATTTGGATGAGACATATAAAAAATTAAAAGTTAAAGAAAAACTGGCACACTTTTTTAAATAATATTGAGGAAATGGCTCCCTTAGATCAATGTGAAGACATCTCTAATTGCATTTGATGATATTTTAGACAATCAAGACATAGTTCGTGAGTATTTAACTATTGGAAGGCATAAAAACATTGATGTATTTTATTTGGTACAAACATATTCGAAAATTCCAAAACAGTTAGTATGAAATAACACTAATTTTCTCTGTATATTTAGACAAGATGACTCTAATATAAAACACATTTATAATGATTTTGTTGGTGAATACATGCCTTATCAAAAATTTAAAGAAATTTTTTCAAAATATTGGGACGAAGATTATGGTTTTATCACTTTAGATTTGAGTAGAAAAATTAACTATGGAAAGTATAGAAATAAAATTAAAAACTTTATTAAATTTTAATATTTTGAATGCATGTTTACGTTAAAATGAACGGAGAACGTATGTTATGAACGATAAAAATTACCGTTAAAACAATGTGCATTATGTTTTTGCATTTGAATTAGATAATTATAAAAAATATTAAAATTTTAAAAACATTTGTTTTATTAATCCAAGAGTTTTGCGAATTATCAAAACCTAACCATTAATTTGTACGTAGGCACTTCATAATTTAAAACTTTACAAATAATAAACAACTCTGTTGACCAATTAGCAATATAGTCCTTCTCAAAAAAAGTTTTTAGTTTGCTCAAGTGGATGACATCTCTAACTTAGTATTTTGGTTTAGTAAGCATGTCTATAAAATTCGTTTATATTAAATTTTTTTCATTGGCCTTATTAACATCAATGGGTTTCATGCCAATAGTTGTGTTTTGTGATGATGTAGTCTTTCACTAAATCGTCTAGTATAATTGTCCATATATAGTTTCCATTCAAGGCAAATTTCTTCCACATTATATTTTTTCAAAGTTCGGTTAAATCTTTCTGCAACACTTGCTTTCAATTCACTAAAAGAAGAATAAAGAGTGATATTATATTTTTGCATAAGTTCTTTAAATGTTTTATTATAAAATTCGGCCCCATTGTCGCTTTGTAAATTGCGTGGTTTCCTTTTCATCAATATAGATTCTAAAGTATTTATTACATTTTTTGCTGTTATGTCTTTAATTGGTATAGCAAATTTAAAAAAAAAACATTGTTAATTGTCATAATATACTTGTATCTATTGTTTATATGCGATATGCCTTTCAAATTGCCAGTATCCATTTCAACGTGATTTGCCATAAATCATCAATACTGTACAAAATTAGTTTTCTTCTTGGAAAATTTTTTCATGCAGGTTTATATAATTCATTGATTATTTCTTCTCTTGCATTGAGCAATCAAGCAATTATTATTATTTTTTTTAATGTTGATTTTTTAGAATTACATATTGAGCATAAAATTTTCTGAACTAATTGCCTGTTTTTAGTATTTTCAATTTTTATACTATTATTTTTAGTGACCTTACACTTCAAGCACTAAGTGTTATCCATTTAATAGTAAAAAAAAAAAATTAATTTATATATTTTACAAATACTCCTATTGTGGTCATCAAGCCATCATAATATTCAGATATTTTAGTTTTTTTTATTTTAAAAGTTAAAATATCACCTATGTTAACATAAAAAAGGTTTACTGTAATCTATTTTTTGAGATCCCTTAATAACAGTCACAGTATTGTCAAGTAAATTGGGATTAACAGTAATTATTTTATAAACATTACAGTCCATTAAAAAAGTAATGAAAATGTTAATATTTTTTCTAAGTGAAAATTATTATTACTTTTATTCCGTTTTGGAGGTAAATAAAATATATGTCATTTTTCTTCCTTACATTTTTCAATTTTCAAATTAGCAAGTGTATCACAATAATTCAAAACTGATTTTATAAATTTTTCAATTTATCAGCCATCTCTTTATCGAAATATCTTTTATTGATGGCATATTTTCCATCTACAGGATCAGCCATACTATTAATTCTACGATTTTGAAGAGAAACATACTCTGTTGTATAAACAAAAACGTTGCTTATTTGGTCTCGTAAAGCAGAAACAATATTATATTCTGATTCTATGTATGTTTTTAAATCAGAAACATAGTATTGTATTTTGAATGTATGTCCTTTTTTGAAGCATAATCTGCTTTATGTTTATCAAAAAATCTTTTACTGACAGCATCTTTTCCATCAATGGGATCAGCTATATTAAGAACTCAAAAAATGAAACATAAGACTTTGTAAAATCAAAACAGTTGGTTAGTTTACTTTGTAAAGTAGAAACACACTAATTGCATTTTGAATCTACATATGTTTTTAAATCTTCAGTAATATTGTCAATGTCTTCATTCAAAGATTTGATCAATGATTTCCCAAATATATCAATCATTTAATAACATATAAATGATATCATTAAACTTAAATTCTCTCCAAAAAAAGGTGTAAAACAATTAAACATAGATGTCCACAGATAACTGAATTAAAATTCTGAATTCGAACATCATTGTAATAAAATAGCTATTTTTGAAATAGTTAATTAAATTACTAGGAATATTACATCCAAATGAATCAAACATCATTGTTTTCTTTAAAATAGCAAACCCAATGAGTGCCTGGATTTTTTTTAAATGTCAAAATTAACCACAGCACATTCATTTTTGTGTACACTTTTTGGTAGTTCATCAATCATATAAACATTTCTGAAATTTTAATATTTAATATTTTTACATATTTTTCAATATCAATATTAGATAGTTGGAATATATTCAAATTTTTTTTGGCCGTCCTCTTTTTAATCCCCTTCCAGGTTAATTTTCCATTGCCAAATTGTCTCTCTATTGTTCTAATTCTTTTTTATTAGTTCTAGTTTGTTCGACAGAATTATAAATTGTATTAGTTCCTTCAGCTAAACCACCAAGTGCACCTAAAGCAGCCAATATAATTGGTATAATTCTTCTACGATGTAAACCACTGCCAGTTTTTTCTTTGGCCATCCTTTTAATTTGAAACTTTTGCCTTCTTTCAATTTTTTATTTTTTCTCTCAATTTGATTATTTATTAAAAATTGATGTATACCCAAATCTTTTAATTCCTCAAAGGGAATGTCGAAAGTTATATTTGATATCTTCATTTATAAGTAAAAAAATATATATTCAATCCCCAACCTAATTATTTTTTTTGTAAACATTGTTGAGGCAACAGCAGCAGAAGCAATTTTTTTCTCCAATCGGAGTATTTTTATCTAACTTGATGTCTTTTGCTTCTTTTATAGAACTTTATCAGCATCATGTCTGGATTCTAAATATTTACGATCTCTATAAGCAATATCATGATATTTACATGCTTCATCTAATTTATTTATTCCTGTATCACCTCTTTCTAGTCTTTCATTTAATTTTGTATATGATCCACAATAATAATAATATTAATAATAATAATAATAATAATAATAAGGCAAATGCATTTCGGGTAAATTTAAATTGTTTAATGCCCAGTTTATAATGCCTTTACCATGATGTTCAGAATTCCAAAATTAATGTGGAATTACATTTAAAACTCTTATAAGATAAGGAATTCATTTTGGATTATTAACAACAAAATGAGAAAACTTATTGTTTAACATATTCATTATACTTACTTTTTCATTGTATTTATTGTTATTTCCAGTATTTTCTTCACCGTCAATAATTAACTATCTATGGATTAATTTTCTAAAATCGTCCATCCAAATATGTTCTTTTGGTAAACCATGTTCTTGGAGAAATTTTTTATATATAGTTATTATAAATTGATCCAACGTATTTTCGTATTTCCAACCTCCACTCGAAGCTACCTTTTTATTAGGATTATATTGTTGGAATGCAGCATTGGTTGTTTTAACAATTTCTGCATAATTTTCATAATCCTAATCATCAAATTTATCCTCAAGGGCTTCTTATGAATTTTCTGTCAACAAATTACAAAGTCCTGGTGTTAATATACATTCTTTATCCTTAACAAAGAGTGTATCATTATTTACCATTACTTTTGTTATCACCAATGTAAAAATTTTCCCCAACTCCGTGTAAACCACATTTTTCATTAATAACATTTATTCTTTTTCCAATTTCTATTCTGAGCTTTATAGTAGAAACATTTGCTACAGGTGGCAAATCTTTTAATGGAATAATACCCATTTGCTCTTCCAAAATAGGAGATTCTTGTTCTGCAAATAATTCTCTTTCAAACGATGTTTCTTCTGGTGTTGACAGATAAGCTAAGTTTATTTACTGCAATAGGAACTAGTGTTATTAAATTTTTATTTATTTTTTCACTTTTTCTACTTTTTTTGGCCAATATTTCGTAATTCATCGATTAATGGTTGCTCTTTCTTCTTATTTTTTTCATATTCTTTTTCATGGCACCTTTTATATTTTTATATCTTTTAATGAGTAATTTAACTCACAAAACTCCCTTCAATTCTGCCATTTATATATAAATTTTTTACATATAAATGAGTTATAAAAATATTAAGAGTTTTGAAGAGCAGACTTTTCCTCCAGCTGATCAAACTAGGGGGAATTTTAATGTTTACAATAATAGTACTGAATTTGATATTGCAATAGAAGATGGCTTTTCTATCCCAAATGATGCTTACGTTTATGAACAATTTAGTTTACTAAAGAGAAATAAGGTTGGAGCTGAGGCAAACTATGATGAATCAGATAATATTGATGTTAGTTCAAACTTTTTTCCTTTCCAATTTTCTAGAGTAGAAATTTCAAAACATGGAAGTGTTATTGAAGCTGTTGATAATCCAGGTATAACATCATCAATCATGAATGCTTTATTAAGATCACCAAGTGAGCAAAATTATTTAGAATTTAATCGGTGTTGATAATCTATATTGAGATAAATCTGTTTCTAGTAATATAACAAAAGAGGTTAAAACTGTTTCTAGTAATAAAACAAACAAAATAATGTATCCTCTTATATATCCGTTTGGTTTTTTTCATGATAAAAACACGCTACTATTTTTTATCATTGAAACGTTAAAAACGGTAGAAATGAAATGTTTCCTAAAGAAAACTGGAATCTAGACATTGAAAACTTTGTTTATCTTAAACAATTTCTTGCTTATAATGATTTTAGAAATTCAAAAAACCAAACTAGATACCGGCTATAAAATAATGAACTTTACTATAAACCAACTGTAAACTTTGATGTGATATTAATTACTATTCATTTTGGGGGCGAAGGCCTCTATAGGTTATTGATTGTTCAGACAGAAAAACAACTGTAGTTAAAGAAAAAACGAATATAAAAATTTGTGTAGATTTCAATAAAAAATTTGAAGCAGGTACCATTTGTATTGTTTTAATTAGTCTTAGGAATCTTACTTACGATTATTTGAAAGAAAGAATTACTGAAGCTTTATAAATTTTTAATATTATTAAATGAAGGAATCAACAAATCGTTCCAATAGTTTAATACAATATTTTAGACATAGTTGAGTGGTTACATTTGAAAGTTTTACGAATTTTTAGAAATATGGATGGATTATTTGATCAAATAAAAAGTCATAATTCTAAATGAGTTTTTTCTTTCTCTTAGAAATTTGCATGTTTTTGTTTAAATTTTGATGTTTTTTTTAGTTGGCACAAATCCTGCACAACAAGTTTGAAAAACTGAAAATTTTGCTTGATTTTGGCTTAAATTTGCTTGTTTTTGAGAGCTCCTTTATAATATTTTTAGAGCCTAAACTTAGACTCAAAACCCTCTATAATTTTGATGAAAATAAAAGGTGAGTCAGGATCGGCATTATACATCCACTTTCACCATGCTCTTGGTGCCGAAGACGATTCCTCTACCTTCGTCTTAACTGCATTCCTGGTGCCGAAGACTTCCATTGTTCTACCAGTCCGTGGCAGTCGTCGTCTACGTCATTAAACATTAGACACTTCCGGCCCCTTCAGGACAACATAGTAGAGTAGTCCAGTTCAAATTATGCTCGTAACGCCCACTCATTTGCCTACCCAATGTTAGCTTAGGAACAGGTTGCCTTCACCTGTCTCACATGGGGTCAAGCTTCCGTAAGCTCCAGCTGGTAGAAGGTAGTAAAACATCACCACGGTTCATTTCCATCATAGGAATAAACAAGTTTTATCCACTAAGTGTATCCATCCAGTAGCAATATCTACAGTCCGTCATACGGACAGCAGGTGACCTGCATCTTGGACGGCCACTTTTTCTGTGCAGTACGGTGTGCAGAATGGTAGAGCCCCAACACTAGGTACTCTCTCTTGGGGTCAGTTTGTTGGCTTGGTGCTTGCTCTCTCCACCGTGCTACTGGTGCCGGAGGGGCCATTTCCTGAGTTGGGAAGACATCTTCAGGAGAGGCTCGCCCACGTATTGAGACAGTCATCCAGTGAGGCCCGACTCTCCATATCCACCATGCTTCTGGTGCCGGATACAGAGGTAGGGTTACTGCATTGGGTTGGCAGAAGTGGTACATGGTTTAACACCTGAGTAGAACCACAGCATCATCTGCTCCACTTCTGCGAGGTTTGATTGTAGAGTTCTCTCTCTCTCTCTCTCTCTCTCTCTCTCAGGCCTCATGCCATAGTCCTACCGCAGTGGTATCCATAAGAGGGTTAAGCGGACTAAGAATCTCTAAATACCAGCCGGACCCTAGTCCAATCTCCACCAGACTCTAGCACCTCGGTCCCCGGGAGCGAGCTGCAGCCCTTCGCCAGAGACAGACTATGAGCTATGCCTCATTGATACCCCCCACACAGCTAGACTGTGACACACGCCCAGTTCTCACAGCCTACTTGAGCGGACAGGAAAAGTCAGTCGACCTAGATAATCTTTGGTTTTGGGGAATGCCGTACCCCCAGTCGACACCTGCGGCTTATAGCACCTACAAGCACTTGTGCAGTAACACACCAGAAACCAAAGCTCACCCCAGGGTAGCATGGACAGAGACTCCGCCAAAGTGCAAAATAGTCCTGGTCACACCAGATTTTGTGCCCTGCAGAAAAGCCACACTGCCAGTTTAATATTCTGGACGCGCTCCAGTACGTTTCCCGGGTGCATATGTCCTAGCACCTACCAAAAGCACTTGGCATGACGTGCCTCCAGTAACCACAGCACGTCAACAGGAAACAGAACTTATTTATTACTTAAATTACTACTCTATATATTTTGAAGTGGATCATCTTGCACAGAACTAAAGGTGCAAGAGCAGAAAAAATTACTGCAACTGCCACTTGATGTTTATTGCACATCACAACAAAATAACAGAACCTTGATAAATGTATCAATTATTCGCACGTGCTGTTTGAAAATGAAATTTTACAGTCATTTGGGGTAACTTTGGATCATCAGGGCTACTTTGTACCACCTGCTGTAGTGGCTGGGTCTAGTCGTCCTAGTTATTGCAAAAGGGTATTTGTTTCTGTTAATGTCTTCACAGCTACCATCAGACTTCCAGCATTTCTCTCTTATGATAGGTCAGAAATAGAGAGAATACTGATGCTTTGTCCTCCTCGACTGGTCCTCAATCCTGGTAGGTTTCCAGGATGAAAGTGTTTTAATAACAGTGTTGATAAATAGGTGACAAACATATAATTAGGGTGTTGAACAATATACTTTATAATTGGTTCCTTGAAGGCATATGCTACACCATTACTCATATCACCTGTTAAACCAGCTAGCTCACACCAATCACACCTAACCTCGCTATAGGTTATATAACAAAAGATTTGTTACATAAAATTTGGCTTTCCCAACGTGGTGACTCAACACATGTATGTCATACGTGATGCACACGTATACCATATACACTTCCTAATTTTGTTTTAAATTAAGGCTCGACGAATACCTTCACTCTACCATGTTCCGTACAAGTGTAATATTTAACAATGAATTATACATTAAGGTGGCGGCTATAAATCCTTCGTTATATATGAAAAAGTGTGGAACAATGTTACCCGTATTTGTTACAAAGTTACCCCAAATGACTTCATACACCAAACATGTCTAGTCACATAGTACAATATCTGATTCACATTCAGGTCATAATATTGTTTGATCCTATCCAACTACACTGAAAATGCCATGCACTACCTTGAAATGTGCTTTCCCCAAGTCCCTGACTGGTCTCTTTTAATAAAATATAGATTGTTGCAATCTTAACTAACATTGTTGTTAGTTTCACGCAGTGTATAATGCTTTGTGTTCATGGTTTACTCTGCACATTGCATTTATTTTCTCAGAAATAACAGTTTTAACATTATTTCCTTTAACTGTGAAACATGTTTTATGATTATCTTTTCTCATTATTAAACTGTAAAAATCCTAAATGATTCCCACAACAATGCTATATCACCGAGTTATTCAGTTTTGTTTCCATCAAGTCTTCCATTCACAATTAATAAATGACATTTCATTTGTGGTTACTTCACGAGAACTGAACGTAACAAAAAAAATTAGGATTTATGACATCAATAATATTACTATACTGAAAATGACAATTTTAAAGTATATGAAAATAAAATATTTAAGGAACTGTAATACACAGATTTATAAATAAAAAAGCATTTACAAATAATTATTTGCTATGAAAAATATGACACCAACATTCTTATTCCTTCTTACAAAACAATTTATTTTATGTCTACTATAAAGATACACAAAAATTATGACTATACAGTACTTTCTGGAATATTAAAAAGTTTTTTATAAAACCATGCTGTTTGTCAGTACTTTGCAAGATTACATCAACACTAAAATGTTCCCATCAGATATATTAAATGTTTTGAAACCAGCATCCATTGCTTAAATAATAACTATTAACTTCGCCCTATTTGCATTGGAGAAAAGATTAAAAATACTTGATAAACAGTTTGGTCCTTGTTTTACTTGCAAAATACGTGGTAAACTATTATATAAGTATTTTATCATCAGTTAAAAATTTTGATATATATATAATATATACGTGGGAAGTATTGTTACGATGCAGCTCGGTAATATATTATTACATAATGTAGAATTAATTGAACATCTACATAAAAATGTTTTTGTAACATATGTTAATACATGTACAGTAACATAAAAACTTAAAAAATTAAAGGTAAATACTTAAACAAAGTTGACATATTAAGGAAAGTATTTAGTACATATGCCTGCAGAACTATGATCCATTGTTACTATTACTATCTGCTAGAGCATTCCATGGTAATGAAAATATCTGACTAGACAGTGCTAATGAAAAATAAATAAAAGAAATTGATTCTTAAGCCTTTGATAACCACGTTATCTCCAGGATCTACATTTTCGATCATGATATGGAAGATCATGTCAGCCACTTCACAAATATTTCCGATAGTGCTCACATTTACAATGCTAAATGTGCAACCGTCTAACAAATTTTGAAGGTGCAAATACTCTCAGTGTGTTGAACAAGTAGCATGAGAATTGTTTGCGAAATAAATAAAATAGGCCCTATAGCCATAGATACTTGCAGAAGTAGAGCTTGATGTATGCACAACAGAAGAATTTAAACAGACTACAATGAAAAATACTTGACTTTAATGCCCGTCCACCTGCCAGAGACGGTTGGTACTACTGAGCTGCAAGGCTCGTTTGCTGAAGAATCATTTACCACCATCTGTGGTTTTATAGCAAACAGAAAGTGGTACCAACACACTAACATTGTTTAGAACACAAATTAGTTCTGATGTATGTTAAAAAAGGATGCAAATTATTACATGTTTGTTTTACTAATTCTTAACGTAATGCAGCTTTATACTGTTTATAATAATTTTAGGTTTTACTGGACCAGTATCTCATTGCCTATGTTAGTTCATCATTGCATAGCGACCAAGAAGGTACCAGCTAGTTGTGGACACTGCAGACGGTACTCCACACAGTTCATGATGGATCATATTTTCAATTGCAACACAAAACTGATGAACGTACTGTAGTATATTGTATCACATATAGCTGCAACGTGTTACTCTTGTGAAATTCATCACAAGCATCAGAAGACATGGAATTTCTTTTTGTGCAAATGTATTAATGCCTTATTAAATACACTGTTAACCTAATGAGAAACAGTTTATGTGGTAAAATATTTTTGGTGAAATTCTAATTATTAAGACTATTGAGTGGCAGCTGATCATGGATCATCTAAAGCTTAAATGTACATGGCTTGGGTATTCAGAAAATTTCAAATAAAACTAAATTGTTTATTTCTAGAGCTGCGCAAATGCAAACTTTTTCATTGCAAATTTAGTATGAATTCAATTTTAGCAAATATTTGTGAATACCAAATAACTTTAAAATATTGTAAAACTTTGCTCTGTTAGTCATGAGTTGGCAAAAAGTTGTTCAAAACAAGTTTGATACAGACATATTTTTTTATAACTTTTTCATGAAAATAAACAATGCTAAATTAATGCCAGTTAAAATTAAAGTACGAATAAAAAGTTCTAGGTAGTACAAAAAAAGTGCAAATTTTTTGATGCCAGTGGTTGTGTAACATTATAAATGGAGGCATTTACAAAATACTTGTACTTCAGAAGTAACAGTAGTACTTCTTGGTTTACGTAAGTGCTCAGTCCAAAATTAAGGATACACATTTTTTAAAACACAATATTGATCAGTGCTTGTTGACTACCTGGTATTTTTCTCCTATCTTTTTTTGAAATACGCAGCAAAAAAGTAAACTTCACATATATCGAGATGTGCAACTCTCAGTCTGTCCATACTTTATTTTGTTTATTTTTTGCACACTGCACTATGCAGCGACTGCTATTATTTGCTGTATAATTTTTGTTTGTGTATAGAACTGCACAGTTGAACTTAGTGAAATTTTGTCTTGTAATGGAAATATAATAGTCTACAAACTTCATTCTCAGGTAATTATTTGTTACATATGATACGCCTGCATCCCAAACTTATAATTTTTTTACATGTTGATGTTAAAAGCATGTTGAGGGCCCCGTAACCTATACTTCTTTACAGTTTTGTATTATAATCTCTTATTAAGTGCACTCAGAATAACAAAAGATTACCAGCCATTCCGTTGCATTACTTTTGTGACCGTAGTTGAGTAAACTTGGAATATTTGAAAACTTCAAATGCTTAATTTTTATTGAATATACTAAATTGAATCAAATATTTATTTATACAAATATTCACATTTTAGAATATTAGCACACCCCTATTATTTACAGACAAGGCACCAACTTGGACTACCCAAAACCACAGGTGTGTGATAATCAGTTGGGAAACCATGTAAATCTCTAGCATGTTCAAGGCAACACAGCAATATAGGCTGTTTACCTGCCAGGCATTCCCAACTACACTTGAATTTGAACACGTGATTCTACTGAAAACAAAGAAGCTCGTGGTATGCAAGAAAGTAATTCACATGGCAATAAATTATAATTTGCAGCAACACAGCCGAGTTGCAACAGGAGGCTGATAACACCTGTTGTTTTAATGAATGTGTGTTCTATGTTCATATGAAAAGTTTACAGAGGTTGCCAATCTGTGTTCAACAACAGCATATAATTTTTGCCAGTTAATCTAAAACCATTTTATAGTTTCCACGTACATAATACTGAGTAACTTTAATTTGCAACACATTTTGAATGTGGTAGGTTGAGCTGGAAGGCAGGGCATTGTAAAATTAGGGATGGGCCGATACCAAATTTTGCTGATACCAACAATACCGATTCTCAACTGCTGATGCCGTCGATTACAGCGATGCTGATACCAGTTTTGATGAGTACACTCATAATTCCCAATATTTGGAAATACTATTTTATTACTTAAATTTAAGTCTTCAGTTTTGTGAACACTAAGCACTTTGTATTAGGCGTGTACAGCATAGAAATGAAATACAACACTCATTTTAATAATAAATTATAAGATAGACAATTTAACTGGGCAAATAATTGACTTAACAGTCAAGCAAAAACTGTTACCAGACAATACAGCATTCATTACAAACCGAGTTCATGAAAGGCTTGGATTTTAGATCTGTGAAATATAATACACACAATTCTCATTTATTATTTGAAATAATTTAATTCTCTTTTACTTCCCCTTCCTCAATGGTTTATTTTTCTCTGTTCCTTAGGAAATAATCATATTCTTGCTGTATTATCTAAATGCATCTTGCAAATAATTATAGCTCAGCCCTAGTCATGTTACACAAATGGTGGAAACAGACATGTGCAACGTAGGTTAAAAAACCAAATAACAAAGGAAAAAAATAAAAGCTGCTAGGTTCATTTCTGCTATTTGAGGTTAGGTTCAATGCAGCTTGTATAGTTACAAGGGCTACTATACTGAAAAGCAAAATATTTACTGCTGCACAAAACGTATATGAAATTTTACGCAAACTCAGCTTGAAAATATTTTTTCTAGCCAGTTTCTCATGCTGGGATTGTAAGCTTATTCCAGGGGAATGCTGAATGCTACCATCATTTCCACAAAATCACATATGGATTTCTGTTTGTTTTTCTGCAAACTGGTTACGTTCTGAAGTGATTCACCAATAGAAACTTGTTTCATAGACTATGTATATTGACAATCTTTGTTTTGTTCATTGGACACGTGTTTTGTGCACATGTTTTTATGCATCCAGTCCATGCGCACGTTGCAAAACCTACACATCATTATTTTGTGTTTTCTGTCAAAAATGTAAAATCCATCACTTTTAGAGTCCCTTTCACAATTTAATTCCAAAAAAAAACAATACCGAGATTCGAGAACCTGAAGTCAGCCCGAATCAAAACAATAAACACGGGAAATTCCAGTTGGGAATGCAATGCCTGAAGATTACACAAGATATATTTTGTTCTTGTGAGAAAACGCATACAAATTGCTTGTGCTGCTCTCTTTTGGTTCACAATCAATCCAAATAACTATCGTTATATGTCATACAAACACTTACTTGTCGAATTTACTGCCCTCTTTTGGATCTTTGAGAAAATAACGTGCACTGTCGATTAAGGTTACTATTGATTCTAACAACATTTGATGGTGAGGCGACATCTCGCATGTGATGTAAACAAACGGGAAGATACTTTTTTTCTGGTAAAACTTTGTGTTTTAAAGACAAATAGTGAAAATTCATCAAAAATGGTTAAAAATGGCAAAGTCCATCATTTTCCGTGCTTCACATTTTTTTCAGGGACCCTAAGTCACATTGTTTTGCAGTCGCATAGTATCCAAAAACGAATGATGCACACAATCTTTAGTGAATGTACCAATATGAAATACAGTAAAATGTAATCAAAGGGAGCAAATCATCGGAAAACAATTGTTCTGAATATGTTTTGGGTTTCGGACAGGATATCTAATTGATAGATGCGGTAAATTAATACTTTATGAGGTGTATGCTGGCGTAGTTAACATTGTGTTAAATAAATTAGTGCTACTAATCAATGAATAATAATCTGCAAATAATGTTCAGATGCTGCTGATGACGATGGTCATGGTATCGGCCAGTTAATCGGTATCGGCATCGGCCCACCCCTTTTATAAATGTTCTGTTCTGTTTTCAGACAATGTCTATGCACCAGTCCAAATAGTACTTTTAATGCTGAAATCTAGCAAAGTGAAGTGGGACAACACTTTTCCATTCTGCAGTAGCCACTTCGCCGGATGCTGGCAAATGAAATTGAATAGATACTACCACGGGGAAAGTGAACAATAGATTTCTGAAATTAATGAGCAGTGGTACATACTACCTTTCAAAATCTTTATCATCAGAAATTACATACATTAAAAATAGTCAGAGTTTTAAAATTCTCTTGAATTTAAAATGTTTGAAATATTCTAAAAATGTTCTGTACTGGCAGATGATTAGCACAGCTTCTGCAGCTTAAAAAAAATGTTAGCTCTCTTTCTACACTAGCATGTTAAACAATGCAGCTACTGAAACACAGTGTACGCAAGGCAATAGTGAAAAAAAGTTCATAAAGTAAGTTTGTAAGAAAGCCAAAGTTTTTACAGGCCTTTAATGTCTTGTTTTTGTAAACTTCCTTGAAAAAATATTAAAAGGCTATTATACTTGTTTTGTTCCAATATAGCATTAAAAGGATAAATTCTGCATCCATGACCTCAAGTACGAATAACCATTTATTTCAGTGTAAATATTTTTATATTCACGTAAAACTTTTTATCTATTTTTAGTACAGTATTCAGAGCATTTATAAGATTTCTGACCAATTTCCATTTCATTATCTGAAAAATAGTTCATTTATAAAAATGCCTAAAAAATAATCTTGGTTTTAAGACAGTATAAAATTGTTGGTAGCATATAACAAATGGCAATGAAAATTTTTACTATTCAAAAATAAATAATTTAATGCAAACAAATTTTACGTCTCAAACAGTTTATTCTTTTCATGTTCAATATGTTCGGGCATAAAAATAGTCTTGAATGCATAAATTTCAATAAAAAATAGGTACAGAGATGCTAAAAATAAATTTGTTAAAATTGAAGTTTTCCCAAAGTAAAATATTTTGCTTAGTTCTTATTGTCATCCATTCATTATACAAAAACACATGTTACTAAGGGGTTTCCAACAAATTCTTATAAGTCATCACTATTATTCTGCAAATATTTGTTTACATGTAGGTGCTACAGTCATAGTGTATAAGAGAAGAGTCTCGAAATATATACACCATGTAGATTACAGCTGAAATCTGGTTTGATGGTTCTCATTTATCTAAGAGACAGTAATACTGCATCAACAACTTCAAGCAACAAAATCATGATTATACCACAAGTTTTTTTTTTTTTTTTACTCTTTCATATGGACTACACAAGGAAACAGAAATTTTGGCAGAGAATCCTCACAGGGCACACTCAACTAATACACAATATTCACGAGTTATGAGGTCGAAACATCAGTTTCCTTCCAGCATGAAGTTCAAATCAACACAAACCAGATAATGTGGTAATCACAAATATTTAGTCCATATGGTTGTGAGACATTTCTAATAAATTAAACAAATCTAACTATTTCTATTATTTCTTCTCTAAGCATAACAATTTTTAACAAACAGGTACCCACTAGGACTAAACAGAGTTGTTTACTTCTTTAAATTCTGCTAACAACAAACAGTAATTCTCACATTGTGTAAGAATGGGCAGATTATAATATCACATACTTTTCACATTTGTAGTTTTTTAATTCATGTTCATCTTTGACTACAGTACTACATAGCACAAAAAAGGGGTATTATTGTACCTGGGATAGTTACTTCAGCTTTAAGTACAAAAATGCTCACAAATCAACAAAAAGCCCCCACAATACTATGCAAAAAAAAAATTCTAAACAAAAAAAGTTTACTGGTTTTAATGCCCAACAGTCCAACGAGAGGATAAAACTTATTACACAAGTTTCTTTAGGCCATCAAAAATTATATCACTGGTACTTGTAACACCTTACGAGACAACAATTACCATACTGCAGATGTTGCAGACAGTAAAATATCTACAGTACAAACATCAGTTACTAATTACACGTTACTGCACAATCTCAACATGAGACATTTATGAGAGAAGAAAGTGGTACAAATATATATATAGCAAATTATTGTACCTTCTGTTTCTGTTAACACTACTTGTACCGAGATATCTGCCAAAAATTTGATGGTCTAAAGTAATGTTGCAACAAAATCAACAAATAAATTCTTCTTTACATAAATATATTTAATGTGTGTGTATCTAATATAAAGTTATTTACATTATAACAGTTTATTTCCACACATGAAATAATTTTGCATGAATTTCCCAGTTCCTGGGCTTGTGGTCCAACAATTTTCATTTCCTTGTTTCAAAAATAAAATAAAACAACTTTTTCGCGAGGGCACATTTTCCCAAATGATGTTACATTGCATCCAACAATTATTCTTCTCAAATGACTAGTCACCTACCAGTTAACATGAATTTATGCAATTCCTAATGATTAGTACAGCTATGATCTTCTATTGTAGCTAAGTTTTAAAATACATATGATGCTCGCAAAACTAGTGGTAACATTTCAATCAAAAACAATACGCAAATACATTTTGCAACAAAGGACATGCATCACAGGTGACGAGTTATTCTTTTGTTTGTACGAACATGTGCAGCACATCAACTGCAACACTTATTCCTTCCCATATAATAATTGAGGAATAGACATGCTCGGCCGAGGACCGAGGAAAGGCATAGCACAAGTATTTACCAAAAGGTAGCCACTGGGAGAAAAAGGGAAAACAAGGTACATGGTTTGCTGCCCGCCAGCGGACGCAAGTAACACACAGGCGGCCGACCCCACAAGAGATGCGAGCCACATAGAAACAGCAGTAGAATCCACGTTGCCCACAATGGAAAATGTGACAAATCTATCAGTGTACAATACAAACAACAAACTTTACACAAGAAATTTACATATTTTTGGTGACTCCGATACCTCTTAAAACATCCTCCTGATGTTCATTTTGCAAGATTTAATTCCTTTCTGATCAACTTGACAACAAAAATCTCCATTTCTGCTCTGAATGAGCAGATTGTACTGCGCAAGCTTTGGAATGTTTTCTGTATTATATAGAGAAAACACAATGCTCAAATCTGGGACCAAACACATACACACACATGGTGATCTGCATCTACCAGCTAAAACTATCGTAATTTGTTACATGATAACAAACAGCAGTATTTATTCTGAAAACTTTGATTTACAGTCTGGAAATATGTTACATCAGGTGAAGGAAGGTGCTTCACTTTTTGTCCTTTAACCTAAAAAATTCACCAATGCCAATATTTGCAATGTTTCTTAAAGCATGGGTAATGTGGTTCATCATTCCCTAGAAACAGTGCAGCAACCAGATATTTTTACCTCTTCATACCGGCGAGAGTGGAGACGAGACTGGGAAACCGGTCCCTGCATGAACTACGACAAAGTAGCACAATTTTGTCACTTTTAGGCTACAAGAGTTTCTGTACAAAGCGTATGGTCATAAACACAGTTTAGAACGACGCCTGAAACATGGATGAAAGTGCCAGAGGAGGCTGGCTGTTCACAGCTGGTACCACTTCTTGTCCTTGTACTTTAGCATGAGGCTGTGTGCTGTCTGGGAATAATTCTCCGCTTCAGTCATCATCTTCTCTGTACGAGCTTCAAGCTGGCCCAGTTTCTCTCCACGCTCCACCATCAACTGGTGTGCCCGGCCAACCTCGCCCGTCACCGACGTCACCCTCTTGTCCAATGACTCAATGGCAGCAGATGGGCCAGGAATGTGTTTGGCTGTAGTGCGTGATGCACGCCCGCTTGCCTCACCAACTACAACATAAGTGATTTATTTTAAAAAAAACAAGAAGTTACTAATATAACTAATAAAAATAATTTCCTCAATATGAGTGAGATTCATTTCAAATAATTTCTTATCAAACTGAGTTGGTAGGTAGGACTTATCTCCCTGTTGAAAGCAATATCATTAGAGATGAAACCAAAAACATTTGCAACAGTAGTGAGATGAATAGAAACACGCAAGTGCCTTATCTGAGACTTGAACACAGAAAATCTCATACCATAAGCTAGCTAGCATAAGCTGCAATCTGCATTATGGACGTCGGATTCAAATATAAACTTCAAATTAAATCAGTCTAATGTTTTGAATGATAGGATTTACTACCCTAAAATATTTACAGGCCAAAAATTTTGAAAACAGGTGACTGAGCCACTTAAAACATGCAAGTTAACATGGCCTAACATATTGTTACTTGCGAGAAGAATTTTGTGAAAATCAGTCCATTGGTCCCCCAAGATATGGTATAAAACATCCACATTTTTCATGCGATGATCTTCATAAATGTAGGACAAAAAAATTATATATTTGTTGTACCGAGTAGTCTATGGTCAGCGAGGACTGGGCAAGACAGCCCTGTGACGAGGCTGCGCAATGGAGCAATCAAGCATAATAAGGAATGAAACGACTTTGATTACTGTTGCCCGGACCCACTAGAACATGGTGTCAGAAGTGGAATTAAGAAACGTGGCTCTGCAGTAGTGGAGAAACAGTGTAATGACAGTGCATCCTTCATCTCGCAGGGTAAAAATTCAAGATGGTGGACGGAGATGGCAGCCGTGGGTCGTCACTTTGTACGGCAATAGGGAAACAGCTTAAATCGCTGGAACCTTTGGATTTCACTGATCCCTATGCTTGGTTTTGGTGAAAAGTTCAATTTAATCATTACCTAAATCTGCGTGGCCAGAATAAATGTAAGGACGAATAGAAAGTTGACACGTTATTGTATTTTTGAGTGAGAAAGCCAGCGAAGTAACAGTTGCGTTTAATACACACTTCAAGCCTCATGTAAATGTTATCTTTGAGAGATTTAAATTCAACTCGAAAACCCAACAACCAGGGGAAAAAGTATAGCAGTTCATTACTGGCTTATATAACCTGGCGGAAGCTTGCAACTATGGCCCTCTGAAGGATGAGTTTATCCGGGACAGAATCGTCGTCGGCATGCAAGACGTAGCAGTAAGTGAGAATATGCAGCCTCAGTGTTCCTTAACCTTGCAAGAAGCTATGAATATGTGCCATCAGGGCGAATTACAAGCATTACAGTAACAGCAACTGTAAGGGAATCAAGAAACGGTTAATGCCATAAAAAAGAGGGGGGGGGGGGGCATTCATTAAATCAGAGACAGGTCACGGTTACAGCCATAGAGAGAGTGCTGGCTGCAGATCGACACCACCACTATATCAAAGTTTCGACTCCAGTTACCGCCAAGCCAGACCTCTGTCCTCAATGCAGGCAAATGACTGTGGAAAGCCCAGAATGTCACGTGTTACTCGTGTAAACGCAAAGGCTATTTTTCTGGGATGTGCAAAGCTAAGAAAAATCTTCAAAATATCTGCGAATTCTCCAAACCAAACGAGGAATCAGACTTCATAATAGGAGCCGTGCAGGAAATTTCGCATTCTAAACTGTTTCAAGTACAAATTGAAATAAAAGGACTGGAGCAAACTGTGGAGTTTGTCATTGACACAGGAGCTGACATAAACTGTATGACTAGAGTAATGTTGGACTTAACAGACATAAAACCGGAAAATGAAACCAGTAATGTGTGTGGACCAGATGGTCATATTCTTGCAGTAGTGGGTATAAGAATTTAACTTTCCAGTACCGAGGTTGCAAGGAACAGGTGAAAGTGTACTTCATAAAAAAATTGCTTAATCCATTACTGGGTAAAAAGGCCATTCATGCATTATAAATAGTTCAGATTCAAACTTGTTTTCCATGTTAGGTAAATGGGAAAGGGACATGGAAATTCACCTTCAACCTGGTGCTAAACCATTTGCATTGAAGACACCACACATAGTTCCCTTACCAATGTTAAGTAAAATGAAACAAGAACTAGAAAGGATGGTGGAACTGAGTAGCATGACTGAAGCAGCCATTTTGCAGAAGTGCAAAGACATATTTCCGTGATTTGGGATACCGGAAATTGTGAGGACAGACAATGGTCCACAGTTTCGAGGTACCTTCCATCAGTTTGCTCAGGACTTTGGATTTATTCACATCACCAGCAGTGCATATTACAGTCAGTCTAATGGGTGTATGGAAGCAGCAGTAAAAACTGCTAAAAGACTCCTGACGAAACGGGGAGACAAAGATGCTCTACTAGCAGCAGTACTCCTCTAAACTGTGGGGTTTCACCCCTGGAGATAATGTTAGGGCGAAAAGTTCAGACTTCAAAGCCTACCGTGAATTAAAAAAAGGCTAAGGGCGTTAAAGGTCTGCAGGTGCAAATGGAACAAGCTAAAGAATACCAACGGCAGTGGTATAATCGTCGCCACAGAGTGCAGGAACTTTCTGAATTCCAGAAAGGAGACAGAGTATGGATTATAAATCTAAAAAAATGGTTAGGTTATGAGTACACCTACAGAACTAAAGCTTCCAAGATAGTATCTCATTAAGGTGGGTGCTAGCAACTACAGGCATAACTGCCATCATTTGATTCCAGTCCCTCAGGAGAAACTCGCAGAAAAGCCAGAGGATCAGAATGACAGTTATAGATCAAAAGAGGGTAGCAGAGGATGTAATGAAGAGAACCGAGGAGGCAAGAAAGCGAACATAAAAGCAACAGATAATGTCTAGGTAAGAAAGGAGACCTCAACATGGGAATCACAGTCTGATTACGAACCTGAATGCTTGGGTTGGGACAATACAAACGTAAACAGTGCTGGATGAAAGATTATTATAAGACCTGAGCACAGGAGGGTAACATGTATTGATTAGGCGTGGCAATGGCAAATCTGGTATTGTATGTGTTCATAGGACAGTGTGTGTAAAACAGAGTTGTGTATAAAAGCCTACAAGATGATGTCCAAAGGGGCACTTGTGACTCCATTGCCTTGAGATCTTTAGAGAGTAAGTCTCTATGGAATAGTATAACCCAAATGTCCACATATACTTATAACATTTGAAATCATCATAATAATTTCTTAAAGTGATGAGAGACTTTCAATATTTTCTTTTGAGTAATTATATGCCCAGAGGTCCTGTAGATTGAATTTTGCTCAAAAGTCAATCTAGTTGGACCAGAATTTGTTTAACATATTCGAAGTGAATATGAATTTGTTAAACGAACATTCACATCAAGAATTTATTACATTAATATGGAATAATTAAAATTTCACATAATATAGTTCTTAAAACATACTAAACTTGAGAGAGAGAGAGAGATAGAGATAGAGAGATATAGGAGAGAGAGATTATAGAGAGAGAGAGATAGATGATAGAGAGATAGATAGATTTATATATATATATATATATATATATATATATATAAACAGATAAATCACATTTACTACTAGAAATTTTTTTTTGGAAGGAATTATTTCTGATAACTTCACATATTCATACATATATTATGCTAATATATATTATTTTCCTTATCACAGTAATAATGCTTTTATTTGAATTCAGGGTAAATCAGTGTGATCTGTGTAGAATTGAAATTTTAAATCCTATTGAAAAGAGTACCACTTGTGTTACATCTCTATATGTTCTGTCACAGTATACTTCTAAACCAGTTGGAAAAATGTAAAATTGTTTTACTTACCTGTTGGAGAGAATTTATGTGTGTGGTAATTCATGATTTTTACACAAGGAGTTTAATGTTGTATCATGCTATGGCAAATGGGTAATAGTATTCTCTGTCAGCATTGACGTGTGCCACGTTTCTGACCCCTAGACAGTTCACCACGTCTGGAAGAACCTGTCAAGTCATCCCATCACCACCCGCCTACACGTGAGTACAGCCAATGTGATGTGTGCGCATATGAGTATGAATCGAATAGGCGTGCTGTAGTATATGTACTTAGGGTAATGTGTTCATGTTTCTTGCATGGCCCTACTATGTTGTGTATTTTTATTGTTGTTGTCAGTGTTGATAAAGTGCTAAAATATTGTCAATTTTTCCCTGCCGTTTCAAAGTAAATATAATTGCTTATTTTCATGTGACCACGTGGTCCGGAACATGCCGCACCGAGTGCACCAGTGCGACATCTGCGGAACACGTGTAGTGTTTTGCAATTTAATATATTGCCCGTGCGATGCCGTGTTTGTGTTCTTTATTATTGTTTGAGGGTTTTAATAGTGTTTTATGTTTGCCATGTAATTATGTGTACAAGTATGTTAACATGCGCATCTGACGCCACGTGTAGGACACTACGCACGTGGAATATTTACCTAAATATTTTCAGAGTTGTTTTTGTTGTTGCGCTCGCTTACATTTCTTTAATTTAATATATTCTCAAACAGTATTACAGACAGTACAAATACTGGAGAAAGTCAGTAATGCATTAAGTGGTTTGTGAACGATGAACACCAGAGACTTAACGTAATGACCACATGCTGAAAAGTGACCTAAAAATAATAACTGTTCTTGTTATGTTGAATTTATCATGCAGAGTATTTTGATTGTGTTGTAATAAATAAATATGGGTTGGGTAATTGAATGTAGAGGAATCCCGGCACGAGAAGAGCTGTGCACGGGAAAACCGTAATGCACAACTGTGAGGTTAGGCTGCCTTACGTGGTAAGTTTATGTTTATCTTATATATTTTCTTTTCATTTTAATATTCAAGTGAACTTTATTGTGTAGTGTTTTGTGTGTCACGTATTCATCTAGGACCACGTTCACCCACTTCATTTCATTAATTAATTGTGTTTAATGTAATTTGTTGTCACGTGACACGGCGGTGGGAGTTGGAGCCAGGGAGCAGGCAGCCCGCCACCATGTTAGTCAATTACTTCTCAAAGGCTGCATAAGACGGATGTAAGTCGATGTCCTCCCCGGCACTTCATCACTTTATTCGAATCATGTAGTTTTTAATAAGAACGTAACTCAGGAAACTTTTTATCTTTATTTAGCCTGGGGAGTGAGCCGTCTCACAGCCCGGTCTATTTTATACATGGCCGGGACTTAAATACTTTAATTTTCATGTAGGAACTTTACTGCCATTTTCTGCTGTAACGGGGCAAAGTTGTATGTGCTTCTTCGGAAGGAGAACTGGAATAAATAAGCAGATCACATGAACTGGAGGATTTATTATTTATTTCACCGGACACTTGATGACCGTTTCAAAGGTAACTCATATTTTTCTTTAAGACGTAAGGCAGCTTATAATATCCCGGGAGTGAGCACGAGCGTATGGAGGTAGCTCGGATAACCTTCACTAGTCCAGGGACTTGGATATCTCAAGGATGTACTTTCTGCAATTTCTACCAGTTACGACGTCGGACATCGAAGGGGCCGCTTAAGACAGTCGGCCACATGACCTCATCTGTACTTGAGCTCTTTACTGAGAATGCTTGCGCCCAGCCAGAACAACTATGGTAGTATTCACTTACCCAGTCCACAAAACCTCTTCTCCTCGATGGGCTAGCTACCTATGAACATCAGCGTCCTTTTGAGCTGCTTAGCAACGACACAGAGGAATTCGTTGACTGTCGTATGTGTAAGGCTTTTCTTTACCACAATTACTCAATTACATTAAAACTAACACAATAACAAACTAGTATATCTAGAAATCCAAACACATTTAGTTCAATATTTCTTTGACCATTAAAATTTGAATACCTACGCGATGCTATGACAGCATATAAAATTTGTTTTAAATTGGTTAAATGGTTCCAGAGATATGACATATCACCCTAAATATTAAAATGACCACCATTTTGAAAATATGTGCCCTGCAGGGTCAAAAACTATAAAAGTCAGGTGAATCACATACAATTATGTTCTTATTTATATAATATTGCAATTATTGCATCCATTTTGCAAATTACCTGTTACACATACAGGCAGTCTATGGTTATGGTTTTAGACACCTGGTGAGCTATATTGATCGAACATGCAAATCAGCTGGCGGAGGGGTGGTGAGCAGTGTGTAGGTGTGGTCTGTAGACACCTGGCAGCCCTCCCCTTCCCCAGCCCGGCCAGCCCCACGCATCAAAATTTGAAGTGAGTCATAGTATTTCATTTTAAAAACTTGTGATTTTTAAGACAAGAGATGAATAAACATGGTCATTAAAATTTCTTACTTTACAACCATGAGTAATTAATAAATTAATAACTCAAAATTGGCACTTTCCATAAATCATGGGCACTCCGTGGTTACACATTATTCCACTACATTAGTTTATTCAGAATATGTATCAATTGAAGTAAATAAGTATTTCAGTTAACAAATCCTCAAATTTTCCCTCAAGAATCCACTGAAAATGGACTTTGCGATTGGTCCCTATGCAATATTAATAGCTTACAACAAGGGAAGGTCAAGTACACATATCTGGTGCCGTAAAACATGATAATATTACAAAACCCTCAAAATGATTAAACAGAAATAGTGCCCTTAATATTACACACCACAATAAAGCAGAAATTACTTTGAAAAACTCTGAATATAGGTGGATGGCATCTGATACTCAAGTAGTGCGGGCCTCGTGGCCTCTCAGATACATCACTCTCTCATCTCTTTTATATCTCCAAAAAGGCTTAAAGACTGTAAATTCTTAGGTTTAGCAGATAGCATTACACTGAAACATCACGCAAAACATACGCAAGGCAAAGGTTAACCGGTATTCAAAATGAACTATGGAAACCCACATCAGTGCAAAAAAGGTGAAGTGCGTACGTGAAAGCATCTTACCTCACCAGCTCTCCTAGGATGACTGCCCAGAGGCAGGGGTCGCGTGGACCGATCATGGCTGCCTATAGGGTTCACACAAGCGGAAGTGCTATGCACGCTGAGTAAAATATTAATAGGGAAAATTGAAATGGCACCAAAGGATTTTCTATAAACAATTTTACGTACAGAATTTAAATTGGAATTTTCTGTTGTCATTTAATTGTCTTTCAAAGGCATTCAAGCATGAACATCACTCTCTCTTATTTCAGCGCAGCGCACACTTTGAATTTAAATTATAATTGCACACACAAGCTCTCAAAAATACATATAACATTTCGACAAACAAAGTGACCCTTGAAACAAATACATTTTACACTGGAACAACTGATATAATATTTCTGAAAAGTCCGTGACCTGTATTGCTAATTAGCCACGTGTTTACCATCCCATGTGCCTTTAGCAGGGGTTGTCATCATGGGCTGATTGCGGCTGGCCCTTGGCCACCGTCAAACATACAATAAATAAAACCTCAACTTTTAAACTTAGTAATGACAGTACTTTATACTGAAAGTCTTTATTTTGATTAAAACCTTTAAAACATTGGCATAGTGAAATTATGGCACATTTAGTAATTTTAGGTAAAAAAGAAATTAATAATATGTAATTACAAAAAAGTATTTTGTAAAAAGCAAGGATAAAATAGTACATTCTAAAATTTGCACAAATCACATCCATAAATATAAGTAATGCATGTGCAAATATTACATATTGCTTAAGCCTACTTATTGGTGAAGTTCCCTTTGAAAAAAATCACATAACTTACCCTTAACAGATAATACTAAAGGAAGTTTTGACGCATGCCCGGTTACTAACTGTTCAACATGATCATTGTGATTTTATTGCGCTAGATCAAGTGCACGGTTATCAGTGGCTGAGGGGAGGTGTTAGTAAACCTGACTTACTCTGAAGGTCTTTGGTCAGTTGGTAACGTGGGGTGGGCGGCTGGGCGAAGCTGGTACTGCAGTCCTTGGGTTTAGATTAGGTTGTACTGAGTTGTCTCACTATGTACTTCAGGTTCCAGGCCGCTGACTCCTGGCTCCAAAACCGAGGATTGGCTAGTCCACACCTAGCTTCCGTTCTGTACACTAGAACCCTCAGAACAGGATGGTAGTATAGGCTGGTACGAACGTGCGTGCGGTGGAAAATATATATAGCATATCTCGAGAGCAGTCGAGACTGCTCGTAACCTTAGTGAGGTGGCGCGGTCCAGTTCCATCTGTCTTTCCTTCATAGGAGGGGCTAAGGTATTCCGCTGCTTGGCATCAAGATGAGCAATCTTTTGTTCCCTACGCCGTTGGCTGTGCCTTATCTTATAAGGCATAGAGTTTGGTTTGCTGCTAAACAATATACATCATGCACCATGGATGAGAAACTATTCCCTATAATAGTGTTGTCCAATAGCTTCTTGGTAGCACGAGCTCGGTGTCTTCGGTGATCCCCCACTGTAGCGGGCAGATCAGAGACATTTAGCCGTGGGGGCCACCAGTGCTTCTACTGGATGTGATATTCAGCCAAGGCCATGCCGCAACACCCAAGCCAATAACTCCTCCAGCACCTGGGTGCTCTGGTAGGGATTAATAACCTATGCTTGCTGTCTCTCCTTGGTTGAAAGTATTCCTAGTGTTCCTTCCCTCCAGCATATGGGTGCTCGGAGTAGTAGGAAGCAACAGGTGGCTGTCTAATTGGTGTGTTACCAGACTGGAGGACTCCAGAAGGGGGTCCTCAGTCAAGCTAGTTCAGATTTTAAACGTATGCAATTTCTGTCGGCAGTGGACAGTGCGAATTATTCATAGCGGACGAAGTAGAAGTTACTCTAGAAATAAAAGTATGTGGATAGAGAATAAAGCTGTATTTTTTGAGGACTCAATAAACACAGTGACCCATGCTACCAAGCAGACAGAGTATTGAATGTAACCTACGTTAGCCAGGTATAGGTGACCTGTTCCTAGGCTAGAGGAAAATATTGAACTGGAAGACTGGTTAAATAACTACTGAACTAAAACTATCAAATTGCGGGTGTCTGGAAGAGACAAAAGAAGTTAAAGTTCCTTTGCTGTAGTAGTAAGGTGTAATTGTGTTCGATGTTTGCCGAAGAATGTTGTCGTCACAGGGAGTAGTCACGAGGACTGCTGTAGACTTGAGATTCGCTGCAGGCCCCAGCACTAAGGAGTGCTCAGGATTTACTTGAGAGAAGCAAGACAAAAATGACTCCAGAGACCCGTCGTGCACGGACTTATATAGTCAGAAGTGTAGGCTGCCGCAGCGGGGTGCGGGAAGGTGTGTGACATCCTTCTGCCGTGAGGCTGACATGAGAGGTGATGACCCTCTCGTCAGCGCTCTTCTTTGTGGATCTTCGGAGGTGCTTGGCCGTGCGCCAAAGTGGCTGACAACTTGTAGACACTCAGCATGGGGGCAGGGGGTAGGCGGCATGCTCGTTGGTTGTGTAGTCTTTAAACCACGTGTTCAGCAGCCAGGTAGATTTAAGCGCCGTGCAACCCCCTTGTATTTGTTTGCGGTATTGACACTCACATGCGTTGAAGTAAGGGTATACTTGACGTGACAACAGATGAGTCGTAATCATATTTAATAGTAGTATAAGCGGCACGCGTCAATTTATTCAAAAGAGATAAATATTTTGAAATATTTTATATTTTGGTACAAATCCTTTTTTTTTTCACCCTCAAGAAGCACTTAAAAATGACATCACACTAGGTAAAAAGCACAGCGCGATAATATACATTTTTTTGGCAACAAACAGAGTATAAAGTTTATGCTTATGGGGTATAATTTTATTCATGATGTGTTTACCAATTAATTAAAATTAATATTTCATATAAATATCATTTTGATTTTATGTGGGAGATGTTTAAACATGGTCTTCAATGAAAAAAAAATAAAAATACAGATTTCTGATATGCTATTTATAGCTTTCTTTTAAGGGTTAAAACGTATCAGTTTGGATTTTTATGAGGGTGGCAAGTTTACACAGTTGCTCTTATAATGGAGTTTACTGTACGCTGTGATATCAGGTAACACACACACACACATGCATGCACGTGCACACACATATATATATATACTTCTTTCCTTTTCTTCACTTAGTATAAAAGAATTCAAGATGATGCTTCATGTCATCACCATTTTACCATTTATCTAGTTCTACACAGGGATTGAAGTCATAGCGAATTGGCAGCTGATGTACACCGTTAGTGGGTCTGGCGGCTGAAGGGCAGCGCCAAGGCTTCCCCTCCCACCCCCCACCACCGGGTGACAGTGAAGCAGTGGTTACCACTCATATGGGGTTTATCTTGGTGCCTACACAGCTGGATTTGGCCACTTATATTGTAGTGTGTTGTGCCTTAGGAGGCACGCTTGTGAGCAAAGAGCAAGTGGGTACCCTGGTAGGGGTATAGGTAGGTGTGACGTTAAGTGGTCTGACCATCCTAGTAACATTAGTGTGCCGAGTGAAGGTAGGTGGCTTCTTTGGTGGCGTTGGAGGCAGCAGAGAAACTGCACATGGCACGTGCCAGATGAGGTTCGAAGTTGAGCTGGACGTGCTGGATGCGGACCCTCTGGCTAGCAGCCTCCTCCTCCTTCCAAGTGTAAACCTGGCTGGCACCAAAACATCTGCTCTCTAGGACTCTGGCCAGAGCTAGTTCCTGCTTGGCTGCTTTACACCGCCAAGCCCCATGGTGAGGCATAAGGGGAGTGATAGATCAGCTAGGCAGATGGCGGGTGGCCAAAATGTGGTCGGCACGGTCTGATGGAGAATACGGTGCTGGTGGTTGGGTAGGGTAGGTGGCTTGGCGAGAGGGACGTCACTGGCAGACCCAAGTACTAAACTGAGGGTTACAGTATCAGGTTTAGGGGCATCCATTCTTATGGCTACTTGGCAAGCGGGACGTCGCTGACAGACTCCAGCATTACATAGAAATGGGGCTCCTTGTTGGGATTGGGCCCATCGTTTCCAGCAAGTAACCTAGTGAGCAAGACATTGTTGATGGACCCAGGCATATACTGGAGGGTCGATAGTCCACAATGACAACTGCTCTGGTGTAGCTCAGGAAGACTGGCTTCCATAGTTCCACTTTGAGACAGTTCCCAAAGTATGATGTAGAGAATGAGGTTCCAACTCATGACTATCCCTGCAAGAGTATTACTAGGATTGGTGACAAAACAGGAGATACTGGGACAAGGTGAAGAAAAAATAGAGTGCTGTAAGAAACAGCTAAACCAAGTCAGATTTATGCCTGTTTATTGATTGCACATTAAACACACATAAACCAGCCTGTACCTTGACTAGGGCCTGAAGGGCCAATCCTAGGTCGCCAACTGGTAAATGACCTAGTCTCGGGAGATGGTACTTGAACTCGAGTCAACTGTGGATGAGCTATGAGGTAACCGGAAGTGCGGCAAGCTTCGGCGTGCTGGTGGACAGCAAGGCAGTGTCGTGCAGAGTAAGACTCTCGACAGTGCTGCGAATGACAGTGAGGACTTGAAGAACCCTGTTGACTTTCAGACAGTGATGTTCTGTGAAGGCAGATAGAGTGTCAGATGGCTCTCAGGCAGTGTGACATTCTGCAATTACACTGGCACGAAACAGTCTCGAACTAAGGACTGTGAATCCTATTTACATGTAGCACACACAGGGCCAGCACGGGGGTTGCGGGGTTTGGTGAGAGATAACGCGTAGAGAGAAGAGACATAGAGAGAGCAGCGGCAGTGAGCTGACAGATATGGCCGAAGCTGGCAGCTGCTACTTCCCCTCATGCACCTGTAGGCTGGAGGGGTAGAGTGTGGCAACGTGATGCAAAGCAGGTTGCGGCGCAGCATGCTGCAACAACTGGGGAAGCCAACCCTGGGCTTCAAGGTGTGCTGTGGCGTGTACGACGTTAACTGCTCTTCTTAGGAGGGGGCCGTGGCTATGGCAAGGCTAGATACAAAATTACATTGCTCGTAGTACATCACAGCGAGTATCAGTTGTTTGCAGTGTATAGGTAAATGATATAATGAATGTGACACTGCATGTCACTGACATGTTGTGATGGCAAACAAAACCCAATTTAGGTTGAAAATGTTTAAAAAAATTGATTCCTTTATGTAAAGCCCCCATATAAACATAATCCCATTATGTAATACAGGAGGTAAAATCATCTTCATTGTACTGAAAGTCAACATAAATTTTGCAAGTTAAAGTTAAAATTTTATATAGAATTTACAAAGGGTATTGGGCAGGAATTAAAAATCTTACATTAAAGTGAATGATACGTTAAAGTGAAGTACATTACGAATGAATTTTACTGTATTCTAAAGAAGTCCGACTATTGATTTTACTTAATATTCCCATGCAAAAATCAGATTGATTTTATGCCAGATGACTGAACATGATGCTCTGTAAAACCTCCAGTTGCTCAATATTTTTTATATTTTGGGAGATAAAGTGAGGCTAAATATACACCTCTTGGATATACACTTTTTCAGAAGATGTCTGCCTATTAAAAAAATTAATATCTAATCAAAAAAGGTGTAATTTTTACATTAAAGATTAATAAACTCATACTTAATGCCAAAAATTTCAAATTTGACATGTATGATTATGTATAAATCAAAACTGGTCCAAAATTTTGCAAAATATTTATAAAGACCTTCCATGTATAATAACCATATTTCTGGAAATAGAAAAAGTTTGTTTTAGAAAGATTCTACTTCATTCCAAAACATATGACATTATGAACTGTGGAGGTCAGAGAAAACAGGAATTAGTGAATTTGTATTTTAAAAAACCCAGATAATCAAATTTACACATTTTTACTATTAACGGAACAGTGATAATGGCTCCGAAAATCATGATAAAACACAGTACCTATTATACAAATCTAAGCAAACACAAATCACGCACTGAATGTGCAGGATTTAAAGTGCACGATACTTTAACTGATATTTACGTTGCACCGAGTGTAGTTAATTCACGGCGCATTGAGTATACATAGCCTTTCGCCGACACCAGGCGAGCAAGTTGAGTGAGCATCCGGGGTGAAAGATAATCAGTCTGTAGTTGTGTGTGCATGTCGCTTTCTCACTGTGCGTCACTCAGACCCGTCCTTTACATGGCACAGTTAGTTGACAGTTTAGAATGTGATGCAATAAAGACTAGACTATAATGGGACTTTAAATGAGGCAACCTGGCATTTAAACAATACAATACAATCCCCATAAAAAACCCTTAAAATATGAAAGCTTATTAAATTTTACCGACTTTCAAACACATGAAAGTTTGAAATCTCTGAAATCTTTAGTTTTTTGTTAACATTTAAACACTTGATATGAAAATAAGTAAGAAAAATTAAACCATGCCTTTCTTGAAAAAGGCTTAAATTTTATTTTGTTTGGCACCAGAATTTATGTTTTTGTTTGTGACACACCATGCTCAAAATGTTTTATAATTTATAACTTTTCAGCGACAGTTTAAACCATCCTTTTACGTTTTATTGATGTTACAAAAATGAGTGAACAATGACCCGGGTCGGCGATCAATAAACTGGAAAAATGTGTTTCTTCTATGGAGGAGTATTATTGAGGCCGTGTCCAAAACCGAAATGGCGAATTCGTTATTTTGTAATTTGTCATTTCAGAAGTTTCACTTCAGAAGTTGTCAACAGTCACTTGTTAAGCACTTGCTTGTGACACATTTTTACATTAACAGTGAAAAATATTTCTACAATCATCACTGGAATGCTGCGCGTACGTTAATAAATAAGAAAGTAATAAGTTATGCAATAACAACTTCCAAAAAAAATTTGTTACGAAATATATAAACAAAGCACAACAGTTACCTGCTTTTTAAAAAAAACCGTGTATTTTAGGAACAATTATTTGTTTTATAAAACATTCGCTCATGTGTTAATTTTGTATTTTTGCTAACATCCGCTGCTAGATAGAAAATACAAAATTGAGTCACAATCAGTTTGTCAACAAAAACTGCCATTTCGGACATGGCCTGAGATGAGTCGGAGTTCTGTGTGCTTCAATGGTTGGAAATGGATGTCTCACGCAGGTCTCTGTGATAGGCTAACAGTTTAAAGAGATCAAAATCAGCTCCTGCGGCACAGCGATAGATGTAACTTACTGCTGTTTGTTAAACAACACACTTTACAGCATCGCCTGACTGCCGCACGGATAAGCCGAAAACCGGTTAGGCGAAGTACGACTAAGCGGGAATGTACTGTATTATGTAAGCTGTATAATATATTATTTATAATGAACCAACTGTTCTGTTAATGTTAATACATCCTTTTCTCAGCTAAGTTGTTAAAAATTAGCTGATACTTACCATCATTCAGGATGTGAATGTTCCCAGCCCAACTGTATAAAATGAAACACAGCTCTTTGAACTATTATAGTGAAGATGGTAACTTACACAGCTCTTCACGATCCAAAGATCGTGAACCACCTCCAAACAAGCCTTTGAAGAATCCCTCTTTTGGTGCTTCTGGCATGTCGTGGGGCAGAAATAACTCACCAACCATTTCGGCCAAGCATTGACTAAAAAAAAAAAAAATTAATATTACATATAATTAAAATTGATCGAGTTTTAATAGTTTCCAATAAATAATATGACAATGTTACACCTACAGAATCACAACACAGAAAGTAACATGTGCAAATATACTTCTGCACCATGTAAGGCATACAAATTCCACCAATTTGACCAATGTTATGGCTATGAATAGGTAACTGTTTCAATTTTACATTTATTGGAAACCTTGCCATATATTGTAATGCTGTAGTTGGTAACATAAGCGCTAACTCCCTCATTTTCTTGTTCAGCACAATTACACAACCTAACATTCCATTCCAAAAATTCAGAGGATGAAGACAAACCAATTAAAACACATGCGAGCCACATCCTCTGGCTACCACTTGCCACATTCTTTTCTACTTATGACAGCAAACAGATGTCTGTAACATGACACCACAGCTTTCAACTTGCTGCCACCCCTTTTCATAACCTGACCTGAGACAGTTTTTTACAAACCTTCCTTCTGGGGCAATTACTTAGCAGGAGATTACTTAGCCAGTCACTCTTGCTTCAGCAATGGGCAACTGGACTGAAATCACTTGCTGCTTTTCAGTCTCAAACTTGGAGAAATAAATTCTACATAATATTCTAACAGACCTCTTGTAACGCATGTGTGTCACATACGTTACATTTTGTGGGCAACTTCCTCTGATCAACACAATTAGGGCAGAACTTGGTCTCTACAGGACACAGACACCTAATTCCCTCCCTCTCTATAGGATGTAAATGCCTTGCCTGAAAAAGGTGAACCTTAACATCATAAATTGAAGGAACAGTTGTGATAATCACCTCTCCAGCCAAGCCATTTAAACACTAGTCATCATCAACATCAACAAAGCCTGTGGAGACAGCATCTTTGCCAGTGCCTACATACAGTTTCACCAAAAATATACATATATTATTAAGAGAACAAAAACCAATAGACATTTCAATGCTTCCTATTTTATGAAATTTGTGCTTTAATGTATTTTTAGTGGATTCCATTGATTTCTCTCGCCAGGACCCAATGGAATACACTAGTTCACAGCATTTACTATTGGATTGGAGCCTTACAATCAGATCACATTTCAAATGTTTCAGATAGATCCTGTTTTCCGACTTCGCTGAACCTGTTGGCTTTTGTTGGTTCATACTGCAAAGCAGATTGTGATGATTGTTGTTTGCTCCTGTTGTAATACACACTGTTGGATTTTGTTGTATTATAGTAGTATCAATTGGTTTCTGTAGTATTCCATGTATTTTTATAGTATTTTACCCTGTTGGGTTCTGTTAGTGAAACCCCTTTTTCACACTTCCAAGGGACCAGAAAAAATGTTGTAAAATGCAGGCAAGTGTAAAAATGGAAATTTATGTTGCAAAAATAGTAAGTGGAACAAAAAAGTATGTGTAAAATGCAGGAAAGTGTAAAATTAGTGGGTGTAAAAAGGGGTTCTTGAATTTAGTGTTTCCACTGGCTTCTCCTGTGTTTTGTTATTTTTATTGCATTTCACATTGTTGAATTCTGTTGTACTTACAATCATTTACATTCCAGAGTTTCCCACTGGTTTCTGTTGTGTTGGTTTCAATTGTATGTTGGATTCTGTTCTACTTTCTCTGGTTTGCACTGATTTCTATTGTGATTTGTTCACTTTTGTTGTATTTACATAATTTCCAATTGGTTTCTGTAATGTTTTGTTGGTTTCTACACCATTTCATAACACTGTATCCTGCTGAAATTTCAGTGGTTTCCATTTATATCTGTTGTTTTATCTTGGTTTCTTTATATTGTATTACACCCTGTTGGATCCTGTTGTTTTTCTGTGTTTTCTCTTGGTTTCTGTTGTGTCCTAGATTTCTGTTGTTGTGTATGCTTGTTATTTTGGAAATGTTTACAATGGTATCCACTGGTTTGTGCTGTAGTTAAATATATCCTTTTGGCTTAAGTAAAAAATCGACTATTTAAATTAAATCACTTTAAACTCTAATTTAATGTATTGTCACCCAACCTCATCCCTCGGCTGGTATAAGGCCACCTAGGGCCGTGTAAACACGAAACTCATGTGCACGTTTTTGTGATTTAAAGGGTTCTGTTAGTTTAAGTAATTTATGTATAATTATTTTGCTCGTGTTCTCCAGTGCACGTTTTGTGAATTTTAGTGATAATGTTCTGTTCCATGCCATTTTCAAACAAGCTCATATTACATCTATGCTTGTGTGGTCCACGGGGCTGTCACTTCCAGCAGTGTGCATGCGCTTCGCATCTGATGACCACTAAGCAGTCTCTTCTCGGAGCTCGTGCCAGATGGATGTGTCCCACGAGGCCTGCGGGGATTTCATCTTTGTGTTACTGACATGTCTGTATATATGTTCTAAAACCTTTTCGTTTTCACCCTCACAGCTGGCCTTTGGCCTACCCACTTTTCGAGGGGCTCTTAAATAATATTTTCTGCTGCAAGGCTTTTTCTCCATATGTAACTCTTCGTATTGTACCTTGGGCTGAATCAGACGAGGCCTCAACTTAATTTGGTTTCAGCCACATAGCTATTTCGTAGTGAAATATGTTTTGTGTTAACTGTGTATATTCCCTCGCATGTTTTAATGTAATTTTTATGGCAATTACACACCGGATGGTATCCGATTCAACGAGCACATGGTCGACTCCATTATTGTCAGTTAGTACCTTTTCCCACTATGTAATTGTGTTAGGCGTGTTCTGTAGCCAACAGCAGAGCAGAAGAGTATGTCATGTGTGTGTTCCCGCATCAAGCAAGTAGCCATGTAGCGATGTCACCCCCTGGATATGACATCTTTTCCTAGCACATAGGGGGCCATGGTGACTGAGCTGTTAGCCTGCTCCCCTTCCACCAAGGCAAACCGGGTTCAATCCCAGGCCAGGTCACTCCTAGTTTTTCGCATGTGGAAGTTGTGCCAGACGATGCCACTCGTCAAAGGGTTTTCTCTGGGATCTCTTGTTTCCCCCAACCCTTTCATTCTAGTGCTGCTCCATACTTACCTCAATCACCCTCATCTGCTCTCTAGACCTTGTTGTTAAGAACCTGCCAAATCTCTTCACTCACTCACTCACCTTATTGTGTGGCAGTGCGTATATTCATGGTCTGGCATCCTGGAAAAATAACTTACAACTACCACCTAATATCAGGTGATGTTGGTAACAATATAAGAAAGCATAATGAATGAAACAGAATAAATGATAGTAAATAATCAACAATTAACAACAGTTACACTGAAAACAAAAGGAATTACACAAATAGTAACTGGATATATATAAAATGAAACCAACAAAATGCAGAAAAAACTAATTAAGGCTGCAAAAATAGTAAAATAACAGGTTGTATAAAATGAAGAACACTGCAAATGTGGCAGAATCTTACTGGGGGAAAAAACAATAGAAACCAAAAACTAAAACCAAACAAACATAACAGGAATAATAGAGAACACTGGAAACACAGAAGAAAGCAACAGTAAGAGACAAAAAAAAAAAAAAAAAAAAAAACTAACTGAATACAACAGAAACAAGCAAAAAAAAACACAAAGACAGGGAGAATGCTATAATTACATCATAAATCTATAGATACCATAAAGATTACAACAAAGTCCAAACTGACAAATTGACAAAGAAACCAGCAAATCAATGTAAACTGATCACTGGAAATACGAACAGAAACCAACAGAACATACTAAAAATAAATGGAAGACACTTAAAAATAAAACAGTAAACAATAGAAATACAAAAGAAACCAACAGAAACTGTTTTAAAAAATAAAACAGAACAGGAAACCACAAGAGGCTCTGAACTGCAACTTCAAAAGCTAATAGATTCCATTATCTTTTATGGCAACGGGAGAATGATGCTACTAGTCCCTACATCATCTACCAGAAATCACTGTGTGTTATTTTTTTTATATACACCAAACCCTTGACACCAGTTAACAGCCAGTGACGCCAGAGCCCATGACGGCACTCGTGTGTCAAATGATTTGCACGTGCGCAAAGTGGCCGTACATTTAGAACTTTGTTCACTGATGCAGATTTCAATAGCACTTTTAGTATACCTGTTAACCTTTGCTTGTGTATGTTTTGCCAGACATTTCCCCAGAATTGTGCTTCTGCTTAACTAATTTATTTCACCCTCGTGGCATTTTAAACTTATTCGATGAGAAGGAGGACAAATATGTCGGAGAGGTCAGGCGACCTGCGAAACTTGAATCAGGCGCCATCCACCTGTGTCTATGGCATTTCAGTGTAACTTCTGCATAATTGCTACACGCAATTTTAAGAGCTTTATTTTTATGTACGTATTTAAGGGTAATTTTCATGTTTGAATATTATACGACAACATCACGTATAACCACGTGGCCGACTGAAGCCAAGTCATTGTATACGCCATCAATGCGTTTCAAGAGCTTATTTGTATAATATGGTCTGTACAATCATTTATTTCAGGGTTCTATGTATTTTTCATTCAGGGTTTAATGTATTTTTCACATAAATTGATGCTTTTTGTACTTGACCACGCGGTCACAGTAATGTTTGATTTCACCACTGCAAGACATGTTACAAGCCTGTAATAACTCTAATCGTAAAGAGAATCACTTGCTCAACACAAATAATATTTTATCTGAATTTAGTTTGCAATTTCCACGCAGAAATATTGCACTTTCACCTACATCACGTGGTCCGCTACGAACTTCATCCAGCGGCATCTGTGCCACCTAAGCTTTTTTCCACACGTGTGTGTTTATTGTGAATATTCATCTCATGTCCCATCTTATTTCATGTATCATTCAAGGGTCTATGTAATTGTGTAATTAGTGTATGGTGCAATTATTCCCTTCCTAGCCGGCTCTGTGTATAGGCCCATCACCACACTAACCACATGCTGGAGGGCGAGCCCTGATGAGTTTGTCTTTGATGCCGAGTAATCATGCATGTTAATGTGTATTAAGGGTATTCATTTGTAATTCACAGTGTCCTGTCTTCAGGGAAAAACCATCAGCTCACCCTAGCGGCTGTCGGCCCTCTTCCCTTGTGAAGGCTGTGCTTTCACGCACTTCTGTGAGATCATTCATTTAGGCGTGCGTTAGATTAATTACGGGCTGGGGAGCACCCAAGCAGAATTGGCTACTCATGACCAAGATAATCATTTCATTGGCACATTGATGTGTATAAAAACGAGTCTACAGTGAACTTGCCTCTTTTATTCAGTAGTGACAGTCTCCTAACCACACGTATTTTATTAAGTGTTTATTTCAAGTGATGTTTAGTAAAAGTTTAGTATTGCCTACGTGTTTGTAAGTACGCACTGGTCAGCTGGACACACAGCATCCCTGAGAACCCTGAGTGTCAATAGCGTGGTGATTGGGAAGCACCACTGGTACCCAAATTACCAGGAAGTATTTGTGTCATCGGTCGTCTCGTGTCTCACCCGACGGCGTCAATTGGTGTACCCAAGTAGAACCAAGTATGTTCATCTGCGTTGTGTCACCCACGTCAACCGTGAGAAGATGGCGGACACCACGCCCGATCGACCGCGAGAAGCCCTCAAGCATCCGCGTCGGCAACCGCGACACCCGCGAATGCGAGTGCGGGTTACTTGGACATGCCAATCGATAGATGCATGAATTGTGGGAGATTGAGTGAAATTAACTTGTTAAAGTGAAGTATGTGGGAACAACCCTTATGTCAATGCACATCCGACAAGGTGTCTACACCGTCAGAGCAACGCCTGTGCATGCGCAACAGATGTGATGGGGCGGGAACTAAGTGGGTGCAGTGCCAACAGTGTAAGAAAAGACTCACATTTACGTTGCATAGGACCTGCAGAGTTTACCACTTACCGCGACGGTGTTATAAACTGTGACGAGTGCTGTAAGATGAACTGTGCTGAGATCGCACCACCACCAACACCAGAGGTGAAACCCACGCCGCCAGTAGTCATTACATACATGCCACAGGGTTTAACTGGATCAGATCATAATGTTTTACTGCCAATATTTGCGGGACACGACTCGGAAGACACGGGTACGTTCCTAGCAGTGTGCGAAGAGAAATTGCATAGGCATTGCATACTCAGTCATGACTGGACTGAGGTAACTGCTAACAGATTAAGGGGAACCGCTGCCACATGGTGGAACTTGGTAAGGGACTATCGAGTCACGTGGGAGGAGTTCTGTCAGAGAGTGCTAGGTTGATTTGACACCGACGGAGATGCTATACAGGCACAAGCGCGTCTATACCATAAACAGCAACGTAACGTGAAGGCATTGAGGAATTTATACAACGTAAGCTAAGCTTATTCAAGTGTTTGAACCCAGGTCTGCCGACATGCAGCGTTTTAGAGATCATTGTGGCGTTGTCAAAACAGGACATTAGGCCGTTGTTGCACGGAGCCAGCCGGGAAAGCGTGGAATTGTTTACAAGGGAGGCATGTGCCTACGAACAAGATAAGCAGGCAGTATGCAGAGAACAAATGTCGGACCGACAAAGTGAACCCCCGTCGCCTGTACCCCCCGCACTGGTTATCAATGTCATGCAACCATCGCCTCCTGTCAGGCATCACACAGTCATCACAGCAGCTGGAAAACCCATCTGCTATGCGCGCAAGAGTGTTCCAGCAAACTGACAGTACCGTCAAAGCACTACGAGTATGTGTTTAACTGGAAGGGAAAAATGACACTTATGTTATTGACAATGCCACCGAGACGTCTGCAATTCGCTACCACCCACCACCAGGGAGAAGCGAAAAATGTGATGCATGTAACTGTAGGAATTACGGAGCTGCGTACCAAGTGCGATGTCTACAATGTGCTGGACTTGTACGAAGAAGTGATTTTGGGACTACCGTGGCTAGTTGTCAACTACGCCGTGATACAACTGCACCTGAATCGTCTGCATGTAGGGACATGTGGCCGATGGACTGTTTACGCTGTGGGCGTAACACCACCAATAACAACAACTGCTGTGCCATTTGCTGACTTTGAGCACGAGGTGCCCGCCATACATCAGCAACGTCTGCAACATCTGCTGGACCAGTATGCCAGTGTGTTCCACACTGAGGGGAAGCTGCAGTGCACTGACAACACGGAGCATGCGATCGCCACCACACATGAGGACCCGGTGTACTCCAAGCCACGAGACCCAGGTATTTTCTTTCGACGTGTCATCAACCAACAGGAATGTGAGATGCTCAACGATAAGGTTATTGAACCTACAAAGTCTCTATAATACAGGTATTACCCTTGCTCCAAAGAAAGATGGCGAATGGCGATTCTGTGTCGATTTCAGACCACTTAACAAAAAAACCTTAAACATGCCGCTACCAGTCATAAACATGAAGGACACTTTGTCTTTGTCAACATTAGGACCAGCTTCATTATTCACGTCACTTGATTTGAAGTCTGGATATTGGCAAGTGCCTGTCCGCTCGCTGGACAGAAAGAAAACAGCCTTTACTACCCCAGATGGATGTAGATTTCAGTTTGTAGCCATGCCATTTGGTTTAAAGTGTGCCCCTGCAAAGTTTCAGAACTTAATGGTTAATGTATTGGATGGATTTATTGGAGACTTTGCGATGGCGTATTTGTATGATGTACTTGTTTGGTCTAACAGCTGGGAAGAACATTTGCACCATTTGAACATTGTGTTTGAACAGCTCAAACGTAATAAACTTACGTGCAAAGTGGAAAAGTGTAAGTTGGGTATGAGTAAAATGGAGTTTCTAGGGTATTATGTAACAGAAAACGGACCAAAACAACAACACATACAGGACATTCAAAACAAACCCACACCCAGATCATGTAAACAAGTCAGGAAGTTTTTTGGCTTAATTAATTGGTTACGGGAATTTGTCCCAAACTTTTCTGTAATCATTGCACCATTAACTGCTTTGTTGTGTAAAAAATGTAACTTTGTTTGGATACCTCAAGCTGATCGAGCATTTCAAGACATTAAAATTGCATTTCAGAACTGTAATCTGCTGTCTAGATTCAACCCAGAATTATCTATTGTCGTACAAACAGATGCCAGTCAAGAAGGCATTGGGGCCATGCTGTATCAGGAGGGAACACATGGGGAAAAACATATCATCTGTTATCACAGTGCAAAGTTTGGAGACGCAGAACATAAATATCACGTTAACGAACAAGAATGTTTGGCCACTGTACATGCATTGCGGAAGTACCGGCTGTATTTGCTAAGAAGGCAGTTCACACTCAAAACTGAAAATCGATGCCTCGTATGGTTAGAGGGAATGCATAACAGGAAAAGTAAACTTGCCCGCTGGGTGCTGTTACTGCAGGAGTACGATTTCAAGGTAGAATACATGGCGGCAAATACCAACGAGCTCGCAGACGCCTTGTCCAGGAATCCTTGCCCGAATTAAATGGTAACTGATGATGCGGAGTGGGAAGAGGCACTACCGCCATGCCGTGCAATACCAACTATAGAAATACAAACCCTAGTTGTACAAAACATTGCTGCCACACCACCTGGCAAAATTGTTTCATTGAATGTACGTGACGTGTTAAAAGAGGTACACACCGCACAAGAGAATTCCCCAGATGCAGTGCAATGCCAACAACACTGTGCCACATGCTACACAGAACACTGGAGGTAGTGGACAGGGTGATACAAACCAAACCACCTGGTAATTGTGTGCGATGGCTGGCATATGTACTGAGAGAAAAACGAGAACTTGTGTTAAAATATGCACATGACAGTTTGGAACACGGCCATCCATGATCCGAGCAGACACGAAGGAACATGCAGAAATTTTTCACTAGCCAGGGATTCAGGGAGATGTCAGGAAATATGTACAGAGCTCTGTCACGTGTAACACCCGTAAGCCGCGGAGAGCAGATGGCGACGCTCCACAACAGCCAAGGCTGGTAACCGAGCCATTCGAGACCATAGCTATCGACATCATGGGCCCATACCCATGTACGAAAACTGGGAAAAGATTTCTTGTTGTTGCCACAGATTTGTTTACCCATTGGACTGAAGCATTTCCTGTCAGCAATGTTTGTGCGCACACAGTGGTACAAATAATGCAGAATGAGTTTTTCCAGAGGTGGGGACACCCCAAATATTTGTTGACGGACAATGGAACACAGTTTGTAGGGCGAAAATGGAGGGAGTACTGTATCAGGTGGGGAACAGAACACCGTACTAACCCAGCCTACCATCCCAGGACTAACCCAACTGAGAGACGAAACCAGGACATAAAATCCAATTACGTGTCCGCTTAGGCGAGGATCATACTAGGTGGGCCAAATTGATCCCAACGGTAATATTTTGCCTACGGAATAGAGTGAATGCGGCAACTGGCAAAACACCCGCCGAGATGGTACAAAGTCGCGAACTCTGTGTCCCTGGAGCACCCCGCGAAAACCTGCCCAGATCACCTGAATAAATCGCCGAACACCAGGCGTAGGTACATGAAGAAGCCAGGGTGAACCAGCTCGGCTACTGTAATGTGTGGGTACCGAAAAGCAAGAGGCCGCCACCCGAACTTGTACCCAAGATGTATTTGTGTATGTACGAGAAAACCCGTTATTGGCCGGGGCGAAGCAGTACTGTGCTGGACTGACACCTAGATGGGCAGGGCCAGTGAGAGTAGTAGAAAAGACGGGAAATTCCACGTCTAGTGCAGTTGGGACCCAGACGTGTCACGAAACAGCACCATGGCGAACTGCAGATAGCCCGACTGTCTGTAGGGAAGGGAGGCAAGGAGACGACGTTACGCCCAGTACTGCAGCGAGTTCGGAGAATTTCACAAGGGAGTTCACAGGAGAACAACACTAACACGGGAACACCCAGCCAAAGTAGAGAACTGATATTTAAGGTTTTTACACTGACTGAACACTCAACACCTAGTAGTGAGAAGGTGGAAACAAGTAAAACCACACCACCTTTTTTGGGTTTTTCTATTAATACAGGTAAAAACACAACGATTCAGAGCAAGTTTAAGGGGTTTCCAAGTGTACACGAAGAAAGTGGTAACACCAGTGCACACTTAAATTTCTACACAACCAGTGCCAGTGAGTTGAGTTTTAAGGGGTTCCCCATGGTACAGCTGAATTTGGTTGTAACCAAAGTGTAAACATAAACCTTGATACGACATGTGAAGGCGAGACACCTTTTAGATGCTTCCCAGTTTCCGCAGGGGAGAGGCTAGTAGGGCAAGAGAGTTTGAAAGGGTTTGGGGAAACTAGTAGGGCAGTGAGTGTGACAAGTGTTAACATGTTGCAACACAGCACTCGCAAGAGGCGAGCCGAGTCACCACCACGTACCCACATTGTTGTTCCTGCCTACACCCCCACCCCCTGCAAACGCAGAAGAAACCGACAACCTCCGAGGCCATGTTTTCTGTGCCCTCAATCGGCAACCAGCCGGGCAGAGCCCGCCAGAGCAATGTTGTATTTTTCACACCATCTTGGCCTTCAAGGGAGGGGTTGTTTGACGCCGGCTAACAGCCAGCAGCGCTAGAGCCCATGACGGCGCTCACGTGTCACGTGTATTGCACGTGCGCAAAGAGGCAGACAATTTTGAACTTTCCTATAAATATTTTCTCTCAGATATACATTCCACCAGCTTATTACGGCAACAGACAGGGTTGATAAACTAACCATCAATGAATTATGCACGTCATGTATATGCCTACCATTAAATATGCTACTAAAAACATTTGAGAGTTCTGGAAGGATAAAACTGAGTCCATTCTTTGTGGTGTAGGAAAGAAGTTATTTCCTTTCTTCGGTGAAAACTTCCAGGGATATGAATCTGTCTAGGATTATTTTCTTTCTTCACTGAAAACTTCCAGGGGTATGAATCTGCCTAGGATCCTTAAAAAATGTGATAGTTGATCAGTTAATATTGTGGACATGGGTCAGATTTTGGTATCTGATGAACTTGAATCACATGACGTTAGCATACTTATGCCCTCATATTCTAAAGAACTCACAGCTGAAGAAATAATTGAAAATATCAAGGAACAGTGTTCTGCACATAACAACAAAGAAAAAAAACAGACTCATGAAAGAGCTTGATAAAACAAAAATTGCAAAATATAAATGAGGCATTTTTCAATCCTGGAGGAAAATAACACAAACAAAGAAAGGAAAATTGCTTCAATACAGAAACGAAACAAGAATGTGAAATATAAAGAACTTTGTTAACCAAACCAAAAAAAACCATAGAAATGAAATTGCACTTGGTTTTCAAAATTACTTGAGGTGACTGTTGGTAACAATCAGAAAAGTTTTAGCTGTTCAAAAAACAGGTGTATGCTGAATCAAACAATAGTTTCGTACATACAATCTTCAGGCAATGTGCATTGATTGCAAGCTAGAAGGGTTAAGCTTCAGTTGTCCTCACACAAAGCTTGGCATGGCCAAACACACACCTTGTTTTCTCCACTTACATAGTTGGGAAGGTGGAATATGTATGCCGAGCAACCAGTGTAGCATCTTTGTGTCCTCCCTGTCATGGCAGACCAGATGAGGGTTAAGGCCACAAGGGTATCCAGCCATGAGATAATAGTTCATTACTGCCCCTCCCCCAAATGTGAATGCATAGACTGCAGGCAGAAGCAATCGTACACAGAAAAATGCACAGAGAAACATTTTTGTGCCAAAATATGCACAACCCTACTCTGTCCTCACAACAAATTATTATAATTATCTCGCTTATCAGCAGGAGTTAAATTTGAGTATCCTCCGCCCCCCCCCCCCTCTCCTCGTGAGATTCAGCACCCGTCACCACAGAGGTGAAAGGGCCACTTGCACCCCAGATTGTTTCTGATAAGACAGTTCCAGCCAATCAGAGAAAACACCAGCAAACCCCACGTAAACAAAACTGTCCCACAGACATATAAATTGTGTCAAAACTGCAGCAAACTCTGCAAAATAGAGAGTAGCACAGCCGAAAATGAGGCTACTACACTCAGTGAAATAAGTTCTTTTATCAAAGGTAATGAGTACTTTCACAACAACCCCTTTCTCACTGCTCTCTTTGAACCATTGCTGCAACTAATCATGATCTGGGCAGACCCAACCATGGACTTCCACACCAAGGCTGAAGCCAGTGTTAGCTTCACTCTTATTGTGGCCAGCAAAGTTACACACGATGATGCTTAATACAGCATCCAACACACACAATCAGCAAACACACATAAACAAATTTTTATACTGTAATACTAGAGGCATTTGTGACAAGCAACACGAGTTAATTGATTATTTAAGCAGGAACCAAATATCCCTCAAGCTATTAATGACACACATTTAAAAACCCCGGGGCAGGTTTTCAGTCCATGCTATACAATTTTCTGTGCAGATCAGGAGGACAGACAAGGGGGCGGAGTACTTGTTCTATTGCACAAATTTCCCCTCTGCTACTGGAGCACCTGAATTGCCCATAAACACCTTGGAACACCTGCCAGCCACCACAGTTATTGATACCAACCAGACACCAGAGATAGTTCCACCCAAGTCCTACGGTCAGATTAAACAGGAACCATCCCAGGGAACACACAGCCCAGGTATACCTACACGAGCCCAAATCGCCACCCGCCGAGTGGTCCAAAGAGAGCCAGACTTTGTGCCCAGCCATCTGTCCACGAGGCCAAAATCATACAAGGGCAAAGCACCTACCATTCATACAGAGTAACTCTCCACCTATAAGACACGACTAGTCTAGCGTCTGCACAAAGTCACTTTGGGTCAGTGACCGGACTCACTGCCAGAGTCTGTCACGCGTCAAGTTAATTTATTAACTGTAACAATGAAATATATTTCCATCAGTGCTTCCTAGAAACTTAAATATTTCAATAGGGAACATTTAATTAATATATTTATATAAAATAATATATACTAAAAAATATTGATTAAAAAATGTTTTAACAATGAACTATTTCTTACAACCTGTTGCAATGCCTCAATTTATAACTTATTTATGCATAAGTTATTTTGTGGCATATATATATATATATATATATATATATATATATATATATATATATATATATATATATGACACACACTTTCATGCAGCTCTTATTTAAATTATTATTTTCATTTTCTCCATCATTTGATTGAATTTATAAGTGTTTCAGATTATCTAACTAAGAGGTAATATCATTGAGCAAAGATATAACTAGAGTGGACTTTCCCAGGTTAAATTTTCGGACCATTCAAACATGTAAGAATCTGTAGTTCGTGTGATGAACACCACGTCACGCTAGTCCATTTCAGTGGCGTGTGTGAGGGGAATATCGGCGGCGTTGCCACAGTGACATCTACTCACTCACTCATACTCCATCTCTGTCACCCCCAGTCCCAACTCCACAACAGTAGAATGTGTTCTTAATGTCTGCTATACCCACAAGATGGGACAAGCAAGATGGCGGACAGCCATGTTCCTAACAAGCTGTATATGCCAGTTGACAAAAAGATTACAAGTTCTGTAAAACATATGTATGTACAAAACAAAACTTAATGTATGCATAAGTAATGGGAACCGTTGCATATTACTCACATGGTCATAATCTTATATAATAAGATGATCTCTGTCTGTCTGTCCATCTGTCTTTAGTACTTCTAAGTCCCTTGAAACTCAACAGAAGTTCTTCAAATTTTGCAGAGCAAATCCTCAGAGTCAAATACAGGTCAAGTTCGAATTTCAGCAAGATCAGATTATGCAATCATTACCTTTTACTCTAAAAAGTCGTTTTTTAATTACTTTTTTCCTATATGAAAGTTTTGTATTAATGCATAGAGATTATTGCATAGCGATATGATGGAAATGAAATATAATTTTTGTTAACTTTAAACGTCTTACATCAATGTTGAGTTAATTTCCAAGTGGGGCCACAGTGGCTCAGCGGATAGAGCGATTCCAAGTGGGGCCACAGTGGCTCAGCGGATAGAGCGATTCCAAGTGGGGCCACAGTGGCTCAGCGGATAGAGCGATTCCAAGTGGGCCCAAAGTGGCCCAGTGGATAGAATGATTCCAAGTGGGGCCGCAATGGCTCAGTGGATAGAACTATATCAAGTGGAGCCACATTGGCCAAGTGGATAGAGCGATTCCAAGTGGGGCCGCAGTGGCTTAGTGGATAGAACTATATCCAATTTTAAGTTAATTTCACATAAATTTTTTCAGTCTTTGTATTGATGCCGTTGAGTGAGACACGAGACAAATGATGAAACAAATACATATTGGTAATTTGGGCGCCAGCGGTGTTTTCCAATCACTGCACTATTGAGACTCAGGGTTCTCAGGGATGTTGTGGGTACTGTGTGTCCGTCTCACCCGTGTGTACTTACAAACACGTTGGCAATACGAAACTTTTAATCAAATCACTGAAATAAAAAATTGATAAAACATATGTGGCTAGGACACTGTCACTACTGAATAAAAAATTGAGTTCACTGTAGACTTGTTTTATTGATATTGTTTATACACATCAACGTGCCAATGAAATGGTTATCTTGGTCATGACTAGCCAATTCTGCTTGGGTGCTCCCAACCCGTAATTAATCTACTGCATGCCTAAATGTATGATCTCACCGAGGTGCGTGAAAGCACAGCCTTCAAAAGGGAAGAGGGCCGACAGCCACTAGGGTGAACAGACAGTTTTTCCCTGAAGACAGGACACTGTGAATTACAAATGAATACCCTTAATACACATTAACATGCGTGATTACTCTGCATCAATAACACAAACTCATCAGGGCTCGCCCTCCAGCACGTGGTTAGTATGGTGACGGGCCTATACAGAGCCGGCTAGGACGGGAATAATTGCACCGTACACTAATTACACAATTACATAGACCCTTGAATGATACATGAAATAAGATGAGACACGAGATGAATATTCACAATAAACACACACGTGTGAAAACAAGCTTAGGTGGCGTGGAGGCCGCTGGATGAAGTTCGTAGCGGGCCACATGGTACAGGTGAAATTACAATATTTCTGCATGGAAACGGCAAACTAAATACAGATAAAATATTATTCGTGTTGAGCTAGTGATTCCCTTTAAAATTAGCGTTGTTACAGGCTTGCAACATGCCTGATGGCGGTGAAATCAACCATTACTGTGACCACGTGGTCAAGTACAAGAAGCATCAATTTACGTGAAGAATACATTGAACAATGAATAAAACTGACATAGAACACTGAAATTAATTATTGCACATACAATGTTATATAAATAAAATCTTAAAACTCAAGGATGGCGTATACAATGACTTGGCTTTAGTCGGCCACTTGGTTATACGTGATGTTGCCGTAAAATATTCAAACACGAAAATTACCCTTAAATACATATATAAAAATAAAGTTCTTAAAATTGTGTACAGCAATTATGCAGTAGTTACACTGGAATGTCATAAACATGGACGGATGGCGCCTGATTCAAGTTTCGCGGATCGCGTGACGTCTCCAAAATCGTTCTCCTTCTCCTCCTCGATTAAGTTAAAAATGTCACAAGGGTGTAAGAATTAGTAAAGCAGAGGCATAATGCTGGGGAAAATGTTTGGCAAAAATGTATGTAAGCAAAGATTAACCAATAAACTAAACTGACTATGGAAACCTACATCAGTGAACAAAAGTTATAGTGTGCACATGACAGCATCTTACCTCGCCAGCTCTCCTCGACAGACTGTCCAGATACAAGTGTTGCATGGACCTATCATGGCTGCCTACGGGGCTCACATAAACGGAAGTGCTATGCACGCCGAGTAAAATATTGTATTGAAAATAAAATGGCACAAATTAAATAAAATATTGTTTTACATTTCTATAATTTTGCTATGAATTTCATTATTATTTTAATGTCTCTTTCTGATTGCGTTCATGCCAGAATATTAAGTGTTCTTAATCTCGGTGCTGCAGGCACTTTGAATATTCATAACCAAACAATTAAAATCAGTACAAGCACTTTACAACATTTTAAGACATATTGAACACTGTAAAGACAACAAAACACATTTTACCCTGAAATTAACATTTATAGGAAAGTTCAAATTATCTGTCTCTTTGCGCACATGCGGAACACGTGACACGTGAGCACTGTCATGGGCTCTAGCACCGCTGGCTGTTAGCTGGCGTCAGTATGATAACACAAATTTGTAACATCGTAACTGTTCTAGGCACGTGACAATATGAAAAAAAAAAAAAAAAAAAAAAAAGTCACTGGCGTGGCCCCTAGTAAAAGAATAACCACCACTTTATAAAATACGAGATAACTGTGGATTAAAGTTATATATATATACATACACCATATCACATGGGTCCTCTATAAGTGGTTCATGTAGCTCAGTGAGTTGGCGCGCATGTCTGCACCACATACTTGTAGGACTTAGAGTTTAAATCTCCGACGGGTAATAAATTTTCTTATGCGATACATTATTGCTGTTTATAACTTATTTTATTGTTAGAAAATGTTTATTTCCATAATACCTTTGTCTAAAAGCAATACTACGTAAGTACCAGCACAGTACAATCAACGAGCTGTGGTTATTTATTAATCAAATTGATTAGTTTCTAAATCAGATAATTTGAGCTCTATAACATAAGTAATGTTAACAGGCACAAATGAAAGCCTCAAGTTTAATATTGTAACAGTTGTGTCTTCTTTTGGCCTTATAACCATAAAAGCTTGTTTAATTACAGAGAGCACAAGATTGACTATTATGCTAATTAAAGATACACATTTAAAAACAGGGGCATAGCCGTGCTGGGAGGAGGAGTGTGATATCGGAACATATCCCCTCACCAAAATTAAAACAAAATAACCTTTGAAAACAAAATGAAAAGTTTTATTTTATTTTAAGTCAAGGAGTATGTGATCTTCCTTGAATATGAAGAATGTTTATAGCATTTTGTGATCCCATATCTCTATATGAACCCACTGATTATAAATAATTATGCAACTATAAATTTGTAATAATACAGCTTTTGTATTTTGTCCAAAAATAGAAATATGAAATCCCCCCCTCCCCCCCAACACAAACACATTCCTGGCTGTGCCCTTGTTTATCTAATATGGCAATGTTTTAATGAGTGGCGTAAATGTCCATCGAACAGATATGTGAATACAGTAGCTTGTTTTCCATACATAAGCAGTGCCATTAGGCATATAATTTTCCATACATTAATAGTACTTGTATGTTAAAAACAAAATCAATGCAGTCTTCAGGGAAAGAAACAATCGTTGTATGTTGTGGATGCACGACAAAGCGCATACATATAACAATTGGTTGCATTTGTAGCCCTGTCCCCTGCAAGTTGTTTTGCCTACTATTTACAAGTTTCTATTAGCACTTTAGGTAATGTGTGGGTATGAACAGATGTGTTCTTTTTTCCTTTCTACTATAGAAACTTGTGTGCCTTCTGTTGTGCCCATGGGTATAACAGAAAGTAGCAGGACTTGGGTATCATGTAAGGTCGGCTTAAACGACTCACACCTCTCGCAGAATTTAGGCACCAGAAACTTCTTAAACCCTTTTTAAATATCGGAAGAAAAACTGTTTTGAAAATATGATACACCACATACTGCAGTATTATACTAACATATTACAATGAACACTTAGTTGTAAGGGAATGCTAGTAGAGAGGAGAAAATACCCACAATAAACAAATCGAATCTACACTTGCTGTATGAATTAACAATCCTTGTTATGAAGATCGTAAATGTTATAAAATGTAGTTTGTTAGTATAGTATAATCGTGCAAACAAAATGAGTGGTCATTAACAAAAGAAAAGGATTTATTCATTCTACAAAACATGTGGCACACAGAACATAACTACTTTTAAGAAAAGTAAATTATAATTATGTAAATATGCCACAATGTTAACATACAAGAATGCCCTAATGTCACATATCATTCCAATTTTTACATAGTGTTCGTAAATGGTTGTCATTATCCATTTTGTAGCGGGCTCCAGGGGGCCCTCACACGACAAGTTAAACTTGGATGGTTTTTAGATTCCTGAGCGGGGCCCCTGTTTATTCAACAAGCCTGGCTGACTTCATAAAGTCAGGCTGTAAAAGCATCTAGCGAGAGCCCCCCCCCCCCCCCCCCCTCCCGGCAGGCTGTCGGTAGAGTTTGAGGTGTCAACGTCAGTGTCGGAGCGACACGGAAGAACACAAGGGTCCCGGGAGTCCCGGCCCATCAATGAGATCTCTACGTCTTCATTGATGAGCATAAATCCGGCTAGGCAGTAGGGCGGCATTCCTGATAACGAAGTCCTGTCTTAAGAATTAATAATTACGTGGCAAGGCTAGGGTATTTGTATATCGTATTCCCTTAGAGTTCTTATAATTAACTTCTATCTCTTGTAGAACTCTATTCCCTTATGTGCGTGTAATTATCTTGTCAGTTCCAGAGTACGTAAAGTAAAGTAATTGTATTGAGATCCTTATTGTAGTATTGTGTCAAAGTATTGTTTTATATATATCTTAAGTATTGTAATAAATGTGTGTAGTTGAATTCCCCTCTTTCACTGAATAGCTATTAGTATTTGTTACCCCCAAGTACACCTCTACCTAACTGAAGATATTCTGACTAGGAGAGAGTAGTAACAGTGATCAGTATAAATACAGAAGTAGTCATAGTGTTAGGTAGGCAGGTTGTTGCAATTTGTACGCTAGGAGACTACAAAAATTCCAGAATACACGAAAAACTTTTGACACAGTCAAAATATATAATAATATTTCTGTTATTCTTGGTAACAACTGTACACCATGAACAGATAAATGTATTGATTCTACTGCTTTTAAACACATCTGTACACCGTAATGCAGCGTAAGATGCGGTGTCTGAAGTAAAGCTGGGTTTACAATAGAAATATTTAAGTATTATGTTATGCGTTAAGATGTGTGCAGAAGAAACGAATGTGTGTTCTCTTATGTTTTGGTTCCCATTGGAACTTATCAGGTTGTGTGCGTTGGTGGGATTTCCTTAAGCATTGAAAGAAATAGTTGTATTTTATATATTTAGAAAACTTTTGAGGCTACAACCAATCATTACAGAGCAGTTGGTGTTGTTGGCGGAAACGGTTATTTACAGTAATTTGACGCCGGCTAAGAACCAGCCACAGTAAGCCTATGACGGCACTTGCCGCTAACCTAACACATGGTAGTAAACACATGTACAGTGCCAAGTCTCTCCCATCTGTTCTTGAATGCCTTCTGAACCCTCTAAAGCCCCTTTCATTGTCCAATTCTTCTCTTTCTATCCTGTCCGTACTCCCTGTCCTTGGCTTTCCTGTGTATGATTGGTCTGTAGATGTCTCCCTTCCACTCCTCTTTGGTCGCTGCCTCTTGACTCATTGTCGGTGCCTGTGACTCCCCTCTTTGCCCGCCCTCCTGTTGTCTGTTCCCCTTGATTGGCTTTCCTGCTTCTCCACTGCCTGCTTCACCAACTTCTCTACTGCTTGTTTCCAGACTTCCCAACTGACTTCTGCGTAGATGGCAGAACTGCACATGTTGTCCCACTTTTACCCTATATGTGTTTTGACCCACTACCTCCATCACCTCTCCTGGCACCCAACAGGTCTTCTCTCCCCTCACACATTGCACCAGCACCTGTTCCCCAACAGTAAAACCCATCTTCCTCATGTCACCCCTAAGGACTATTCCTGGCATATTCTGGTAACGTCGGTTTTAGGAGCTGGAGTTTAGTTCGAGGCTTCCGTTTTAAAAACAATTCTGCCAGAGATCTGCCCGTACTTGTGTGGGGTGTATTTCAGTAGCAGAAAAATCATTTGTCAATGCTACCATGTAAGGAATGTAATGTACCTCCCAATGAGTCTTCAATTGTTTGTTTCAATAGTGCCCCTTTTACCGACTAAACTGTTCGTTCCGCCGCCCCGTTTGACTGTGGGTGGAATGGTGGGGTCAGTTGAAAATCTATCACCATGCTCTTACAGTATGTTTTGAATTCCTCTGAGCGGAATTGGGGGCCATTATCTGCCACCATTGTCTCTGGTAACCCATATGCTGCAAATTTGGATCGTAGATGCTCTATCATTCTTGCTGCCATAGTTGAACCTATCACTTCCACTTCCACCCACTTGGAATAGGCATCCACCTAGATGAGCATATGTTGTTGGTCCTTCTCTGCAAAATCAATGTGCACGCGTTCCCAGACCCAGCTAGTATGTGGCCATGCCATCCCCCCCACCCCCCCGGTTCTGCGGGTTTCTTCAGACGAAACAATTGTCATGGTGGACATTTCTTCACCACAGTTTCAATTTCCAGATCCATTTTTATCTACCACACATAGCTTCTTGCCAACATTTTCATCCTCACTACTCTAGGATGTCCCTCATGCAACATCTGTAGAAATTCCTAGGTCAGTTATGCGGGAATAATTATTCGGTCCCCCCAATCAGGCAATCTCGATCTACTGCTAGCTCATATTTCTTGTTGAGGTATGGTTTCAGCTTCTCCTCAATCTCTGCTGGCCACCAGTGCAAGCTATACTCCTTCAGGTCTCTCAAGATGTTATCTTCCTCAATAGCCTGGGCAATCTTTGCAAGTTGTATAGGGACATTAGGCATAGTACTCACAGAATATATGGGATGCTCCAAAGGTTCTGACTGTGGAAGCGGCAGCCTCAACAGAGCATTCGCATTCCCCATTTCCTCTCCCTTCCGGTACTGTACATCATAGCTGTAGCCGGACAGTAAGAGTGCCCACCTTTGCAGCCTCGCTGCTGCTAAACAGGGTACATCCTTAGTTGGCCCCAGGATGGCAACTAGTGGCTGTTGATATGTGTATAACACAAACTTACGTCCATACAAGTATTTATGGAATTTCTTCACTGCAAATATAATACTCGAGGCCTCTTTCTGCAGCTGACCGTAGTTCTTCTCTGGCCCTGACAATGTTTTTGATGCAAAGCAAATAGGCCGTTCTGAACCATCCTTCATCTTATGCGCCAACACAGCTCACACTTCATACTGGGATGCGTCACGTGCAACTATTAGTGGTTTCTTGGGATCATACCATGTTAACACGGGAGCCCTTACGATCCATGTCTTACTTGCCTCAAAAACTTACTGACATTGATCCGTCCAATTCCATTCCACGTCCTTCCCCAACAGATTTTAAAATGGACGCAATTTGCTCGCTATGTGAGGTACAAACTTTGAATAGAAGTTGAGCAGGCCTATGTATACTCTCAACTTGGTGAAATCTGTCAGTCTTGGCACCCTGTATTGACTCCACTAACTCAGTAGTTGGTTGAATTCCCATGGAACTAATGTGGTACCCTAGGAATTTTACCTCTGACTCGAGAAATTTGCATTTGTGCCTGTTGACCCTTACTCCATAGCTTTGCAGTCTCTGCAACACTGCCTCTAATATCTGGATGCATTCCTGTACGGAGGAACCTGTCACCAATATGGCATCTAAATAGGCTACTACATGGGGAATTCCCTGCAAAATTTGCTCCATCACTGCCTGAAACGTGCTGGGAGTGTAACACAGGCCATAGGGCATCCGTCTATAGTGATACAGTCCTTTGTGTGTATTGACCGTAAGCAGCTCCTGTATGTCTTTGCCCATCACCAGCTGCTGATATGCATATGTCAAGTTCAGCACATAGAACACCTGTCCCTGCCCCAAGGAAGCCAATATGTCTTCTACGCATGGAAACGGATGATGTTCAGGTTCAACATTTGGATTCACAGTTTTCTTGAAATCAGCACGTATTCTAAGGGTCCCATCTGCTTGTGGCACTATTACTAATTGACTGGCCCACCTACTGTGTGTCACCTTTTCTAACACCCCTAATGTTTACAATTTAGCCAACTCCTGCCCTACCTTCTCTACTATTGCATAGGGAACTGATCTTGCCTTCCAAAAGATTGGCACACTACCTGGTTTCGGCACAAAATTTGCTTCCATTTGACGAATCTCCCCAAATTCCTCACTAAAAACTTCTGTATATTTATCTTGAAATTTTTGTATCATTATGTTCCGTTTCTGTACTGCCTCCCCGGCCCTGTTCTTCTCCAACTGGTCTGAGCTTAATCCCTTAGTGGCTAGGTGTGTTTGGCTTACCTCCTTGTGCCGAGTGTCCCCGTTACTGCACACACTGCCTTCCAATCCAGCTGCAGTGCAGAAAGCCAGTCCCGCCCCATAAGAGATGGTAATTGCCGGTCCCCTGAGTCCACCAATAACAGTGCCAGCTTCTGAGACGGTTTCCCGGATACTTCTACTGTGACTTTCTAGGTCCCTTTTTCTTTTTCTGGCTGGCTTCACAAGTCCATTGTTGGGTGTTCTGCTTCTTGCCTTTTTTCTGTGTGCACTGTTTGTATCACCCCCTGTTTTGCACCAACATTTGTAGGCCAGATGCCCTACTTTACTACAGTTATTGCACTTCAACTTTGCATACAGACGTGTATTTGCCACATGCCCCACATTGCCATATCGGAAATACTCTCTAGTCTCCTCTTTACCTTGTCCTCGCTCTCTCTTTCCCCCCACTGTCGAATGATTTGTTCATAACTTCACAATCTGTCCCGTAATGCCTCCTTCAAAAATGATCCAAAATTACATGTTTATGCTAATCCCTTAATCGTAATTGAATATTCCACTACTGTCTCGTCTTCCTTCTGTCTTCTGCTGTAGAACTTAAAACGCTCTGCTACGATTAAAGTATTGGAAACATAATGGTGTCGCAAAACTACTTCCAGTTCTGCGAATGATTTTGTGTCTGGTTCTTCTGGTGCCACCAAATCTCTAAAAACACGGAATGCATCCTTCCCTATCACAGATAAAAGCACCGCCATGTGCTTACCCTCAGGCACCGAATTTGCATCCAGGTAGTGCCGCAACCGCATCAAATATGATACTACGTCATCGGAATTTGCGCCAAATTCTGCAATGGCCCCAAACATTGGCATCCTGAACTATTTATTTTAATTCTTCCCTGTTTATATCTGCCTAGTCGCCACTGTTATGTTTACTCGGCAGCCATCTTCGTAGACTCGTGTTACCATCCTCCGAACCTACACATGTCCCTACACCACACACACGGTAGTAAACACGTGTACAGTGCCACTACACGGACTTCCCCAAAACGGGATAATTGATTTCAGTGTATTATCAACTATGTATTTCTCTTTCAGGGTTAAAATCTTTGTAAAGTCTAACATGTTTTATTTCAGGGTTTGTGTAATGTTGACATTTGAAATTTACAGTGCGCGCGGAGCCGAAGACAGACATTGATATTCAGGCGAAAACGCCTTCAAAAGAAAATTTAATATTTACCATAAAACCTAAATTTGCATTTTGTCTGTAAAATTGTTTAATAATTATTTTGGTGCCATTCTGATTTAAAGATAATATTTCTACTCGGTGTGCATAGCACTTCCGCTTGTGTGAACCCTGTAGGCAGCCATGGTAGGTCCGCGTGACCCCTGCTTCTGGGCAGTCTTCCTAGGAGGGCTGGCGAGATAAGACACTGTCACGTAAGCACTTTATACTTTAGCTCTGATGTAGGTTTCCATAGTTCATTTTTAGTTTACCAGTTAACCTTTGCCTTGCGTACGTTTTTCCAGACATCTCAGGTGTAATGCTATCTGCTTCACTTAATTATTTACAGCCCTCGTGGCTTTTTGAATTTAAACGAGAAGAAAATAGGAGATGTCAGAGAGACCATGCGGCCCGTGCTTTTAGTGTTATCAGATGCTATAGCATTCAACCAATGTTTAGTGTAGAAATAGTTATATTTTGTAATGTACCTAGTCTGAAGTAGAATTCTGTGACTCTCTTTGTTATGTGTTGTTTTCATTCGTTCGTTAGTGTTAACATTACTGATAAACGCTTCAGTGTCAACGTTTTTCAGACTGCTATGAGTCTGAGGTTTCAGTATAGAATATACAATGGTGTGCTGTGTTACACTCTTGTAAATGTAAACACACACAGCTGCCAGCTTTTCAGACAATATCCACTAATGTACATCATTATTGTTAACTTGGATCTTACAGAAATGACAGTTGTATTGTCACTTTAAAACAAACATCTGTTAGAGGTGAGCCTTGTACGTGATCATTAATGTCCTTTTCTCGCAGAGTGCACAATGTTTTCAGCTTAACGATATGCACACTCATACAGTGTTCGCATTTATCTACGTACCATACAGAAATATTTTACTTACATGTCTCAGGAAATGACACACGCACGTACATGGGGAAACCAATGTGTGTATGCCTCGCACCCTTACAGCCCACAAGCTACTATTTTGAAAAGTGATTCATATGTAGTTCATAATTGTTATTCCTAATATTTATTTTTATAAAGAGTGAAATGGAGAAATTAACTTTCGAGAAACGCCACCTAGCAATGTTATTAACAATGTATACTCTTTAACCTTTAATGATCTAGAAGAGCCGGGATAAACATAACCAGTTTTCTTCGTGATTTGTTATAAACCGGGCATGGCAATGAATTTATAGTTAATATGCAGAGCGGTGAGAACACTACCATTGTTTTTACAAGGCAAGGCACGGATGAGTGAAAACATTATACCAAAATTCAATATTTATTTTATATTCATACCATTATTAGTGTTAAAAGGAAATTTACCTTTAGTTGTTACCAATTTTAATGATACATTATCGATAACTGCATTTACTGACTAAAATGTAGGTATATTCATTCCTTTCTTGTAAAAATATCTACGATTGGTTAATACGAACACTTTCATTGTCATGCACTTTCCAACTACAGCTCCTAATGGCTTGATAATTCTAAATCTATGTGTCTATATTCCAGCATATATTCAGTATGTGTTTTTCATCAAAATGCTTGTTCAGAATCTTATCAACTAACGAGTTGCTGTAAGGGATGCAAATAAGTATGAATGTGGAAATTTATCACGTATCGAGCTGAGTGGGGTATGCTTATATACATAAGTGGATCCTAGGTTTGGAACAGCCTTAATGACCCTTACATCAACACATTGAACATACTGATTATATGTATGAACAGTCACCTTTGTAGTAGATCACAACCCCAAACTGTAAACATTGCGTCACAATGTAGACAGTTGTGCGTCTATCGTATATTTCTCCACTACTGAACAACAATTTTGTGTCCATTTCGTTTAACATAAGAATGGAATGAAAAGTTTACTACAATGTATGACATAATTCATAATTAATATGAATTTTGTAATTGTAAGTGCTAACAGTACTTGTATTTTATCATGAACACCTAAACTATAGTAAAATAATAGATTAGAATTAAAAACAATGACCAATATATATTGATGATAATTTATTTTTGCAGAGGTAAATCAAATTAAATAATAGTTGATATCGCTGCACATTTCCGTAAATGCACAATTCTACGACACAAAACAACACATGCCATGGTTGCCACTAGTAAATCATGAGTTGGGTATTCACAGTTGCAACGAATGCTGGTAACTCAAGTGTGACAGGTTCACCTACCTCAGAACTTGAACGAACACATGAATCAAGGTTATGACATACTTTTACCAGCTGCTGAAGTGGTAACACATGCTTGGATGGCATCATTGAGAACACTAGCGCTTCTCTGGATAATTAGCAGAACTAACACATAAAACTGGTCTGACTTTTTCCTATACCATAGCCACTCTTTGTATATCTTTATTCAATGGTAATATTTAAGTGGTCTCGATGCGCACAGCATCTTGTTGGTTGTTATGGTAAGATGTGACGCTTATACAATTATTTTTAATGTAGGCATCTCGTGATTGGCGCCAAGTTTGGAAGTGTCACGTGACGCTGTCGGCTGAGACATGAGATGAACGATGACACAAATACTTACTGGTAATTTGGGTGGCAGCGGTGCTTCCCAATTACCGTACTATTGAGACTTAGGGTTCTCAGGGACACTGTAGGTTCCGTGTGTACGTCTCACCCATGCGTACTTACAAACATGTAGGCACTACTAAACTTTTTACTAAAAATCACTGGAAATAAACACTAAATAAAACATATGTGGCTAGGACACTGTCACTACTGAATAAAAGATGTAACTTCACTGTAAAATTTATTTTATTGTTATTATGCATACACATCAACGTGCCAATGAAAGTATGATTATCTCAACCATGACTAGCCAATTCTGCTTGGGTGCTCCCCAGCCCGCAGTTACTCTAGCGCACACCTAGATGGATGATCTCACCAAGGTGCATGAAAGCACAGCCTTCATAAGGGAAGAGGGCCCACAGCCGCTAGGGTGGGCTGACGGTTTTTCCCTGAAGACAGGACACGGTGAATTACTAATGAAACCCTTAATACATATTAACACGTGTGATTACTCGGCATCACTAATGCAAAGTCATCGGGGCTCGCCCTCCAGCACGTGGATAGTGTGGTGACGGCCTATACACAGAGCCAGCTAGGACGAGAATAATTGCACCATACACTAATTACAAAATTACATGAACCTTTGAATGATACATGAAACAAGATGGAACACGAGATGAATATTTACAATAAACACACACATGTGTGAAAACAAGCTTACATGGCGCAGCTGCCACTGGATGAAGTTCGTAGAAGACCATGTGGCGCAGGTGAAATTGCAATATTTCTGCTTGAAAACAGCAAATTAAATTCAGACAAAAGGTTATTCTTGCTGAGAAAATTGTTCTCCTTACTATTGCAGTGGTTACAGGCATGTAATATGCCTGATGGCGGTAAAATCAAACAATATGACAGCGTGGTAAAGTACAAAAGCATCAATTTACATGAAAAATACATCGAACCCTGAATAAAATTGACATGGAACCCTAAAACAAGTTATTGCACATACGATGTTACATAAATAAGCTCTCAAACGTAACATTAGCGTATACAAAGACTTGGCATCTGTCGGCCACGTGGTTATACGTGGTGTTGCCGTAAAATATTCAAACACAAAAATTACCCTCAAATACATACATAAAAATAAAGCTCTTAAAATTGCATGTAGCAATAATGCAGAAGTTACAATGAACAGCCATAAACATAGGCGGATGGCGCCTGATTCAAGTTGTGCGGATCGCATGACCTCTCCGACATCTTTCTCCTCCTCCTCCTCCTCGATTAAGTTACAAATGCTAGAAGGGCACAAGAAATTAATAAAGCAGATGCATAATGCTGGGGAAAATGTCTGGCAAAACATACGCAAGCAAATGTTAACTGGTAAACTAAATTGACTACGGAAACCTAAATCAGTGAACAAAAGTTGTAGTGCGTATGTGACAGTGTCTTACCTCACCAGCTCTCCTCGACAGACTGTCCAGAGACAAGCGTCGCAGGGACCTACTATGGCCGTCTATGGGGTTCACATAAGCGGAAGTGCTATGCACGCCGAGTAAGTATTTTACTATCGAAAATAAAAAGGCACAAATTAAATTTATTATTATTTTACATTTCTATAATTTTCTTATGAATTTCAATATTATTTTAGTGTCTCTTTATGACGGCGTTCATGCCGGAATATTAAGTGTTCTTAGTATCGGTGCCGCGGCACTTTGAATTTTATAACCAAATAATTTAAAATTAGTACAAACACTTTACAACATTTTAAGACATATTAAACACTGCAAATACAACACATTTTACACTGAAAATAACATTTATACAAAAGTTTAAATTATTGACCTCTGTGCTCGTGTGGGACATGTGACATGCATGGTGAGTGCCGTAATTGGCTCTAGTGCTGCTGGCTGTTAGCCGGTGTCACATATAAAAATGAAGTTTAAGGCGTTCTAGCTATCTTGGGATTTTTTCCCGTCAGACGGGCATCGACCCAGTGGTCATGGGCCTGATAGGATTTTATTTTTAACGGGGAACCTGGTCGAGTCCCGTAATTTATGCAGACTGCCTTGTAGGCGAAGATGCGCCATGACACATCAAGATATTTTTGAGTCTGCTCGCACTACCTCACATGGTTAGTTAAATTCTGATTTTGCACTACTGTGATGACACGTGTTACCATATAGACTGTAGAGTGCATACCAAAGGCTCGTAAGCCTAACCAGGGATGACTAAGGACCCAAACCAGCTATGTCTATGACTGAGAATGTCAAGATCTTCAGTGTTGATCATTATTTGTACGTTATGATCAACTAATTTATTCTACGTGGAGATGCTACAAGAGAAGGACATCAGATTAGACAATGCTAATGTGCATGTCAGTTTGCCATTTTGAAATGAAGTATAATTTATCAGTTGCTTTCGGAATGCTCACGGATATCCCGACATAAGAGATTCTTTTGCTCCCAACTGAGTTTGTGTAGTTTAATGAATGATAAAGAATATTAAAGTAATTAACCACTTTTATATTGGGCATAATTCAGATAAGGCTACATTGGCCACTTTATCGTACCTAATACTAAAATAATAAATAATTAAAGAGCTGTATATTTCTTCTAAAAGTGGTCACAGATAGCTAGCTAACAATAAGTGGTTTTTCTGAGATCTAGAAATACTTATATGTGAGTATTACTCTGAAGAGTAGTTTGGTTGTTATTTTTATTTGTCCAGTGTCCATGTATGTAATTGCTGTTACCAGGCTGTTTGCAGATACCTGGGATCGGGCACGACCCACCTTATTATAAAGTTTAAGTATGTGAATTTGGGTGATGTTTGGATGCTGTGGCTACAACCTACACAACCTACTCACACAGTTTCCAAGTGTAAGGTGTGGCCCTCACTATAACATATGTTTAGATGCCCACACATGGAGTTTGTCCTAAATTACCATACTCAGTCCAGCTAATATTCTACATTACATTACATTATACCTTACTCATTAAAACATTACACAGTTGCCAACACGTCGCTGCTATCACCGTTTTTAATTTACACTGAATACAAAATAAATATTACAAGGTATGGAATATACTAAATTAAAGTGTCATTTATTCAAGAAAACAGGTTGACATGTTACTCCTAGGGTAATTTTTCAGAGGTTAGTTTCAAGACATCCAAAGACAGAGCTACAAATTGCTAGTCTCCCTCTATGGCAAACTAAGTTAGATTCCTAGTAGAGTTTAAACCAGATTTTCACATGTGAAATTAAGGCAGATTTTGCTGCTGCATTTTTATTTCACTTCATCACCATAGTGCTTAAGACCTCAATTGTTAAGCACCATCCAGCATGCTCACCGCTTTTCCCTTTTCATCCTTCCACACTCCCCCTCTCTCTCAGCCTGGACAACCGGTGCTCATAAGAGCAGCTAATGTTATAATCCATTCACAGTTTCTTCAGCCTTTTCTGAAGCCCTGCTAATGTTCTACTTCCAGAATATTTCTCTGCCTTGAGCAAACTATGTTTAAGTCTGGAAAATTACACCAGAGGGACAACGCAGCACATTCATGCGCTCTCAGTTGTAATGTTATTTTGTATAAGAACTGTTTCTCACTAGACATTACCAACATACCTATTTTCCCCGTTTTTTTTAATTCAAATTATTTATCAATGAATCAATACATGGGGAGATTTTTCAAAGCTTTAATTTAAAAAAAATGAAGAAACCGTGAATGCACTATAGTAAACACTGGGACCAGATCACCAAGAAGTTATTACTGCTGTTTGAAGGGTCTCTCTCGTGCATTATCTCTCTATCTCTCTCTCTTGCACACTAACTCTCTCTCATGTACTTGCTCTCTCTCTCTCTCTCTTGTGTGCTCTCTCTCTCCTCATGCTCTTGCTCGCTTTCTCCCTCTTATGCTCTTGCTCGCTTTCTCCCTCTTATGCTCTTGCTTGCTCTCTATCCCTCTCATGCTCTTGCTCCCTCTTGTGGTCTCGCTCTCTCCCCCTCTCATGCTCTCGCTCTATCTCCCTCTCGTGCTCTCACTAACTCTCCCTCTCTTTCTCGTGCGCTCTCTCTCTCTCTCATGTGCTCACTCTCTCTCATGTGCTCACTCTCTCTCATGCACTTGCTCTCTCTCTTGTGCACTTGCTCTCTCTCTCTCGTGCACTTGCTCTCTCTCTCTCTTGTGCACTTGCTCTCTCTCTCTTGTGCACTTTCTCTCTCTCCCTCATGCTCTTGCTCTCTCCCTCTTGTGCTCTTGCTCTCCCCCCTCTGCCCCTCATGCTCTCGCTAGCTATCTTCCTCTTGTGCTCTCACTCGCTATCTCACTCTCGTGCTCTCTCTCGCTCTTTCTTTCGCGTGTGTGCTCTCTCTCTCTCTTTTTCTCGTGCACTCTCTCTCTCTTTTGTGCTCTCACTCTCACTCTCTCATGCTCTCATTCTCTCTCATGCTCTCGCTCTCTCTCATGCTCTTATTCACTTGTGTTCCCACCCGCTCTTTCATGCTCTTGCTTTCTTGTGTTTTCACTTGCTCTCTTATGCTCTTGCTCGCTCTCTCATGCTATTGTTCGCTTCCTCATGTTCTTGCTTGCTCTCTCTCTTACTCTCTCTTTTGTGCGCTCACTTGCTCTCTCTCATGCCCTTGCTCACTCTCTCTCTCTCATGTTAGTGCTTTTGCTCTCTCTTGTGCTCTTGTTTGCTCTCTCTCATGCTCACAGTCTCTCTCTCTCTCGTGCTCTTGCTCTCTCACTCTATTTCTTGCTCTCTTTCTCATTCTCTCTCTTGCTCTCTTTATCACTCTCTCACTTGCTCTGTCTCTCTCTATATCTCTCTCCCTCCCCGACCCACTTCAAAAGATATTCATAAATGAAGTTGTAAAAAAAACAGTTACAATTTTGGTAGAACTGACAGCCTCACAAGGCAAGGGCCACTTTAAACTGTATTACACTTTTAGAGATTTATTATGCTAGATGTGTCTTCCAAAAACATCCAATCAAATCAGTAAATCATAATATTACTAGAATTGTTTTACCAAAGTGAATTCACATGGTGGCTGTTCATATTAAATAATCCGGACATTCAGAGGAAATGTTTACAATATTTATCTGTTAATTTCATCAAAGAACAGTAAATAAACTCTCTGAAAGGGCTAATGACTTAAGGAAAAATAATAATCACCACCAGATCTGACAAAAAATGTGTGTGTGTCAAAACATTAAGACCTATGCTCATCTCACAGTTGCTGTGTACAAAGGGAGAATAGATATATGCAAAGAAAAAGGGCTAACAAGGTGTTAGAATAACATAGCACATGGAACCAACAATCACAAGTACGAGAGACTAGAGATACCACAGACAAAAGTGAACCTCTGACAACAGTGAATATCAGACAATATTGAATCTCAACTGCATCACATAATATCTTTACAATAACCAGTGTTGAGTGGGTAGTTTTGAATAATACTAATGCTTTACTTTCAATACATACCAAAAGGGTATTATGTGACACTCCAGATAATTCTCTAGTTTGACAAGTCAAAAATTTAATTTTTTCATTAAAATTAGATAAATACATGTCATAATCTTGACCATGTAGTATGTTTTGTGACATAGGTGCAGTATACCTTTTAAATGAAATGACATAGATGCATCTTGTCTGTTGTTGAAGAGCTTAGCCGTAGCTTGTCAGCAGGATGTACAATTAATCAGTTACTGCTAATGCTGAGAACATCTCTGACCATTTCTACACACAAAATAGAGTGGAGATTCTGTGCAAGAGATTTCCTGGGCAAACTATCTAGGGCGGCAACACATTGACTAACGAAATACAACCTCCCCTATAGAATATCTGCACTGCAGTTCAGAGAGCAATTGCATACTGAGATAATTCAAGATGACAAACCACAGGAATTGCCACCAGTACTTGTTATGGGACTGGCATTCTCACAACACATCAACCTGAAAGTGACTTGGTAAGAAAAGACCTTGTTTATAACATATGCTCAGCTCACATGGATACTATCACCATTAAATATGGGATACATGGTATTCTATACTTCATGATTAAATGTGGTATTATTTCCTTATTAAAAGAAGTAATGTAAATGTAAACTCAGGTTGTTCAGTACCTTACTTTAAAATGCTAATACACAAAGGCAACTGGTACACCAAAAACTATGAAAGTACATGTTATGAAATCCAAAGCTTTGCATACTCACACAAATTCAGATGAGACTGTGAATTTCTGTACCTCGGTGGGAGAGCACAGAAAAAGGCCATGACCACGGTTGCTGAGGCAGAATGTGCGTGCTATCCTGCAAAGTGGAGCCCTGGTCATTAACAAAAGCTGGTGGTGTCTACACTTAGTTACTACACACCAAGTTTGTGGCAGAAATGTCAAGCTGATGGCTGCAAGCAAAATTATGCATAACAACAATGTTTAACTGTGTGAGATTAGCAAGTCACAGACTTCACATGCCTTCACCTCTTCATCCTTTATTCCAAATGAAGATTCATATTCATTCACTGCTCTCTAATCTTCACAGCAAGAAATTAAAAATTATGACCAGTTAAAAATTTGTATTTGCAATAATTTATAACTTTTAATGTTAAATATATATATATATATATATATATATATACATTTAAAATTAATGGTGCATCTCACTCTAAGATTACAGTAAAAATGTAGACAGAATGCACGAGTACTCACCAGGTGGTACTCGTAGATTGTCTGACTGTTATTTGTGTGTGTATCTACAAGTACCACCCCTGCAAGTACTTCTGCATTTGGTCCACCTTTTATAATGTAACCAGTAGCCTACTGGGCTATTCTCCCCATATAAGATTGCACTGAAGAAGAGTACATAGCGTGCTCTGTTGGCAAATGCCTACCGATTATCAACAGTCAAGAAGTTACACTGTGTTGGAAGGAGTGTGCACGCATGCGCACACACAAAAAATGCAATGAAAATAGTCACATGGTACTGCAGTGTATAAATATAATATTGTTTGATTAGCTACCCAATGTAATCTAAGACTGAGCTGCACTACATACACAGTAAACTGTATGCCCCAAGCTTAGTTTTGATGTGGGTTTTAACAAGTAATTTGGGTAGCAGTTCATGTATCCTTACACCAAAAAAAAATCCTAAAAATATTACTGGAGAGCACTAACTATGCCTTAAAGTTTTGAAGACTCCGTTTGATTCAAATGCAACAAACACACAACACACTTAAGCTGCATGTAATAATTTATGAAAACACTTATAGCTTGAATTTAATATGAATATGAACATGCTCAGAGATGACTACCAATAAAAATCAGTTCCCTTTCCTTTTAAGGGATTTTAAAGTCATAATTAATAAAACAATGAGGAAATGCAAATAATTATTGCTACTTTCCCTAGGAACCAACCCCACAAACTTGGACTTTTTGAATGAGTATTTTTTTAGTCAAAAAAGTTCTTACTTTAACATAATAAATTTCAAAAACATACAATTTTTTTAAACATAAATTCTCACAATTTTTACAGCTTAAATTCAAATATATCTTGTTGCCGACTGGAGCGCAACATATTCTCTGTTTTATAGCAGTTATGTACACATTTTTACCCTGATGGGAAATAAATTCGGAATTTGAAACACAAAATTTAAAAATTTATAATCTTTAAAATCTACCACTGTGTCAAGTTTTACCACAAAACTATAGTATTGGGATGATATACTGTATATTAAGAGACTACCATGCTACCTTTTAAATTAAAACTACTAGTTTACATGCTCCGCAAATGAAGCACCACGGTTATGTCATTAAGTAGTAAAGAATTTAAAAGTAAGAAAGGAAGAAACTGATCAGTGTTACACATAAAATCTCAAATGAAATAATTCATGAGCACTACCTGCATGATTAAAAATTAATTTAAATCCATTTTTAAGTATTTTTCTCAGTTTGATTTTATAATGTATGTGTGACAACACAGCTGAACCATTAGTCTCTGTTTAGCATATCTTGGCACTATTTTGAAAGTTAGCCAATACCAGTATTTCAGTGTGTATAGGCAGCACAAATTTTTTTCAAAAAAAAAAAAAAAAAAAAAAAACCCGGCTTATACGGCTTATATACGAGATATTTGTTTGCTTACATTCATAAACAAAATAACCATCCTGCGCATGTAAAATGTAAACATGCTGGAGCTCGGCCATAGATGTCGTACACGAGAAAATAATTTCTCTGCTGTACAAGAGAAAGATATCTTACATAGTTTGCACGCCCGCCACAGCACTACAAGTGCACATTGATAAGGCACAATTTTGTGTAACATGTTGCCGCCGTGGTTTTGCTTTCTCAAGTCACGTTACCATCTGTGGAATAGTAATCACATGATGTACATTCATGAAAATTGCAACATAACACAAATTTTCTCACAAATGTTTTGTAGTGGAGAAATTAAGTCTGAATTTACTATGTTTATAAGGAATCGTGACTTAACAATATTTACAGGAATACAAAGATTCAGTGCTACCTATACTTGAAATATTAACTATCCCTAATTTTTTTTATCAAAAACTGCTGGTGCGGCCTATACCTGCACACTGCCTATACATGCCAAAATACAGTACATGCTTTAAAGTTTTGTTGCAACGTTATTTGGCTGTAGAGCTCCTGTTAACAAGTTCTTCTCCAATGGCTCCCTTCAACTTTCTACAAGAGCTAATGGCTTCTTTATATGATACTGCTCATATCTGGGATGTGGCAGCAAAATATGATGTGTATTTGTGGGCTGAGGTACTATGGGACCCAACACTGTAACATAGTGGGTTTTCAGATTTTTATTTTTTGTATTTTGGTTTCGGATTATTTGGTTGTGGTGGCACGTCATTAATATAATTCTCAGATCAGTATTTTGTTGATTATTGTTCATTAGCCCTTAGAGGGCTAATGAACTAGCAAGTATTGCATTTTGTCGGTCACGTGAATTTAAAGAAAAGTAACCTGATTGGCCCTTGTATCGCCATTGCTAACTGGATGAGTAGTGTGGCGTGGTCAGCAGACAGCCAATCAGAGCAAAGGTTAGAGAAGGATGATGCTGAAAGTTGAGTCAAATGCATTTCCTCTTCCACAAATACAGCCACCACTGCCGAGAACGGACGTGTATGCTGAGGGTCCATAACACAAAAAGAAGTAAAATTATGTAATGAGTGGAAAATTTACAGTGCGTGGGTAGCACCCATGGCTTACCTTCTAATAACTTTTTCGGACTGAACAACAGTTGTTTCCACTAGATTATTTTCCGCCTACATACGTAGCCACTAGGGTGTAGGCAGCCTTGTTTCCCCCTTCGTAAATTTAGACGCAAGCAGTTCATCTGTAATTTTTGCAAGATGTTTTAAGTTTCATCATTTATAATGGAAATTGAGTGTAATTTGTTTATTTTTTGTTTTGAGAATATGAATGAGTCTATAAAAATGACAACAGAATTTGGCATTCTATTTCAAAAGAACTGTTACTAACCTCCATCTGCAAAATTTGCTGAGCTAGATAGAAGGTGCAACAGCATTGTTCCCAACTGGGCCATAGTTGGGAAATGTCATTCATATATAAGGTTAATGTTAGTGCACATAAAAATTACTTAAATGTTAGAACATTTCCACAAGATATCTGTATTGATGAGTGAGCTCATCTGGAACCTCATCAATTAGCAGTGGTTTATCAGTATTTAACTGGATCACAACTTTAAGATCCTATAGTCTGCATTATTGATGCCTGATATCACCTGCCACTGCAATGGTAATTTAGCATGAAAGGTGGAGATATGGAGTGCAGAACACAGGGCTGCCCCTTGTGACTGCAGTACGAAATTAATAAAGACAGAGATTCTCTCTTCTTGGGAAACAGCATACACTGGCCAATGAGCTGAAACCCAGATGTGCACCAATGTGTTATTGACACAACCACTTCAATAGTTAGCCTTGGTTCACAACTAAAGTCACAAACACACATGACTGGGTCCACCCAGTTGTTGAAAAAAACCTTCCAAACATGCTACCACAAAACACCATGGATCCTCTCATTGACAGAATACAGGCTGTGCCTTTTCTTTTTACCCCAGTGACGATTAATACGTAGTTATAGTCTGTCAGCTATAATCCAATTTCTATACAAATAGTACCACTTGTATGGGAAAGATGTGTGGGGTGCCATTTAATATATTCAGTTATCTGTAAGGTTTTGAATATGGCAACTCTGAAATTGGAATTGTAGCTTTACTAACTATTTTGATGAAAAAAAAAAAAAAAAACCCTTTGTTACACATTTTTTAGTTTTCCAGAATCCAAAACATGCAGTATCCAAATCAAAAGTTAAAACTAGGGATTTAGGTCACATGGTTAGGTACAAAGGCTTTAGACAACAGAACCTGGAAGATCATAGCGAGCTCTGAACTACTTGGATACTGACTAAGTGCTCACAAGTTTGAGTTACACCAGGGGTGGGCACAAATCTCACTGATTCAGCCTCCTTGCCAATTCAGTACTAGGTATTAAATGAACTACAATATTTTCCCAACTAATTATTTAGTCATAAAACATATCAAACTTCATATTATTGTGTTTTAGATCTAGACTGCACCTAGAAATTTGTTTACGAGAACCCACTTGTCAGAGTCAATAAAATTTATAGCTTATAAATGTTAGGTTGGTGCCTTGGTCGCCAGCTTGTGTTTTGTTTAGTTTTAGAGGGAAACAACGATACCAATGGTGCTAGTGTGACATGAGATTTTAGTATTCCAAAATAAAGAAGCTTTGATAAATTGTCTGATTATTACTTAAAACATTTAACACCACTGAACTTATTTGCCAACATTAAAAATAACTGAATAATATTTGTTTTCTTTCAGGGCTACTGCCACAGGTAAAGCAATTGAAATGACTGTAAACAAAAACTGCAAAACCACTGGAGGTTTAATTGGTGTTAGTTGAAACTTTATTGCTACTCAGAGATAGATTTTGAATAATATGAGGTGTGAAGGTACTTGCTTGATGACATGACAGTGTATAACCCAAAATAAAAGTTGAAACATCCAAACATGAATGCATTTTGCATAGGCAGAAATGAAAAATGAAGTGTGAAGGATTATTAGCATTTATTGTAACTCCTTACAAAACCTCCGGTAGTGCAGGACCACTGTGGAGTATTTAAAATTTCAACAGGATTTATGACAACTAAATGTGTTAATGATGACCTAATGAAAGAGCAAGGTAAATTGTTGAATGTTGCTAAAAACATTTTGACGCCGTCCTCACTGTCCCGCTCAGGAGGCAGCCCAATACTTCTCTGCTCATGCACCAGGCACGCACGGTCGTGTGTTCCGTGTACAGGTCACGTCATCGTTCGTGCAGGAATGGATATTTGAACTGTATTATGACCTACCCGACCCCATGTTCCAAGAGAAAACTCAGCTCACTGCATGCATAGTGCAATTCCAATGTGTACCCCTGAAAGCAGAGTCTAGAATTCGTAAGGGAAAGTGTTATCTCCCTTTTGCTCCCCTTTAGTGAGGCGTAATTAGCCTAAGAGTGCGAAGTCACGTGGGTTACATTTTGATACTAAACACAAAACTGAGGCACTCATAATTTCCAACATAATTTCTTGGTGCTTGGGCTCTGGTTTATTTATTTTAAAAGGGTATATTTTATTTTCTTGAGTTCTGCTAAAATGTAACGTAACAGATACTGGCAGTTCCGACATCCACTATGCCATGTGCCAAAAGTTAAATTCCTTCACTTTGTACTAAATTATGCTAATAATTTAATAACAGATTTTTAAGTGTCAGTACGAATGTTAAATGGCTTGCAATATTTTCTAATTGAGTTCTGCATGCCTTGCCAGCCCTTTCCAGCTTGTCTGTTTAGTTATTATTTTTCAGACAAGTGAATATGGGACAAAGTAACCAACAGTACTTGTCGAAATTGTTGAATAAATTCCTTAAGTGTCAATTGTGTATTTCTTAGTGTTTTAGTTACGTACATTTTACCAAATGTATTTTTAAACTAATTTCCCTCATGATGCTGGCAGGAGATCTTGGCGAGGTAGCCGGATGTCTGAGCCACCATTTTCAATCTATTCTCGTCAGGCCTAGAGGATACACACATGCCGCGTCACTGGAACTTTCATCTGTGTTTTCAACTTATCTTAGCTGCAATAGTAAGTTTTAGTGTACTGGAACCGTTTAATTGGTTTTGCTCCTCCCATGTACATATCCTCCTCTCCGTCAGACTCACGGCACCGCAGATTTAACTACCTCAAAGTTTACCATGTGCTTAAACACATTTTTGCCGCTTTGGCCTATGGCAGGCCTAATTGCCATGCCCGCTTCAGATGAGTGTCAGTGTGTATAGTGTTTTGGATGTAATCTCATTCTGCCAATATACATTTTCAGAGGATCCGAGCCTTAATTCTTTGCTTTTGTACAATAAGTACCTTCGGGACCTGGCCCACTCCAGGCACCACATGCTCTAGTGCATGAACTGTGTTAACCTGAACTTACTTCTGCTTAAACATGAGCTTGTGAGGGGACCGCCACATGGCTGTCGATCTGCTACTGCCCCGAGAATTTGGGTCCAGGTGCTCACCCGTGCATAGATGAGCTGGTGCTCTACGGACATTAATAACATATTTAGTAAATTAACCAGACGCGTAGCCGCTGGGTTGCACCATATAAGGTCACAGTTGGTCGATGTGACCTAGGACAGGCATGTAATACTTTGATTTTGAGACCCACGTCAGAGTTCACGGGCTATTTTTAGACATTACCATACTTTGCGAAGCCACGATTGGACCACGTTACTTGATGCAATATTCAGGTAGTATAAATAGGGAAAAAGTGATTTTCTCGTCGTTACAGTTTCACATTTTGTCACAGTTTCTTGGTCGTCACAGTTCATTCTTCAGTTATCAGCCGAATAGCCTTCGGCAAGTTACCATTTCATTCACACCAACAGCACCTGCAACTTCAACCTTCTGTCTTTATTCCGGACATTTTTCTACTGTATTAAATTTATTTTCCATCTGTGCGAGGAGTCGTTAAGGTGCCGGGAGAGAAAAGTAGTGATTCTCTACTGTCTTCATAATTATCTAATCTCTAAGTGAGAGGTTTTGCTTTGTGAAGGCTGCCATTGTCTCTTGAGCTGATCTGCCGCAAGTGTCAATTGTTTTTTGAAGAGACGGAAATAAACTTTCAGCGAACAGTATAAATCATCTTTTATTAATTTTGTACTTTGAATCAATGAACTTTACAACTTTTATTAATTCAGAATCTTAAAATTTCACTGAACTTCTTTCAAGATAGTGTTCGCTGCGGACTCCGACGAGCTTGTACAGCAACCATTACAGGTTTTCAGAGTTAGGTCTTAAGTCATAGCTCTTTAAAGCAAGTTCAAACAAGGATAATCTTATTAAGTATCTAACTGATTTGTGGAGATCACATGCCTATTGAAGCAAACTACAGAGCAGAGTTGTGCTCATTGCAAATGAAGACAAATGCTGGAAAGTTACGTCAGATGAAGCAACAAGGTGTACTGAATTTGCCTTTGAACATGAACTGAACCTGCCTTTGAACAAGAAGAGGCTGAAACAAAGCTAGCCTTATGCTGCACTTGTTGGCGAGAGCAATATTCCTGCAGTAGATATCTACTTTATATTAAACTAGGTCTATAAGGTAAATATGAAATTCTTGCTCTTAAAAATGTTGTCAGCAAACTAAGTCTTAAATGACCAAATGAATGCAGTATTGATGACTTTATGAAAGCTCTAATTGGGTTTTATAGCTTCACAGACTGTGACATATTCCAAACTTCTATAGAAAAGTCAACAGAACACCACTGAAACTAATGAGCACAGCACTGCACTGCACTGCACTGCACTGCACTGCACTGCACTGCACTGCAACTGACTAAATTCAATCCTTCAAAGCCCTCAGCAAAGAACCAACTGCTAGCAAGCCCGTAAATGTCAACCTGGAGCAGTTGGTGTGTCAGATGTAATGTGGGAAAGAAACTGATTACGGCAACAAATTGTAAAATATTTATTCTGCTTTGAAGGAGGTAATGCTATGCCAGAGCTCTTACCTCCTTGTCATTCAACATTACACCTTCACATAAGGAGTCAACCACCACGCTGCTACATGGCAGTGTAAACATGAACATGGTTAGAGTAATGTCAACAGCCACATTGGCAGAATTAGACCTGAAAGTTTACCAAATTATATGGAAGTATTGTAGGGTGCAAAACCTGTCAACCAGGATCATGTTCATGCTCTGATTTCAACCTCCCATGCACTGAGCTATGCAGCTATTCACATGATACACAAGAAATACCTGCAGAATATAAGAGTACCCAAGTGGTGACGACTAATTACTACTACCATGGTGGTTACAATGAAGAAGAATGTTCTTAGTGGTCTGTAAACTGAGATACAGTAAAGTGCTAAAAATCTTTAATATGTATGTATATTCAAAAACATATTTATGGCATGTTTCTAACAATTATGCTATTTTAATAGCTATTGCATGATATTTAAATTACAGAAGTTCCTATAGAATTAAATTTGATGTATTTTGAACACATTAGCATCATAAGCAGTATTTGAAGCACATACATACAGTGGAATACTATCCAGTTTTGGCCAATCTTAAGATTTTAATTACAGGTTTAACAGTACTGTAATTATTAACAAATCTTTGTGTTAACAATAGTGCCAAGATATGCATATCAACGAGTCACAAGTAAACTTCTGAGAACTGTGTGTTCATGAATTTTCTCAATATGCACGACAACACTTCAGAGTTTCATTACTGTATTTAACTGGCCGTATAACGTAACAGCATTGCCAGAGGTTCAATGCTTTATTTCTACTGCATTATCCATCGCTTAGTTGAGTAATACACTTCAGAGTAGAAACCATGAACCCCTACTATATACAAATATTTTGGAAGCAATATATAATTTCTAGGCTACAATGCAATTAATGTACTACAGAAAAGTGGAACTATAGGTACGGTAATACTTCATAACTGACAAGCAAATATATTGGTCAATTTCTTCTGGATGAAAAAATTATGAACACTCAAAAAGCAAAAAAATAATAAGAACATTAACAATTTAATTCTCTAAAAAAGCTAACACAACTGTGTACAAAGAATAGACAGAAATAAACTTACAACTATACGCTCTACAGTAATATACAGTTACAGTTCTTTGTTTGTTTACTTAACGTGTAATTCAAAGCCACAATTAACAAGTAACAAACACAATAACACGTATGAAAGATATGTCAGTATTATTTACAGTGTCACATAGAACAGGTAAAGGCACAGAAATTACAGTATTGTTTAGCCATTTTGTAAAGCCACCACCATTCAAATAACAAACAGCAATTTGAACATAAATAAAAAAAAGATAAAAAATAAAATGCACTCAAAGACAAAATACAGAAAATGGAAATAAGAATGAGGTAAAAGGTTACGGGAGGTTGCTTTAGAGCAAACACAGAATAAAAAAGGCAGAACAAAAAAAAACATGACAATGGAACACTGCATAGCGACTGCAACAAGGCACAAAACAGCATTTAGCCACAGAAACATGGGACATCAAAAACAGAGAAACAGACAAGGAGCAAAGGAAGTGGAGCCAGCAAACGCTTTATGGTTTTCAAAATGTGTTGCGAGGCAAGGTAGGGCACCAAAGGTCATGGTAGCTGCTATAACATTATAGTTTGTTCCTAACCACAGCAGTGCAAGAGTTTTTACATTAGTGTTTGTGTGGCACACTTCTCTCTCTGTTGGGCAGTCTTCAATAAATACAGAATGCAGCAAGAGCTTTATGGAAAATATATCTAATTCATCAATTGAAAAATATGGTTTCAAATACATGTTGCTTTCGGATTTTCCTGTTATTAGTTTAGCATACTGAAATTATTTATTACTTTCTTGGTACATCAAAAGGTTTGAAATAACTTGCAACTAGAATGTGTTTCACATCTGTTTCTGTTTCTAATGGGTAGGGGTGAAATAGGTAGAGGGTGCAGAAGGAATGGGTAGCATTATGCAGAGAATGGCAGCACAGTTAGTCAACAGAGGATTAGCCCAGGTAGTAGAAACACCTACGAGATGGAATGAGGAGGGTGTTGGGTCAGTGCTGGATGTGGTGTTGGTCAGACCTAGGAATGCTGTAGTTGGTGCAATAGTATTGGATGGTATAAGCGACCATCATATCCCAGTTGTGGAAATTGGGATTGGCAGGATGAAGGAAGTGCAATGACAGAAAGGTTGGTGTGACAGTATGGGAGAGGAGACAAGAAGGGGGCAGAAATATTCCTGAGAGACAGGTTAAAAATGGTCTATGGAGGAGGGTGTAGAGGGGTTGTGGAGGGAGTTTAGAGGATTAATGGAGGTTATGTGGGAGAAATTTGTGCCAATGAAAAGGTTATGGACTGGGGGAGATCCGCCATATTATGGACAGGAGATTTTGAAAATGAAGAAGAAGTGCAGAAAATTACATGCCAAGTGGAGGAATGAAGGGATGATAAGATCTAAAGAAATGATGAAACAAATGGGTAGGGAGCTTGAAAGGAAGATCAAACAGGCAAAGAATGTATATCTGGGGAACATGGTGGAAGAAGGAAAAGGCAAGGAATGGGGGAAATTGTTTAGGTATGTTAGGAAGTTAATGGGAGGAGAGGAAGGGATCCCTCTGCTAACAGGAAGGGATGGTAAGCATGCGACAAATGACCAAGAAAAATCGGAGATGGTGCAAAGACAGTACTTGTCAGCGTTTGAGGCAAAGGAGGGTTTGAATAGGGAGGGGGGCAAACAGGGTTCGGGGGGGGGGGGGGGGTTTAGTGATTTACGATGAGGGAGTGGGAGATAGAAAAGGTAATTAGGGGTTTAGAGAGCAGTAAGGCAGGGGGACTAGATGGGATAGGAAACGCAGCACTAAAGTTTGGTGGCAAAGAGTTGGCGAAATATTTAGAAGTGCTGTTTAAAAAGTCCTTAGGAGAGGGTAAGTTACCACAAGATTGGAAGGATGCTATGGTGGTACCTATACGGGAGGCCTGGCAGCTACAGACCAGTTCTCACATCAGAAAAGTAATGGAGAGGCTGGTGGTGCAGTATGTGGTGAGGGTTATGAACAATAGGAATTGGTTGGAGGAGTCCCAGCATGGTTTCAGGAGGGGTTACTCATGTGAGACTCCGCTCGCTGGGTTATTAGAGGATCTGGTGCAGGTAGTTGATGAGGGGAAGAAAGTGGATGCCTGCTTCTTAGATTTTGAGAAGGCATTTGATAAGGTGCCCCATGGGACATTGATGAGGAAAGTGGAGGCGCTGATACCAGATAGGAGGGTAGTGGAATGGATAGGAGACTTTCTCAGGGGGCGAAGGCAGAGGGTGAAAGTGGAGGAGGCAATATCGGAGGAAGAGGAGGTTATGTCAGGGGTACCACAGGGAAGTGTGCTGGGTCCTTTGTTATTTACCATAATGGTAAATGAAATGGGTTTGGGGATTAGAGGAAAAATTAGATTGTTTGCAGACGATTGTGTTGTATATGCTGAGGTGGCAGAGGAGGGCGAAAATTTGCAGGCGGACATTGATAAGATATAGTTGTGGACCAGAAAAAATAAAATGAAGATAAATGTAGGAAAAACTAAGGTAGTGAGATACACAAGAAAGAAGATAAGCAGGGACATGTAGAGATGGGAGGGACAAGAGATAGAAGAAGCAGCTATCTAGTATCTAGGGATCCCTAGATATAAGTATCTAGGGAGTACTGCAGGGAGACCTCAGGTGGAAAAAACAGGTAGAGAGGGTGGTTGCAAAGGGAAGAAGGGCTCTGGGTATGCTGGGAAGGGTGCTGAATGGAGTCAGCTGTGAGGTGAAGGAGAAGGTGTATGGCACAATGGTATGGCCAATGTTAGAATATGCTGCAGCAGTATGGGACCCGGAGGTGGAGGTGCGAAAACTGGAAAAGGTGCAGAGAACTGGAAAGATGGGTGAAGGGTAGGTGGAGAAGAAGGGAATTATAGGTCATCAGTGATGATGAAAGAAATGGGGTGGAGCTCATTGAAGGACAGGAGGAAAGTTGAAGGGTTAGTCAGGATGTACAGGATGGTGAATGAAGAGGGAGGATGGGGAGGGCTACACTGCAAGCTAAGTAAGGGGGTGTTTAGAGGAAGAGGAAACAACAGTGAGAAGCTTCAGAGGGTGTGGAAGAGAATGGAGCGGGGTAGGCAGTCCATGCTTGTGAGGTCTGTGAGGGAGTGAAATGTGTTGAGGGAGGAATTGGTATCTGTGAGAGAGGTTGGTAAATTCAGAAAGGGAGTGGAAAAGGAGTTGGTTGGGTGAAAGAGAGGTGAGAGAGCTCGCCACCGGGCGGTATCCTAATTGCGAGTG